>VXAY01004936.1:320896-382627 GCA_013399855.1 Oxyruncus cristatus | reverse complement strand
GAGCCGCCCCCCCTTCCCTGCCACCCACACCCCGAAACCCAGCCTGGAGCCCGACCACTGCTCCCGGCAACCCAAATACTGCTGCTCCCTCCCAGGTTCTGAGCAATGAAAAAGGCATTTGTTAAGATTATTTCTCCCATCACTGATGCACTCTCAAATGTGTGTTAAGAGAAATAATATAGATTACAGCTTGTACATGTATTGGAATCTGAAATGAGCCTTATACACAAATTTATGGAACATCCTCAGGTATAGCACTATTTGCATATTAGCTTTTTGTCACTCCTGTCTATGTGTTAAGGACTGTCACTGCATTTTGCACCATCCAGGACACGGATACAGACATGGCCTTTGCACCCACAAAATCTGTAGAATATGAAGTTTTGGTTTGTGTTTGGTGTTTTTCTTTTTTTTTTTTTCTTATTTACTTATTGGAAGTGTATCAGGGGAAAAGTTATTTGTGTTTTGTATCCCTGGTCTGCCAGGATTTCCATGCATGCTTAACTCGAAGCACATCAGCAATCGCAATCAGCAAGAAGGGCTATTCGGATGCTTGCACTAGACATGTGCCCAGCCTGCAAACTCAACCTATTATTTTGTAAAATGTTAAGTAAATTGATATTCACCTTAATCTTACTGACCATTTCCACAAAGTACAACAGTGCAGAAATCTGAATTATACCTCTGTAGCGCTTTCTTCCTTCAGTAGCTAATTGATCTCTAACAACAGGAGCAATGCATGTACACATTTTTATTGTAATCATGCACAGGAGTAAATCCACTATCCTGTGTAAGAATCACTATATTAGCTGCAAGTGTGAGATGATATTTTCTTTCCTTCTGTACCCTGACAACCACCCATAACCAAAACTCTCTGTAGCCTGAGCAAGGTGATTCATTAGTGAAGCTGAGCCTACATTTAACACGTGCCTAATAATTCCCTAATAGCCACAATGCCAGCGACTCTCAGCCACTTCCTGTGCAGATCCCTGCAGTTTGCATGCACTTCAGCTGGATCCCAGCTGCAGCCTAAGCTCTCTGTCCCTGATAATAAAGATATTTTCTGGTTGCTCATCCAGAGTTCAAAGTTTTTGCAGGAGATGGTTTCTTCAGCCTTACCAAAGTGGCTTGAGGAGCAAATAAAGATAAGGCAAATCACAACAGCCATATCAGAAGGGTCTGGACCAGTGGTTTGTTCGCAGTACACCCAATAAAGAGCAGAACACTTTAACAGTGGTGAGAACAGCAAACCTGACTGTCAGCACAAGACCCAGTGAAGTAGATAAGGATCAATTCAAGACTCTTCCCCCACCAGGAAAGTTAATTTAAGATTGGTGGTGCTGCTCTTTGCTGTATTTTAAAGCTAAGCGGCCTTGCAAATAGCCAGGGAGGTGTGGGTAGCCATTTGTTTCACGCTGTGCCAGAGGAATTGGTAGGCAAATACACGGAAGTCCTTGCACTGTGTTATCTGAACAGGGACAAAATGCATCACAGGGTTTTTTCAGGCAAGTTTTGACATTTGGGTTTAGAAAGACCTGCTTTTGTCAATCTTTGTGTGGCATCTCAAGACCTCAACAATGCCACCATCTGCCCTCATCTTCCTTCCGCTGAAGCTTCCCACCCCACAACAGTCTGTGTGCCCCTGCCAGTTCACAGACCAACATCTTAGTTCAAACCCGCTTTCATCAGACATTTGAACAAAGGTGCCAGGTTTTTCACAGGAATGGCTTGAGGCACAAGCATTTCAGCCTGTCTGCCAACTTTGCTAGGCAGGTGTTAACTTTTAAGAGTGAAGGGAGGGAAGAAGTTTGGAAAGACAGGGAGAAACATCCTAAAATGCCACGACAAGATTTAGTCTAAAAAGTTTTACTTGTGTTTGAATCTTCTCTAGGTTTGGGGATGATCAGTTCCCAGCATCCCTAAGGAAACTGAGAGATAGACACATTTGCAGTGGTGAGGAGACCAAAAAAAAGATAGAAATTAGCTGTCTGGCACCTAGAAATGACATGGTATGATGCAGCACTGCATCCAGCTTTATATATAGGTGATAATTATAAGGTTGAAAAAGAATTAATGATAAAGTTAGACCTGGCTCTGTCACTAGAACCATGGACATCTGTGGAGAATCTGATGAGCCAAGGAGAAGTATGGCCACACCTACCTGGAAAACATCTACAGGCACGCAAGGCAGATACCATGATACCTGTAATGTCTCCAAGCAACCACAGCCAGGGAACTTGCCATCCAAACAGAGGGTACACCCTCAAGTTCCAAGAAATCACACCCTCTGTGGGCACATCTGGCACTGGGTGAGACGTGCCCATATGTGTGAAAAGCAAACATGTTGCTCAGGTGCAGAGAGCAGCGATCTCAGGTGAAAGGCTGGACTAGGACGGTAATGGTGGCACTCTGCTTGCAGACACTGGCAGACACAGTGAGTGTGTTCTGAAGGATGGTTTGGGTTTGTGGATACTTTAAAGAAAGAGGCTCTTCTACTGCCAGCCTGATACTTGTCATTAACTTTGTTTTCTAATTTTGTTTGACTGTGGGGTTTTCAGCACTTATACTGAAAAGAGCACTGAGAGGATGGCAGCAGTGGATTGTGCTCTGCAGCCACAAATGAAAGCTTCAACTTCCTCCTCACTGTGTTGATGCAACGCATAATATACTGTTCAACACTGTTGTTGAATGCAACACATCCAAGGTAGCTGTGACCAACAGATTTTTGTCCTAACAGTATACAAAGAATTCAGAACAAGCAGACTTCACACCTTCCTTATATATTTGCCCTTATATATGTTCACAAATAGCTCTGTAAAGCTGCTTTCAAGCAGAAAAGTTTAATGAATTGTATCCCCCACAGTTAAATTATTGTTTGCAAAATATTTAGACTCAAGTCAGTGACTTGAAACCCAGAGGGATTTCAGGGCTTCCAATTGTTTTCAGTCATTTTCAACAAACTGATGCGTTCAGAAGCAGCTCCAGCTCTTTGTAGCAGTGCTAACAGCAAGTTTATACTCATCACAGAACAGGAAGAGGACAGAGGCAGAATTATTATAGTGGCAAGCGAGTGCTGTGGGTGAGGAGTAAAGTAGTTTGAGCAAAGAAAATGCCATTGCAGAAAGTAAACAGAATAAGGACCAAAGAGTGACCATGTGCCCTTACGGCTCTTCAGTGCCACCTGCTTTCAGTCCCAGCGCTGGTGGATGGCCAGTGCCATCTAGCAGGCAAAACAGTTGTTTACAGTAGGGAACCGATGGGTAGAGCTGGGCAGAAAAGTTGAAAGGAAAGGAGAAAAACTGTAATTCAAGGAACTAAGCAAAATATGCAAGGCAGAGAATACCAGGTTAGGGCTTAAGTCTGAAAGCGAGGGGAAAGTGAGGGGTAAGCAGCCTGCTCCCAAGAATAGAAAACGATTTAGCTCTAAAAATAAACTAAAAGAAATTAATTTCTTGGCAGAGGTTTGCAGTCATTGTCTTTGGAGTGGTGTAGTTCTGACAGTGCCACAAAAAATGCTGAGAGCCAGAACATTGGTCCGGAATTGAAACAGGCACCGTCTGAAGCATTGGAGTGACCCAGGAAACTGTGCTTGAATGGCACCAGAACAGCTGGTGATAACTCATGAAATTAAACAGTTACTTCACTGTCCCCCCAACAGAAATATCCCTCTACAGTCAGACTTATGTGTCTGGAGGGTCTTTTCCAAAAGACTCATAGGTGTCCATGGAGGACACTCCAATTTTGTTGTAAAATGGGTTTGGAAAATCTTTTCTCTCTTAGCTGCAAATGTGCTATGTATGAATACACATCCTCAGTAAAGCTCCTTCATTATTCACTGATAAGTTGGTTCCCCCACTGCTACTTCTGGTCTTTTGACTGGCAGATGGACACACAGAACATTACATTTTGACCTCTGTGTAATAATACCTGAATTTCTCATATCTGATCCTGTTTTTACCAGTTCAGAACTTGATAGTGCACAAATTCTATAAGTAAGTTTTCCACAGCTGAACAGGAAAAGAAAATAGTTTAAAAGACTCATATGTAATCAGGGAAAATCAGAAACTGTAAATGTAAGTGGAATCCTTAGTATCAAAAATAGCCACAAACGTCCCCAGTTCGGAGCTAGTTTTATGCTGTGCCTGGTCACAGGTTCCCTCAGCTCTGCATTGGTTTGCCTTATGAGGGTTCTGCTCAAAATAATGGGGTTAGAACCCAATTAAAAAGAAAAAAAAACCACAACAGAAGGTAACAGTTTCAAAAATTAGGTTAGTGGTTTAGTGCTTGTACAAGGGACTATTTTGTCCACTCTGCTTCTCTTGTGTTCTTTCTGATAGAAAGTTTTCATTTCCTTGGAAGAGAAGAAACATACAATGTTTTTATTGCTACGAGCTGAAGCTTTTTGCTAGAAATTCTGGTATAGGGAGGGCTGAGGCAATGGGGTTTGTGACTCTAAATCATATAAAAACATTGCTTCCATTAGAACAAGATCTTTGATTTCTGTTGGCCTGTGAATTTCATTGCAAATATGTTCTCTCTGTACCTGTCTACAAAACATCTGTGTTTAACTACGTCTACCCCGTTGGTTAATATAGTCTGAGCAGTGGCATCATTGCAAATGGGAGAGCAATAAAAGTAAGGAAAACAAGTGATAAACAAACCCACTACCTATGTGTGCTCAGAATAGAGAGAGATTTGCTGAAAATAACTCTCAAATAGATGTCAGGAGGAAATTAAATCAAAAATGAAACATTTCTTCAGCCATTTAAATAAACAGGGAGCAAGAAAAGAACTGGTGTTACTGTGAAGTGTGTGGACAAGGAAAAGATTATAAATACTTTTGTACCCAAAATCTAAATGGAAGCTTTGCCTCAGCTTTAAGAGGAACAATGGAGTTGAAGAAAGGAGCAGAACCAGCATGATTAGTTGGGAAGAAAATGGAAATTATCACAATAAAAGTGAAAGCAAATAATAATAAAAAAAAAAGCTTAACATTTTCATCCCAGAACTCCAAAGGAACAAGTACCAGATTGACAGCAAGCATTTGAAATAAGTTTTTTATTTAGAGTTTGTTCTTGCATGATTTGGAAGTAGTAGATATAATACTTTTATTTTAAAAATTATTGGAAAGTTATCTCAGTAGCCACTGAGCTCACTGGTTTTGAGACTGTCTCAGACTTAAGAAGAGTTTTGAAGGAAAATACATTTAACCAGGAAAAAAAACAAAGAGAGAGCAAAAGACAAGATAAACAGGATAAAATGCAACCACAACACTGATTTTTGCCGAGTATCCTGGACTATATCGTTGCAGAGATAACTGATTTTCTAAGCAAGGGGAAATGTAGTAGATCTAATCTATATGGATTTTAGTCAAGCATTTGATATGATGCCACATGGGAAGTTATTCATTAAGATGGAGAAGATGGGGATTAGTACAAGAGCAGTAAAATGCATGAGGAATTGTCTGAAGGAGAGGTGCCAGTAGATTTCTATTGGGGTAGAGATTTCTAGTGATTCAAGACTGAACTTGTTTAATATTCACTCTAATGATCTCTTGTCATTTAAGCTGGAGAGTAATAACGGAACGTTCTGATGAAACAGTCAAGAGGCACCATCATTAACAGCATCAGAGTATTGCAGCTGGTGAGCTGGAAAACAGTGAAAGCAATGGAAATGGGATGTAATTCTCTACAAAAGCAAACACACATTTGGATGCACTTCACCACTAACCATTGAAAACTGGGGGTCTTCTTCAAGCTCATCCGAGGCTGCATCTGCAGGCACTGAAACAGGAAGATACCCTGAGAATGGAGGTCTATCCTGCCTCTTCTGGATTCTGAGTTTAGGGTAAGAGGAACTGTTCTGTGGATATGTCAGTCTCCAGTAACTATATAGAACTCTATGCAGAAGGATGAAGAAAAGTAGGTTCTCTTTAAGGAATAAAACTGACTTCAACCACAGAAAAAAATAGAAAACAAATGTCCACGTTAGTTTGTCAGTGGGTGACTGTGAACCATCAGTACCTGAGGCAGTGACAGAAGTGACAAATGTGATCCCAGAAATGACAAATGTGATCCCAGACAAGATTCTTCCAGCAGCAATAGGAAGGCACTGCTGACATTACCCAAGGCACTGCTGGACCATCATGTCTGTTGTGTAGGATCTCACCACAGGTGTTAGGACAGGTACAAGCCTGCCAGGATGTCCAGTGTAATCAAAAGAGGCATGAGCTTTCCAACAAGAGCAGAGAGCTGAAATCTACAGCTTTATAGACAGATGCTGCCCCATGGATGTGAGGGATGCGCCTTGCTGGTAGTGTGGGAATTTCTGAAGTGCCAGGATGTCCTCCAGTCTTATGTTTCTGATGTTACCGTTAGGAAAGTGTTAGTCACCAAAAATGTGTGTGTGTGTTTTGCCCAGCTATTTCTTGGTCCCGTTTTTATTTTGGCTCTTTGCTTACATGGAAGGACATACATGTGTGTGTACACACACATCCATCCATAAATACATATTGAAGTGAAGCTTTGCTTCTATTTGTTATTGGGCAGCACAGAGATACTGAGCTGTATTTTGTGTTGTCTTTAATAACCTACAGAACCAGCCTGTATTTATTAATATGTTGCATTTCTGAGTGTTTCTGGTGGTGACTTTCAAGTTATAGATAATCTAAAAATCTCTTCTTGTCCTCACAATAGGTAAAAATGATAGGAATAAAACCCACCACATTCAGCTGTACAGAAAATCTTTTTGCTTTCTTCATGTATATGTACTTGGGGGTGGCAGTGTGTATAGTATGCATAAGTAATTAATGTTGCAAGCTGGAAGAATGAATTATTGTCAGATGGAGGTAAAGCATGCAATATGGTCAAGTAAGCAGTTCCAATAATAGCTATGCTTAGAGAAGCAAAATGTAATAGAGGGCAAACTCTACAGTTGCCAGATTGGTGTCAATGTGGAGCTTTGTTGCCAGTTGGTGACCAGGGGACAGCAGAAGGATTGGTTTTAGCTGAATGCTTTTAAGCTTACGTGTTACCACATGTAATGAGATTGCTGCTCAAGCAGTGGCACTTAGACAAAGGCCATATGTAATTTTAGCTTGATTTAGTCAGTGGAGGTCCAACTAAAAGCCACATCTTCTTCCCTCCCTAACTTGGCATTTTCTCAGTGAGTTACACCTAGGTGAGTATGAGCCCTGTCCTGTCATTGCCAGGACAGTTAGATCAGGGTGGCATGTGCTTTTCCAGCTGGGAATCAGCTGAAAAAAATGGAACTGTATTAGAGTAACTGGGCTATGCAAGTTCCCCAAAGCTGGCACTGCCCAGAGTAAAGTACCAAGGGAGTACCGTGGTTTTGTCCAGGTCACAGCAGGGTTTTTGATGAATAGAGAAGATATAAGATACAAGGACAACAAAAAGGCTCTTTTCCATCCAAAGTAGACACCAGAATACTGGATATGTTGTAGCCCAGCTGAAGGCTGTCCTTTAGAGCTAACAGCCATGCAAACACCACTTTTTATATTGAATAAGAGAAAGAAACTACAGTGCCCTTGATTACCTGCACACGTACCTAGGTGTGTATTAACTGAGTATCAGGATCAGTGTCACACACACAGGCACATACACAACATACCCGCACGTGTTCAGGGCACCTGCCCTGCCTCCCTCTTCCCAACCAGGCAGAGTTCAATTTCAGACTGCCCAGAATACAAAGCAGATAACGACTGGCATGGAAGAGCCCCTGGGCAGCTTGGCAGCCCCTGTAGTTACTGGTATCAAAGGTCACTGAATGATAAAAAATAAATATGTTCCAGTGCCAGCAGGGCACTGGTGATCCAAGATAAAAGTTTCTCTGCTGCCAAAGATACATTTTCTTGTTTGGTACCTACGTGGACTGTATTTACTGTGATTTTTCAAGAGTTCATGAAAATACATGGGGGTGAAATATGTTTTGCCTTATGCTGCCAGACCCTCTCACTCAATCATACTCTGTGCTGCCTCCATGGCTTTTGGGTGTACCTGAGCTGCAAAGCAAAGAAATTCACTGGGTTCTGATACTTCTAATTGTTTACTTTTCAAAAATGGGGTTAGATTTTTCTGTCCTAAAAGCACCTTTCTGTTTGAGTCTGACTTCACTGGTGCTGGTGTAAACCTGCAATTACTATGCTGGAGCCACTGAAATGATTTGGTGAAAGGAAGAGAGACTCCAGCCCGGTGCCTGACATTGTTAAACAAGGTTATAAACACACCATTGGTCAGTTCATATTCATCTTCTGTGATTAGTGCCAGCGGCAATGGAAAGCCTGGCCAGTCATTTCGTACCGTGTAATGCAAGGTGACTATAGTTCAGAGGACAAAGAACAAGAGATTGGGGTTTTTTCAGGGGCAGACAGAGGACTGGTTATGAATGTTTGGGGCGATTTAGTTTCATTGTTGTCTGTATCAGCACTGAGGGCTGAGTGATGCTTTCTTGCAGATCTCTAGTACCAGTTCAGGGGTTGTGCATGGGAATGAGGACCCTTTGCTGCTCCTTGCTCTTTTTAATACTTGCATTGTTTTTTTTTTCCTTCTGTTTCTCTGGAGGCACAACTCTCTGGCAGCGTTCTCATTTCAGCTTAAGGACAATGCAAATAAAAAGCAACACACTAGAAACCCAGATGAAGGTGAAAATCCTGGTGCTCTTCTATTGCCCCTGGGCCAGCGTGTCATTTACAGCAGCTTTTAGCCTGCTCTAACCAAGGGTGGGTGACAGCATGGTGCAGGGTCAGGAACTGCAGATATCGACTGGGAACACCGAAGTCGTCACAGTGGCCATCTTGTACCACCCATGTGGTGTTCACAGGCTAAGGAGGTCCCTCACAGGACGCTGGGCTGAATCAGAGCAAAATATTTTCAACTTCTGCTTAAATTCTGGAGAAAAATTTGATGTCCTAAGATGTGATGCTGGTTCCACTCCTTGTTGTAAATTTGCAAACTGTGTGACATATTTCCAGGTGATAGTCTACTTACCCAAAATATGTATTAAGCATCAAACTTGATGTAGAGAGCAAAACAATAGGTTTCATCAACACTATTTGCTGAAAAGTATCTTTAGCTTCTCAGTAAAAACGTAGCATTTGGGAAGCTACATATTTCAGTGGCTTTCCAAACACTGGAGAAGGATACAGAGCAAGAAATTTTACACTCATAATTGTACAAATTGAGAAACAAAGAGGCAAAGATTTGTTCCAAGTGCTCAGACAAGCAAGGGCCAAAGAAAAATTCTGGATTTGTGAAGGACCAGAAGTATGTGGCTGTGAAAGAGATGAACCACAACACCACTGCCCTTTGCATCCCGCACAACAGATCTGCTGCATGGTCTGTCCCAGAGGCTCCTGGAGGAAATCACTGCACCTTCGTGCATCCCAAGTGGCTGGACAGTACTCACTCTTTGGGCTGAATGAGCAGAGAGCTGGATACACAGAAGGAAAGGGACTGGAGTGGAACAGCTCGGGAATTCAGCAAGCTCTCCCCATCCTCCTGAAACCTTCAGCAGCACATTGAAAAGGACTCGGGATTTGCTTTGAGAACTAGGAACTTGCAGAGAGGCTGAGAAACAACCTGTCATGCCTTGGGCCACAGGATTCCATGTCAGAAACTGGTTAGAGCACAAGCATTTCTGCATCCCACTCCTCTGCTTAGATGAGCAACCCACGCCTCTATAAATCATACAGGAGGCACTCGTGTTGCTCTGGCTTTGTGTGCGTGCAGTAAATCACAGAGCTGTGGGGAGGGGAGACCCATCTGCCTGCTGACTGCCAGGGGCACTGCTGGTGGTGATTGAGCTGCCACCATGCCCTTACTTACTGTGTTTCTGAACAGGGCATGGAGTCTTCTGGTACAAAAGAGCTGCTTTTTCCTTGTCTGTTCTTAAATGTGCATTCCAGCTATCACTCGATCTGTTACGAAACACTTCTCTTAGGATAGGATCACCGAGAAAGCTGTGGCAAGACAACCCCAACAATTTCTGGATGCTGCAGATCTTTTGGCACTTATCTCTTTGATTACAGTCCTGAATATGCAATAGAAACTACATTTTCACACTCCTCTGTAGTTACTAGTTTCCTCGGTGGGTGTTCCCAGCCCCTGAAACTCTTGTCTCCTTCATTATCAAATATTCTGAAGTGCTGATGACTGCTCAGTTCTTTATCCTCTCTGTCCCAGTCCCTTTACAGGTCCACAGCAGACTGTATCAGGAAAGAGCTTATTGCTACCATATAAGACACTGTGAACCTTTCTGATTCCCTTGGTTCTCTACAGGACAGCCAGGTGGTGCCTTCAGTAAGGGGCAAGGCCCTTTTTCTGACAGTGATGCTGTTTGTGCCAATGGAGTGGAACATCTCACAAAAAACTGATCTCACAAAGTGTTTTCCACTTGCATTGGAACAGAGAATATTGGTTTTGTTCTCTGTAACCACAAGTGCTTTGAGACTTGCCTAACTGGGACACTATATCTCCTCTTCTGCAGGGATTTCAGCAATGGAAATCACCACAGGCAATCTTGACTTAAGGCAGGCGTGTTGTTTTCTCTCCACTTTGGAAATTACTTTGTCCAAAAGGGCCATGATTTTTTTGCTTTCAGAAAGTGGAAGTGTGAGCAGTGAGAGAGGTCTTGATGACAGAGCAAGGAATTTGCTTTTTTTGTTACTGTGATTGTATGGCTGGATTTTTATTTGTTGCAGTTTCTTGCCTGGCTCTGCATAGAACAAAGTGTGAGTAGTACGGGACAAAATGCAGCAGCACTGAAGAGCCATTTTTATGGTCATCTTAAAATTAGAGCAAACATAGTTCATCTATTTCTTTTATTTTTCTGCTAAAAACCAAGAATGGGATAAAATATTAAAGCAGGAAAAGTACTTTCTTAAGATGGGCTGATAAACTGTTAAAAATGTGTGTATGTACATTGCTGTTGCTGCTTTTCCTGCTTTAAACAAGTGGCTCTATTTTGTTTTTAATTTAGAAATAAAGGGTTTGTATGCACATGTCTACAGTGGAGACCCCCAAGTGATTCTGAGATGAGGGTGAACTGGGTTTTTTTTCAGCCAGTTGGATTGAAATTACTTACAACTTGAATAGCATCTGCAACAGCGTAAGGCACGGAAGCAATTTTTCTTTTGTAAGAAGATGAAAAACGAATAAAAAAGGAGTCAAAGAGTAAGCAGGCTGAATGGGCCATTAGCACCAAACTCTAAAGATGCAGAAGTCAAATAGGATAGAAAGGCCCCATAAATTTTTACAACTCCTCGGAGAAAAACACTGTGATTATTAAAACATGAAACCTTGCTTTTCTAAAATGCTTAAAAGATTAATATAGAAATGTCATACTGTGGGTGCTGGAGGGATTATCCTTAATGGGAATGTTAGAAGTTATTTTAATGTAAAGCAAACATAGCCACCGAAGAAAGATCAAAAGTGGAACAAATTCAAGGCTCTTAGTTTCAGGAAAATGAAGTTTGTCAAGAAACTATTTCTACTCTGTTAATTAGAATGACCAAATTCTCCATAAATACTGTATATATATGACATAGAAAGTGGTGACCTCATCTAATTAGTCATTACCTAATCCAATCACTAGCACAAGAGCAAGGCTTAGCTCTCTTTTATGAATTTTTTTTTCTCCCTTTTAGGCTTGAGAAAAAGTGTATTTTTGCTAGTGGCACATTTTTGTGAGGTCATGTGCATGTGCCCAAATAGCTTTGATGATAATCCACTGTCCACGGGCAGGGGAAGGTTGGTCACATGGCGCAGTGGCAACTGCTCCTGGAGTTTGTGGTCTTTTCCATGCAAGAGCAGGTTCTGTGACTTTTTGTTTTCTTTTCAATCTGGCATTGTTACTTCTTTTTTTAATGTAAACTGACCACAGAGCAACATGCTGCTTTGGTCTCTATGTAGGCCTTTGAAGTCTAAATCAAAACTTCAGTGTCGCTAATTTAGAGCAAGAAATGTAATATTTTCTTTGCTGGTCAGGATAGCACTTAATTTGCTGTCTGTCCTTGCTTGGCCAGCGCTGCCATCAAACACCTGATTCCGTTAGACCCCCGTTAGCAGCGCCAGACTATCAATTCCAGGAGCAGTAATTGCTTTACAAATTGTGCCGCTGTCGACTTGTTTTTTCCGCCGACGTGAGGCACAAAACCACAGTACACCATGGGCAGTGCTCACACATTGCTGTCCTTGTTTCCCTGTAAAAGGGTTGGACTGGCAGAACACAGGTTCTTTTAACATTTATTTCTAAAAAGATCCATCATGCCAGTACTCAGCCCGGGTCTGTTGGCTTTGCTAAAAAACTTTCCCAGAAAGTAAGAAAGTGCTAAATCATTCTTCACCGTGTGAAAATCCACGTGTTCAAATGTTTAGTGTCACAGACAACAGCAAGCTATTTCTAGGTAATAAGAATATTTTTCTTGAAAACAATTCCAAGCATTTATGGGGAAGTTTTGTTCAGCTGCCCAAACCTGAAGCCTCTTTCCTGTGTCTTATCCTGGCCACAGAAATAAACTTCACAGAAATTAATGTTATGTTTTACCTGCTTGCAGCCCTGCAAGCAGTCAGTCCAGCAGTCACACAAGGTACCATCACCATGTGATGGTGACTCGTTACTAGTCACGAAATTTTGCTTCAAGGTGGAATCCATTTTTTAAGAGCTCTGCAAGCTACAGACAGCCCTGACAGTGAGGTACTGCAGTGCCTGAGGTGTGCAGAGCTGAGTTCTGCAGACTCAGCTCATGGAAGGCAGGTCTTAGTTGAAATACAAGAATTTAGTTAATTGTCAGGATTTACCAAACTCTAAGCAGGTTTTTTTTGAAGATTCTAAAATGTACCCCAGAATATCAACTGTAGACCTGGTGAAATGGGGTTCAGAATTTACAGAACCAAATACTTCATTCATAACAGAAAACAAATTTACACTAGTTATGTGCCAGAATTGTACCTAGCAACTCTTGTTAGCATTACTTTTACTTTCATGCAATTCTTTCTAAAAATATGAAAGTGTCTGTTGGTATTTAGCAGCTTTCCTCCATGTAGTTCTGGGAAATGCACTGTTAAGATAAAATGAAAGTGCCATAATTTCCTGATGAACAATCACTCTAAAACGCCAAACACATTAGTATTTCCCTCACCAGTCTGGTGCCACAACGACAAAAGCAATCCATCTATTTTTTTGTTATGAGCCATGGGCTACAAAGCACATCATACAAATGAAGTGGCTATGACACAGCACTCAAGCTGTATATTAAGCAAGTGTGCACCATCCCTAAAACACAGGGCTGTAATTCTTGCTTCCCTGGTGTTCCTTTAATTTGCAGCCATACAGAATAGCAGAAGAAAAACATTAGCATGTTCTTCTCCTTCATTAAAATATGGTTATTTGATGATAATCTCAAATGCAGGGTTAGAGCCATTGCACAGAAGCTCAGGATTTGCAGCCTCGTCCTGCGGAGCTTGTGCTCATTCTTACACATCAGTGCTCAACCCTAAATGCACAGTTACAGGAGCAAGTTGGACAGAGAACTTGATTTACAGGGTTGTAGGATCCTACCTGTAAACATCCTCTTTCCCCACTTGCACTCAGTGCTCACCAGTCATTAATTTCCTGCCTTCTCTCATCCCCACACTGTGTTTCCAAAAGAACTCATTTTCATGACTGACTTGCTCGCTTGGCACTGGGTTGACAGAGCTGAGAAAGGAAATGTTCTGGTTACAGGGTGCCAAATGCAGACTGACGATGCAGGCATCCCAAGCTGCTCCACTAATGAGCTGCAGGCCTGAGGAGAGGGTGGGCATGGAGGGGACAGGGTGGAGCTGTGTCTTGTTCAGAAAGAATCATAATTCTGTTGAAATCAGTTCTAGCAGGGGAGCTCTAAGAGTGGCAGCTGTGGAGCCCCTGTTTCACTTATCTTACCTGCTTAATCCTTGTTCAACATGCTGATATTGCCAGAAAGAGAAGGTGCCATCTGTCCTTGTATTTTTTTTTTATGTGAACATAAACTTGGTGGTTTTCATGTCATTTCATATAGCGACCCAAAATCTGTGGAATGAAAATATCCAGTCCCTTCCAAACTGACCATTTCAATGTTTAATGTATAAACCCACCCTGTATGAAGGTACCTGGCATCTCACACCCATTTCTGCACAGAGCCTCAACAGCCATGGCGATGAATCTTCTTGAAACTGGAGCACAACACGCTCAGGTGTGCGTTGTATTTCTTGGTGTTGCTCTGGCAAACAAGCTATCACCCTAACTATGTTGATATACTTCATTTTTTCTCTGGTGTCTTCTGATTTTCTTTGATCTTAGCATGATAGCCAAGAACTGGGTGTACAGGTGCCACTTAATGACACGGGAGGAGCTTCATTGTATCCTTTTAGTATCCAGCAGCTCCGGAACTTGGATACAGGAGCAGGATAAGGTGGTGAACAGGATGGGGTACCTGCTAGACCACAGCTGAGCTTAGCAGCTGGGAGACTCAGAAAACGATTTTTCATGTATTAATAGCAGTAGAGGACACTGGCAGTGTTTTTCTAAATGCTCTTTTCACAACTCCTTGAAAAAGTAACCCAAAAAGAAGTTGTGTGACACAAGTGATGAAGCACTGAAGAAACAGTGAGTCTCTTGCTGCACAGAGTCCTGAGCAGAACACCGGGTTGGCAGGTCTCACCAAAGTCACTGGAGATACACTGGTGGGGAGCGGCGTAACCATTTGGGAAATCAAGCATAGCATCTACTAGAAAGTATCTTAAGTTGGGAGTTGTCTCAAGCAATTGAGCTTTTGCAGCACTTTCCATGTGGGACAATACAGTTTATAGTGTGGAAAAATAAGGGACTGACTCTTCCTTGCAAGTAAAGGACTTGTGTTTCTGTTTACTCCTGCACACAGAGAGGGATCAGAGTTACCAATTCAGGTGACCCATAGCTTACAGCCAAAGCAAGGGTGTGAGAAGAACAATAAAGAACTGGGCCCTGAAATTCCCAGTTTAGTTTGTGAACTGTGCTGATCTTGGCCACACATATCCTCTGCTCACGCCAGCTTTGCACTTGGAAAAATTACTTCTTCATAAAAGGGTTTCATTCTGCAAGTATAGGCAAGTAAGTGACAGTGTGTTGGTGTGAGAGGGAAAGGGATGCATCAAGACACCATTTTGGGTTTGATCTGACAGCGGCAACAAAATGGGAGTCACTTGGACAGTGCTCCATCAATGCATCAGGTACATATTCACTAGGGACTGGACTGGACCTGAAGGAATATTTTAAAGAATTGAAATTAGATGCGATTTTTCAGCAATTGTGTACTCCCCAAATACCACCTGCTGGAACTGAATCTCATGGAATGGCCATTGCTGCTTTAGAAACACACATGGCTGTGCTCTGGCTGCTTGACACGGAAAAACTGGCACACTGGTGTTCTTTAAGTATGGGAAGAGGATCTATTCCACCAGCAGGTTCCTGCAGGATCTGTGCACAGCACACAGTTGGTGTCTGGTGATCAGAGCATTCACTAGCAGAGTGCATGCAGCGAGAATGAAATGCATCTTAGAACCATCTCTTTCTATTAAAGCTGTAGCACACTGTGTTTGGATGCAAGCCCAGGCACGGTTCTGTGCAGGACCTTGTTTACCCTTCCATCGGGAGCATTCCTGCAAACTGCTGTCTTCTCACTTATGGCTCGTTTTCAGTTTTATGTGGGGATGGGGAGGTGGGTTTCTAAAAACACGGCGGTGAATCAGTGACCCTGTGGTGTGCTGTAACTGCCAAGAGCCCTGTGGAGAATACAAACACAATTAACCAGATAAAGGGAGATATAAGAGAGGAACCTGCATGTAGGTATATGGCAAAGGAGTTGGCAAGCTGTAAAATAGGGACTTGGGAAAAACCATCAAAAGGGAGAGAATTCCTCATTTTCTTGTTGATGTCTTTTCATCAAGAAGCAGAGTGGCATGGGAAGGATGCAGGACAGCATGGGGACCTGAAAAATGATGGCAGGAGCTTCCAGGTTGCTCCCAGGCCGCTCCCAGGCCCCAGTGCAGAGGGGTCTGCCAGTGCAGCAGTGCAGTAGGGCAGGGCAGCACAGCAGCATGGCATGGAACAACACAGTATGTCACAGCACAGCAGCACAGAAGCACAGCACGGCACAGACACAGCACAGGACAGACACAGCACAGCACAACACAGCTCAGCACAGCACACACAGCACAGAGACAGCACAGCACA
This sequence comes from Oxyruncus cristatus, assembly GCA_013399855.1. Lineage (NCBI taxonomy): Eukaryota > Metazoa > Chordata > Aves > Passeriformes > Cotingidae > Oxyruncus > Oxyruncus cristatus. The sequence goes on along the minus strand of VXAY01004936.1, from coordinate 366,382 downwards.
CACAGCATAGCACTGCACAGACACAGCGCAGCACGCACAGCACAGTACAGACACAGCACAGGCACAGCTCAGCACACACAGCATAGCACTGCACAGACACAGCACAGACACAGCACACTCAGCACAGACACAGCAGAGCACAGCCCAGCGCAGCAATAGCTCAGAGAGCACAGCAGAGCACAGCCGTCTCCTGACATCTTGTGGCTTGGCCGCAGAGCACAGCCATCCCTTCCCCCACAGCCCAGGCACGGGTGTCAGCTGGAGCTGACCTTGGCATTAACCGCAGGCACTGGAGGTTCTTATATATATCTGCATTCCTCTCACAAATACAGGGCCACTGCCTTTCCCTCCTGTGCAAGAATGAATGGGCTCGGGTGAGCCTGTGTTTTCCCAAGCGCTTGTGTGTGAGGCTTACCCAGATTTACGTCAAAGAGGCTCCTAAACTGACATGGAATATAGATGGAGTCTATCTAACTGAATCCCAGATTCTGCATCTATCATTCTCCTTTTAACTGGTGGAACAAACTCCAGATCCAAACATCCCAAGTTTGCTATAATGTCCCCCAGCCCCACCAGTCACTGATACTCAGATCAGGGACTGCTGATCACAATTACTCATTTCTTTTGGTTGCAATGGCCCAGCTTCTATGCCAGTCATGCACGGTCTCTAGAGGAAAGGATAGGAATTTTAAGTATTTAATAAGGTGTACTTTTTTTAGGCACTGATTTAATTTTTAAGAAAGCATGGCTATCCAGAATGTTACATTTACACACATACTGAATGCAGCCTTAACCTCTATAATTTAAAAGTATTGCTGGTTCTTGAAATATTTGTGGAAGAGTTTTTTGCCTCCACTAAGTAGCTGAGACTGCCTCTGGTATTTGCCTCAGTTACTCAGTTTCAGAACTGGGAAAATGATGAATACACTGGATTTTGTAAGCAGAGAAATCAGGTAGTTTTCCTGGTGTTGGTCCTGATGAATCTCCCCCGGGTTACTCATTACACCGGGCTCTTGCTCTGGGCTGAATTTGCAGTGGGAGGGCAGAGGACAGCTGGAACTGAGGCTTTTGGACACCGTGGCTGGGACTGCTGAGAGCTCAGGCTGGAGTTCTGAAGGTGCTGACTGATGAGGAAGGAGGAGGAAATGAGCTTCTTCTCGGCTATTTCTTGCAAATGTGTTTTGCACATTATGTTTCACAGATTGGCAAAATATGGTGCCGAGGAAAAGACACACGGCCAGTATTGACCATTCGTTCTTTGGCAGCCCTGCGTGTGGGAGTAACTTCCACAGCCCCCTGCCTTCCCTCGCTTAGGAAGCACGGTTCAAAGGGGGAAGGAAATGAGATGGAAAAGGGGGAGAGGGCTCACACTGAAGTGGAGCAGTCCCCTGAGGGGAAAGCTGTGGCCAGCATTAGGGCTAGAGAAAGATTATCAGTGCTTACCAAGAAGCTTAGCAGGAAATACATGGAGAAAGTCATATGGTCAGTTTGTAAGAACTTATCCACATTCCCATTCTCCTCCCATTCTTTTACAGTCTGGAATTTAACCTCTGAGGAGACCATGCTGCTGGGATGGCAGTGGAGGAAGACAGAGCAGTGTGGCTGGGAAGCACTTTGGGAAGCTGAAATTTCATTTTCCTTCTTGTGTGTGGGAATCCCAGGAGATCTGCACCCTAGGGAGGTAAGCACACTGCTTCAGCTGCCACTGCACCCTCCACTTTACCCTTTGGACACACACATCTCCAGCAAGGGCTGTTCTGGGAAAATCGAGGTATCAAAAAAGATCCATCTGGCCAGTTTCAGTTTGAAAAACTCTGGAACGGATGAAGTGGCACTAACACATGAGAGGTTTCTCCCAGTCCTCACTATTTTTCAACTTAAATCTTGTAATTTAAGAAACATGCAAAAGAGTAAACTTTCACACACTTCGTACAACGTCTTTGAATTTGGCATAGTCTTGGGTGAAAATAGAAGTGGAGCTGATGGACAGATGCTGTACTCTGTGATGAAACTTGCACTAAGGTTTTATAAGATAAATTGCCCTTGACTTCATGTTACCCAAATGACAGTTGTGGTTGCTGCTGCAGTGACAGCAGGACAGACAGACCATGTCCAGTTCAGCTCTATCAGTCCCTTTGTTAAAGGCTTCTGCTAGTAGACAATTGACTATTTGTGCCTTGTGGCTCCTCTCTCAAGAGAAGTTATAAACTGAAAGTGATACTGAGTGTTATACAAGGGGGAAACAAGGCACAAATATTGAAGGAATTAAAAACAAACAAAAAAATCTCCTTTTAAATATACGTAATTATATGAAAATGTGTGTGTGTGTGTACACACACCCACGTGCAGAGCTAAACATATGTGAAAACGTTTCATTTAACAAAAGCAATTACAATTTTGAAAATATATATATATTTGAAAATATATATTCAGTATTCTGTTGCTGCAAACCAAAGTCATCTGTTTATCTTGGCTGCTAAAGAAGGTGAAGGCAGCTGCAATTTGAGCTTCTCTGCACTGGCCAGCTGGTAGCCTAAAGCCAGAGGACAGGAAGGGGGTGATGAATTATGCCCACTGGTTGGTCTTAGAAGTGGTCACTGTACAGGATAGCTTTGGAATTCCAAGGGTTATGATTCTCATCGGAACTGCTGGGCTAATGCTGGTTTACATTTTCTTAAGACCAAATGGTGTCTGGAAGCCCAGCATCGGGTAACCTCCAGCACCACACACAGGTTCAGGGCCACCTGTACAGAAACAAATGCATCACTTAGTTTTTCCACATCTCCCATTTGTTTGTCTCAGTTGTCTTTGAATCACCGTAAATGTCAAGATGCTGTAAGTGGTATTCACTTACAAACACAGGAGTGTGGGAGCATCCTTAGAAACTAGAAACATCAAGCAGGTCAGGCCCATCTCCTTAGAGTGTCTTTAGAGGATACCCTACACTTGAGTGTACAGGAGAGAGAAATGTTACCTTGCTCCTGCAGCCGCGTGTGGAGAGCTGGCACAATGGCATGGACAGGGGGCTCACTTGAATGGGTAACAAAAAGAAAAGAATGGGAAGGGAGAGATGTGATTTATATCCATTTCATTATGTTAAGTGACAAAATGCTGCATGTGAGCTGGTTACAGCTGGATTTCTTGAGTGAGCCCGAGGCCCGGTGTGTACGTGGCTCCTGGATCACTCCGTGCAATACCTGGGGGTGGGAGCCCTCACATCAGTGCACTTTAATAGCAACATGCAGCCTGTTTGTTACCACTCTGAATTGGCTCTAGTGATTTCTTTATTCATCCCTTTTCTGCACCCAGGTTTTATGATTTCCAAACCACAATGTAAAAGCTGTTCAGCTCTTAACCAGCCATGTGGAAAAGCGATGTTGAATATATATGCATGCAGCGTGTCTGGAAGCATTGCCATATTTTTCTCTGAAGAATTTGTTTAGGTTACATAAAAGAAATAGGCAGGAACCCTTGGGTTTTCATTTGGTGGTTCTCCCTCTGTTCTGCTTGGCTTCTCAGCTTTCAATAGATCCCAAGGTCAGGCTGTTATTTGTTGCTAGGCCAAAGTGGCAACCTCCCACCCTAACAATGCTGCTATCTTCATATCATCTGAGCTATGGGGGCCACATTGTGATGCTTTGGCAGTGTTGCTAGGGAGGTTGCTAGGTTAGACTGATGTCACTATGTGGGTTATAAATTGCCTTTACCCTGCTGGCCCTAACTTGGCCCCTAACACAATGATCTAGTGGATGGCATCAAAGTGCTCAGATGAGACACTGGAGCAACATCTTCGGATCCTGAACTTGGCAGCAAATGCATGTTGTAGCCATTCAGCAAAGGAACCCACTTGTAATCTGGAGAAGAAAATAAACTATTGTCTGAAATGCATTCATTCATGTCCAGAAATTAACAAAACTGATGAAAAATATCCTATTTCTGGCCCACATACATGCACTAAAACCAAGGTTTTCCCTTAACACAGGCTGTGTACCCTTTACATGCCCTGCTATTGAGAAGAGGAAGGAGGTTTTATAAAGATGAAAGTGAGAGCTGAGGAGATGAGATAGGTGAAAGGACAATTTCCCAGTTTTGAGTACTGTGTGTCACAATCACAACTCAACTAAAATGTACCAACACCTTTATTACCATAAAAGTGCCATTCCACGCAGTCAGATTATTTTCATGTTTCTGGTTTGTGACCTCAAGGGACTTTTTAATCTTGCCTATTGGAAAAAAATAATAGCTGAAGAATAATTTTAATTGATTTTTCAGTAGATTAGCATATCAAATTCAGAAATTCTGTGTTCTGCAAAATATAGCTGCATCTATGTGAGTGCGTGCACACACGTGTGCTTGTGTGCATTTCATTTGTTTTGAAAAGGAATAAATACAAATAGATAAACATGCATGCCCTTCAGAGCTGTTCTGGTTTAATAAGTAAATACATCATTAGACAGGCTTTGTTTTATGCACGATGTCTTGATATGCTTTAGCTGCATACCTCTCATTAGCACTAATGAAATTTGTGTGGCTAAATCCCCATGCATTGTGTTGAACATACACCTTAGTATATTTGTAATTAATTTTTAAAGACTGCAGACCAGAACACAGCTCCAACAGTTGCCACGTGAATCCATAGGGTGTATACATATTTATAAATGTTTTAAAAATGCATATTATATTTCACCCACAGAGCATAACATCTCTGCTGGCTGGAAACATGTATTAAAGAAGGTAACAAAAATCCAGAGGAAATGTCTTTGAAAAGTAGTTAATACACATGGGCTACAGCTGCCTTTTAAAGATTAATTTCTTGGCCGTCTACAATGTGGTTTTTATTATCAAAAGCCAATGGACCATATTACAGAAAATGTTGTTTTGCAGATTCCTTTTGCTCTTCTCGGGCCTGATTCTGTTACGCAGATTTCGGTCCTTTCCCATGCGGGGACCTTACCCTGTCATGTGCTCAGGACTGGACCTGGGTTGCCCCAGGTTAGTAGGTGTCCTCCTGAGCTGTCACTGGAGTCAGCGGCGTTCCTTGTGCACGCACCAGGACAGTTAAAAGAGGTAAAAGATGGAGACCTGAGTCTTTGTTTAAAATGTGGTTTGCAAGGCTGCAAACATGAGCATAACTTTGCAGAGTCATACACATGGGTGTAGACATTTGCATGCATTAAATATGTGGAAAAGCTTAGAGAGCTGGAATCATACTTTTAAAAATGTGGTCTTACTGAAGCCACACTAGTTCTAACTGGATTATTATAATGGCTTTCAGTTGTTGATTTCCTATAGCGCTTGAAAATTAACTAAAAACTGTCTCAACAACACTTACACTTGCTCTGTATCTTCTTTTTCCTTCTCCTGGCCTTACCCTTTTCTTTTCTCAAGACTTCCAGAATTTAGCTTAGTGCCATGTACTCCTTCATTCCAATATGGGACTGGATAGAATGCAAAAGCACACACACCTCTGTGTACACAGCAAATCCTGGCCTGTCTCTGTTGCAGCCTGTACTCAGCAATATTTCTGATATGCAAAGAATTTGGGGAGCCCATACATGGGCTCTCTGTGCTTCCTCAGAGCCAAACCCAGACCTTTCCAGGCTACTTTTAAACCCGTAAAAAGCGAGGGTAGCAGTGGAGAGGGAGGATGAAGCTAGTAACTAGTAATTGCTGAATCCTGCCAAGTAGTAGCCCAGGGAAGAGAGAAGAATCTACAGGCTCAGAGCTGTATTAAGGACGATAAATTTCTGTTACTCCTTAGCAAGCTATGAGAGGATGGAGAATCTGCTGGGGTGGATCCCAGGCATGGGCGAGTGCCTCTCCCAGAGCAGAGGTTTGTCCTCTGTGACCTTCGGCAAATCATTTAACCTCTCTCCATATCACTGTTCTGTTTCTGAAATGAAAATAAACGGCAGTAATGCACCAGAAAAGCAAAATGTGCTGGTGATTATGAGGGGCTCAGATGAGGATGAAGGTGAGATAAATACTTTAGACAGATAAAAATAATCCTTCCTCAACTGCTGTGAAACCTCCAAGCATTAAACTCAGCTTCTTGGTATGACAGACAGGATGTATCCCTCAAAACCCAGGATAGCTTGCATTTTATCACTGCTGTGTAAGGAGATGAGGTTTTTCCAGGGGACTTTTGTTCTTATTGCTGTAGTAGCACTCAGAGTGATGTTTCCATATTTGCAGCACTGGTGTGCAGGGCACTCCAAGGTGACTTATTTCAGTAGAGGATTCGCTTGCTGACTGGAGCCATTGGTTCAGGTCTTTGTCTGGTGATACAATGCCTTGCATTAACATGAAATATTCATTTCTTGGAAAGTGTTAAAATCTAATACGTAAATGTTGATTTCTATTTTTTTTTTTTTAATGTGCTCCTGGGGCTTTTTCATCCATGCCAGAATTAAGTGCAAAGGGATTTTTTACAGCCAACTTGTAAATTCCTGACAAGAGGAGTTTATAATAGAAGTGTTGACATAACCTTAACTACAGTGACAACTGAAGCTGGTTTGTTAGGAAAGCAGCAAATAATTTTCTTGCAGGAAGGCAGGAGTTGGGCACAGAAGGTGAGGCAGCTAAATTTTTTTCCCCTGAGAATCCCCCGAGGCTATTGTGTGAGACAGCACGTGAAATGAAGCTGAAGCAAATCACATAGCAGGCAGAAGAAACACTGTGGAATTTGCTCATTTTCATGAAGGAGAAGGTGCAGGTTATCCTCATAATTTTTTTTTACAAGCTGCATTTCTCCCCTCAGAGGTAATCATGAGGGTCTCATAGCAAGTCAGTGCTTGCTTTTGGCCTTTCAGCTGTCTCTTCATTCTTTCTCCCTGAACACCTAAAGCAGTCAGGAATGAACTCTGGTGCCTTAACTCCGTACCTTCAACAGAAGCAGGAACCAGCCCTTTGTTTGCAATCCATTTGTGTGTCTTACAAGCAATAATTTTTTTAAAAGTCACTAAATCTTATTTCCTTGAGTTACCTGCAAGAATTCAAAACCTGAGAACTTAACCACAGCAATAGATGAACAAGCCTTTGTGCAACCAGGCTGAGCCACAACAAACATTGCTGTCACTTAAATGAGAACAAAACCTAGAAAGAGCTGATTTTAAGAAAGAGCTGAACTCTGGAGCCAAAGGACCATATGTAGAGTTGATTCTTAGTGCCTTAATTTCCCCAAAGTCAGCTGAGGTTTGTTTTATACCTGTCACTTCTCTCTTGTGGACAAAGCAAGTTTTTCGACTCTTCTCACAGGCGTAAAATCACCGAGGTGGAATGGAGATAGTACACGCATCCCATCACAGCACAGTCGCATGCAAGGGGCCAGGCCCCTGTATTACTCAGGCGGGGTTTAAAAGTAAAAGTGTCTCCCATCCACTTTCCCACACCCTTCTGCTGGCTACAAATTTCCCTGAATCTTTGGGATTAACTTCTAAATGGCATCCTACTTTCCAAAATGTTGAACAAAGTCTTTCTTACACCTTTCTTACACCTTTGCTATGCTATGTCTGTGTGTGGAAAGGCAGTCAGGCCATTGGCAAGTGGGAGGAAGGTTTACTGTGAGCTGGCACACTGCAGAGCCTGGGTGCCTGACTTCCTCCCTGCTCTACCCCAGCACGTTTGGCAAAATCCTGGAAAGCTGAAAGTTCCAGGGGCAGAGAATTCAGTACAGAGTAAATAAAATATGCAGTTGAAAGCAGAGAAAAGGACAGCTCTGAAATGGAAAAACCAGAACTAAACCCCCTTCAGTACTTCCTAATTATCTAGGGACAGTCATGGCCCGTGGAGCCTGCAATCCAAGTGCAGGAGCTATTGATGAGGGACAGTGCAGTCCAGGCAGGGGGAGACTGAGCAGCGCTGCTGAATGTGTTCTGTGAGTGCTGATGGATTTTTAAACCTCCTTTTCGCTGCAGTGTGGTTGAAAGGGCAACATGAGCTGGTCTGGCAGGATGGCAGCGACAGGGGAGGATTAACCAGTCAGCGACCAGTTTGCACAGGAAAGTAAAGAACAGCAAAGACTGCAGATTACTCATTTGCCTTTTCCCGTCCCATTAAAACAAGTTTTTTTTACTCTTCCCAATATTCTTCCTTTTTAATACACATTGAAATACAATTCCGAGCTCTTAGGCACTGCCAGAAAACCTGGAGGAAATACTGCACTTGGAGCCACAGCCATGAGCCGGAGGATGTGGAAAACTATCACTTTTTCCTCTGGCAAACTAAACACGCATCGGGAGAGTGGCGTGCCAGCAAATGCCTCTGCTTTTTTCCCAGAAAGCTCATTTTCTGTCAGGATTTCCGCTCTCTATGGGTACCCCTGAGAGTGTGGAAGGCGAGATCCCAAGGCGGCTCTGCGCCGGCCTTTGACCGGAATATCTCCTCCTCCTGGCGCTTGTTTCGGAGTGCCCTCTGCTGGGTTCCCCAAGGCGGCCCGGGCTGGTCCGGCGCTGGGGGCCGTGGTACGAGGCAGCCGCAGCAGGGGCGGCTGTGTGTGGGCTCGAGTGCCTTTGTGCCTGAGCACCATTACGCTTTTGGCAGGGCTGTTAATGGAGATGGCATTTCGCCGTGTGCTCTTATCGCTCTTCAAAACGCACTAATACTTCCCCGCTTGGACTCAAGGCTGAGGGATGCGTCTCAGTGATATTGATACACATTTAGCCCCGGGTCCCTGCCGTTTGCAAAAGGATATGAGATGTAGAGTAGATTTATACCAAAAATGAAATGAACAAGGAGCAGAGGCTATTGGAGATAAGTAGGTATTAGAACCGTGTTTTCCATCTTGTGTTCCTAAATGAGGGTAGTGATACAAAGCGTTGTCAGCAACAAATTGGCAACAGCCAGCACTGCTGTGTTTTGATCTATGCTTGTGGGACTATTGGGACTGGTTTCTCCAAATAGTCTTTTAAATTTTGAGAGGGTCTGCCTTTGTGGACAGCAGCTGTGCTTTGCAGAGTTATTTCAGGGTACAGAGCTGATATCTGCCATTGTTACCCAGAAGTATTTTCCTTTTTCTATTTCCTTTCTATTTCTATTCCTTTTTTTTTTTTTTTCCACTTTTCCCTAAAACTGTCTTCCATACCAAGCTGATACAGAAGCAGTGTGTGGAAAAACACAAAGGCTCAGGTGGCAGCTCTGGGTTGGTCAGGGGGTGGTACTGAGGCATCCCTTTGCTAGAGGTTTTCAAGAACAGACTCAGACTCAAAAATCTTTCACTGAGGAAAATGTAGATCTGTTTGAACCTAACTCAGAGCAGGATGGGCAACCACATGTCCTCTCCCAGATCTTTGTTATGAGGCACAGGAACTTTTAATGACAAAACCTTTCATGTTCTGTCCAGACACTCGTTTTCATGAAACATGTGGGAGCTTAATAGCTTTGAAAGAGTTTTCCTTGAAACTGGCTATCCAACTGAAACACTGCTGGGACAGGAGGAGTAGATAGACCACATGACTGCACAGTCCTCATTTTTCTTGGAAGCCAAACACTGAGGGATCATTGCAGGTTTGATTTAAATAAGGATGGGAAATCTGCACTCTTGTGGCTGTGTCATATGCATTGGCATATTATACCTGCTGGTGGCAGGGAGAGGGAATCTGAAACATTCTTGGCGTTTCCTGGGAATTCTGTGTTAAATTCTCTCATGAGGGTTTTTATAGACTTCACTTTAAGGTAAGGCCAGCACAGCCTTACCTTCAGCCTGTTCTCCTTTCCCCCAGATCAACCTGTCTCCAGTTCTTCTCCCTGACTCTGCACATGTGTTCACTCCTTCTGCAACCCCAAAAGCTGTTGGGAAGGGAGTGGTGGGAACACTGACCTGGAGAACAGAGTGGCAGTGGAGGCCTGAGAAGGCTTGCAGGGGATGTCATGGGTGTGTGAAGAGATAGAAATAGGAAAGAGACGGGAAGGAGAAAGGAGAGTGAAGGAATGTTAAAGAAATTAATGGAAACAATTGTTTGTGGAATTGGCATTTGACTGGAAGGATCAGGCACCAAGGTCTGTAGAGAAGGGAGCACTGACAGCTGAGCAGTTCCATCAGAGGCTGTGCCCTTTGGTTACACAGAGGAAAACAAGGAGTCTGATTTCTGCCCAGATTTGATCACTGATCCCTTTTTTGGTCCTTGGCAAGCTACTTCAGCCTCTCCAAGCACCACTCCTTTGTGTAAAATGAAGACAGTGCAGCTACAGAGATAGGAATGAGAGCAGAGACTTTTCCAGACTGATGACAAATCATGGAACCATAAGGCTGGCAGAGACCCTGAGAGTTTGTCTAGTCTGGCAAGCATCAATTTTTTTCATCAAAAGACTACCCTGGAATTTTTTTTTAAAACTGTTCCATTGCACAGTGCCAGCACAATGGTTTGAATCTAAAAGTAACCAAAAATCATATTTTATTCTTTAAATTGAAGAAAGGCTCATGTTGAGCAAAAGTTTAAAAAAAAAAAAAATCAAAGCCAGATCTATTTATACTTTAAAATAGACATGTCCGTTTGTTCTGATCAGTTAATCCTGGCATCGCTTATTTTCATAGACGCTTATAAACGTTTTCTTTACTAGTTAGTCCAGCTTTGTTGAGGTGTAGTAGAATCATTGCATGAACTGGAAGTGTCCCACTCAGTGTAGCTCTCAGGCTGGAGGAGCTGTACTGAAGGGGGTTACTTAGATCTCCCAGCAACACTCCCAACTCCATCCTGATTCCAAACACCACTCCCCTTATTAATCACCCAAAATATCATGGTTTATAGCATCATTTTTTTCTCCATGTATTTGGAAGGTCATAAAAGTTCTTTCATCTGATCAAACCTGCAGTGCAAATACCAAATATCAATACCAAAAATTATCACTCTGTACTTGAAAGCAAACTGTTACTGGGAGGAACAGTCAGAACGAAGCCCTGTTAAGTTAGGGATATAATTACACAAGAGAATACCAATCAAAAATCACACCTTTACATAATTAACTGCTGTGTGCCTGAGCAGCGGTTTGCATCCATCCACCTCTCTTTGCTCAATCTGTTGAAATGCGCAGAGTAACACCCCAGCACAGCTGCTCCGCAGGCAGCAGAGCCCTGATACAGTTCAGTAATGAGGATGCTTTGTGGTCATCTTCTTCACATTAACTGATTCATATCCTGTACATCCAGGAAGAACTGAGAATTTTATTAGGGCTGATGAATGTACTTTGACCACTCAAACACAGTATATTCACAAATGCACATGATACCGTGGTTTCACTCTGCTTGAGAGAACTGAGAAATGTAAAGGGTAAATACACATTATCTCTTACAGAAAAGCAGTTTGTGCCATCCTAGATGCTGGTAAAAGATCTGTCTGTAAAGCAAGAAATGACCACTGCTTTCTTCTGAATAGAAGAAGACTGGTCCCTCCAGTGGGAACATGAAAAGTTCTGTGAATATCAGGTTGTCAAGTAAGCAAGTAGTTAATCAAGTTACCAAGAAGTTGATAATGTTCAAGGTTCTAATTTATATTTCAGTCCTACTGAAACTTTAACTTGGTAGTCTGGGAATTACCAAGAGAAGACTGAAAAAAGTGTCACTTCCTGAGTTACAGAGCATAAAAATAAACCTGAACTGTTAGTTCATTTTAATCCTGAGCTTCCCTCATGTACCTCTCTCTGTCTTTCATAGCTGGAAGAACCATACTTATTCCAAAACGTGACTCCCAAGGATGTTCAATTTATGATGCAAAGGACAGTATTCCCTATAGCTGTTTATATTACAAATGATGTAAGATACTCCTTCTCTGTAAACATAGAACCAGAGTCCTTGTGCTTTCAGCTTTGCACAATTGGGTCTTACTGACCAGTAGGATGCTGCAGTACCTGGAATAACTCCAGTGATGTAAGTTTGCTGTAGCAAAAGGGAATGACAAGTCTTAAATGGCAGATAAGTTCCTATAATTCAGAAAATGTCACAGACATTACAGAAACTGAGAGAAGTTCCTGACACTGTGCCCCACATGTATGTGTGTCTCTACCTGCCCATGTCTCTTGTGTTCCTCCATGAGCACAGTGGAATGCACATCCTCTGTGGAACACATTCATTCACCTGGGCTTATCCCCTTTTAAAGGATAAGATCCAAAACGCTGAAGAAGGTAATGGGTTGTGAACTGTCTCTCATTTTTATGCTGTACATGAAAATTGGGGTGAGTTTTCCTCTCCACAAGCCAGCTGACGGGAGGGAGGGATGGCTGGACAGAGAAATCCTGAGTTAGTGGGAAGCCGAGTGATCCTGATGCCCTACATGCCAAAATTCTGAATCTCATCAGGTTACACAGAAAAATTGCTTTCTGGCTATACTTTTATGATTGGTGTGTTTTTCTCCTTGAAACGTACACTTGATCCCCCCACCCTCCCCTCTAATTGTATATCACAGACGAAAGCAGTATGTTTTGTCCGTACAAACCAGCAACCAATTCCTTCTTGAAAGCTTCAATTAAGGGTGAAGTAGCCTGAGTGCTCCTTAAATCCACTGCCCTGGCTCAAAAAAAATATTTACACCAAGATTCACGGATGTAATTTCTCTGGGAAAAAAAAAAGTATTAAAAACCTAAACACATCAAACGTGCATGTAAGCCAAGCCTCCCTTTGTGTGCTCCCGGAGGGTTTATCCCTCCCAACACGTGCACACATGCACACCCCCCCCCGTAAGAGATCTGTTTTATAGATTCAAGGACAGCTCTCTCCAAGAGAAGAAGGGACGTTGCCAAGATACCAGATGCGGTTCCATTCAAGACCACTCATAGGAGCAATTCAAGATGAAATCAAATTAGATGTGTTGGATATACATAGTGCAGCCTGCTTGGGATACTAAATGACAGAGTTTGCCAATAATTAAGTGAAATCTCAGAGATGATGAGTCCCCAGAGCTCTCTAGGTTATGTCGGTCTAATTCTAAGTGTCATCATTATAGCAGCAGAGCAAAATACTCTGCATAGGCCACAGAGCTGGAATTTTTACTGTGGATATTAGCTTTTCACAGCCAGTGCTACAGGGCAGTAGTGAGCTTCATTACATGTCTTCTGCTATTACACTTGCTTAACCTTTCCCTGATATAAAGCTCCTGAAACCTGACTCCCGCTTAATAATTGATAGTTAGCACTTACTATCCATAGTGGTATTCATATTCAAAGCACTTTACAAAGAGCTCATTAATGTCTCTGGACCCCCTCCCCCTTGAGGTGTCCAGCACAATTACCCTAATTTTGCAGAAAGGGAAACTGAGGCAGAGAGGTTGTGCCTCAGCCTGGGGCTGGAGGGCAGTGTTACAGCCAGCACTAAGGCTCAGGGGCTTCCTTACTGGGGAACTGGCTGAGCTTCTGATGGTAGGAAATAGGTTGTTCTCAAATTTGTTGTGGGGATGGAGGTGCAAGGAGGCTTCCTCCAGTCCTGCAGAACCTCCACCAGGAGCTGCTGAGCATTCCCATTGCCTGCAGATAGTGAGGAGCCAGAACAGCCTTTGAGAGCCCCTCTGTGGGTCTGCCTGGGTGGATCCTGTGCAGGGAGGAGGTTGGAAGACCCTGAACAGGTGCAAAAAGTGCCACTCTGAGTATATTGTCCTGCAGCTTGAGCTTCCTTGGCAGACTGCCTGGAGACCATAAGAATGGACCCACTTAGTGCTGCTCCTGTCTTTGCCTACTCCATCCTTACAGGCAGGGTGAGCAGATCTGCTTAGGGACCACAGTGACCCCACTTAGCACAGTGATACAGAGCATGAGACGGGCCAGGATCAGACCCAAGTGTTTCCAAAATGTGCTCCCAAGGAGACTATCCTCCTTAGCCCCCTCACAGCGGGACTGAGCCCTGATGGAATCAGTTTACCAGGAGTTTTAGTGTCTTAATGGAGCCCAGTTCATTGTTACCCTTTGCTTTACTACCAGAAAACTGAACATCACAGCCGTGTTCAGAAGAAGAATGGCTATTTCCAGCTTTGCAAGCATTCACTTCTGATCACTGGATGATGAAACCATGTTGCATTGAATTTGTGATTCTGAGAGGTCACTGGCTGAACTCCTGAAGAACAGGAGCTGATTTAAAAAGAAATAACCTAAATACTAAAAGTAAAGAGAGGGCAGATATAAAAAAGTCAGCCTGAAGGTAAGACTTTCATGAAGGGCTTGCTCCAAATGTAGCCCTTGTTATATACAAAGGAAGGGAAAAGTTTTGGGGACTGAAGCCTTGAGGACTGTGGCATACACGTTTCTTTAGCCACCAGCAGCACACAGGAAGGCAAAATCTGCATTCCATTAGCCCCAGGCTACAGTAATAAAGGTTTAAGGGGTAGGACTAAACCCTGATTCCCCAGTGCTGTGGTACCTCCACCATTTGGCCCTGGTTCCAGACACTTCCCTGTGCTCCCTGTTTCCTGCAGCCCTGGCCACCTTCCCCCTGCCACCTCACTGTTCCTTGGGGTCTGCAGAGCTCAGCCTGCCCCGGACAGAGGGACAATGCATGGGGACATGGGTTCATTCACGATGGAAAACAGCATCCTCAAGATGACTAGGAGGAAGTTATAAAATTTATAGAAGCTTCTGATAAAGATCTTGGATAGATATGTTCATACTGCTAAAAGATTCAAACCTAAGAGGCTTTTAATTAGAGACTGAGGCACTCAGAGCTATCTTACCAAAGAGGTAATAAAATTATTGACTAAATCACTAACAAAGGCAACTGAAGCAAGGAGTTTAAATGATTTCCAGAGACTGTTCTCGAAGTGAAGGTTATAGTGAGAGAGCCAGCAGTGCAATTAAACCAAATGAGGTCAAGCATGTTGGGCCTTAAGGCCTCTGCCTGCTCCTCAGATTTCTTTTGTTCTTATAATTCAATTATAAAGGCCCCCCCCTCAAGGACCATTTAACTGTCTCATAAACCAGTTTATAAACTTTTTTATTTTTCTGTAAATTGTCTCCTAAAAGTGGCTTTCAGCATTTCAGGCCTCATGGAGCATTCAGGGGCTTCACTGTGCCTTTTGTTCTCATTTGTGCATCCCATGCCTGTGGGTGTTCATACATCTCCCAAAGCATACTCAGCCCATGCAAAACATCCATGGCTGGAGGTGGCAGTGGACAAAAACTGTGCTGGGGAGCTGGAACAACTGTGGTTGTTCTGTCTCTCCTTTTCTCTTGCTCCATTGCCTTCCCCTCCCCAATCTTTCTTTATCCTGTTTCTGTGTGAGTCAGAAAGAGGGTAACATGTGAGTGTGCGTGTGTGTGTGTGTGTGCACCTAATTTCCTGCCCATTAGGTCAGGTATCCCAACCCTTCACATCATAAATGAGCAGGGAAGTCTGCTGACAGCAGATGCCTATGCAGATCAGAACTCACTCTATGACTGATCCCTCTTACAAGGTTCACATCTTCTTTCTCAGTTCATTAAAACCTTGTGCCTCCTTTCCCAAAGGAAAGAAATGTCAATATATGGAAGAGGAAGATAAGCTACTGCTACATCCAGGTTGCAGAGCTGGAGATTTTGCTGGGGTAAGATGCCTGTGTCGGTGCTAACTCAGCCACTTTGCACAGAGACAGTACAACAGCTTTGTTTCACTGGTCACATACAGATTAATGTAATTACCTTTATTAAAACATATCCCAAAGTACTGCTTGTTGCTGACCTATCACATTCCAGATGTGGCTGATGATTGTACCGTGGTGGCATCATGTAGCACAATGCCCAGGTCAGTTCTCTTCAGTCGTGGAACACTTTACTTATGTGAGTCTGAAGTAGCTGCAAGCCCAGTGGCACTTCCTGGACGGCAAAGGAGATTTTAGCTGAGAAAGTGCTTTTACTACTGTAAAAAATTAATGCAAAATGTCAAATATTTCACACCCAAGCCGATACTGGCAAAATTCCAGAAATATTCTGGTTTCGCTTGGGGTGTGAATATAGTTGATCATCTGTAGTTCAGAAGCTTTTATTTCAAAGTAAAGAGTCAGAGTGTTGCAATAGACTGTGCAGTGATAAATATCAACTGTGCCACTTCTCTCCCAAAAGGGATTTCCCACAGTTCTATAGTAATACACAGTTCAAAAGGCCATACTGAGATTTATAGAGCTATACATTCAAAAAATGGTATCCAAGGTGCTTTGCTCAGCCAAAGTAGATTTGACTTGCAGCCCTCACAGTTCTGCACGACTCAGAAAGCAGCCACAGGTCCAGGGTGCCAGCAGGCCCCAGTGATTAGTGAATGTATGGCAGCTGGGTCACTCAGGTTTGTACAGGCAGTTAATCCAGCGAGTCCGCACTTGTGTGGCTGGATACTGTGGAAGCTTTCGAATGTGCTTGGCCAGGAGATCTGGTCAGGTTGGAGTAAAGGGACAGGTAAATGAATTTAAATCAAGAGAGAGAGAGCAGCTGATGACAGCAGTGAATTTGGCCCTCTCCATGCATATGTTATTACTACAAACTCCTCTCTTTTTCTTCTATTCTATTCTATTCTATTCTATTCTATTCTATTCTATTCTATTCTATTCTATTCTATTCTATTCTATTCTATTCTATTCTATTCTATTCTATTCTATTCTCACTGCATTTAAAGCCTCACCCACATTCTAACCCACTTGCAGAGCAATAGTTTTTGCCTGTAAATGTCCACTGATTGCCCCAAAATCCTTACTCTGAAGACAGTGGAAAAGTTTCAGCTGATTTTATTTGGGCTATTGTTGGGCCCTTAATGAAGTGAATTAATTGCTGAAAGATTCATTCCATTATAACCTTAACAAGGGTGTTTGTGCTGAAGCCTCTGGATGAAGCACCATGTCTGAGTCATGTCCTGAAGTCATTGCCCAGTGTACTCTCATTCAGAGCTCAATGGAAGCTTTGACCAAGTAAGAACAGAGCAAGGACTGCTGGAGTTGTTCTAACCTAATGTACCTGCTCTGTATTTGAAAATGCAAACCTCTCACAACTTTCCACAACTTTAAATCATATGGGAATTTTGAAGATACTACATTTAAATCCATTACCAACCTGAAAGATATTCTTGCTCCTGCACAGTTTAAATCTTTGGTAGTGGGGGGTTCTCCTATCAGCAATCACTATTTATGATACTGCTTTTTACAGGGTTCTGTAAAAATGAAGAAAATTATAAAGGAAACAACTTTATAGACTTATCTGAATTCTCAGCATCATATAAAGAATATTCACTGATCTATTAGTGTTCTGCATATCTCCCATTGTTTAAAGATTTACTCTCACAGATAAGTGCAGTGTCTGTCTACACCATTTGCAGACTTCCCACCCAGTTTTAACTGTATGCCCTGAAGGACCCTGAGGTGCAGGAATTTGGGAGCCATGTGGAAATGTTAGATGTGTTAAATGGATTGGAATTACTGGCAGTAAGTTTCACAAGAAAGTGTGTGAATTCAAACATCTATAAACAAAAGCACCTAAATTTTCAGTCTGTAGATTTTCAGGCACTGGAACAACACATAGAAGAACGACAGAAGTTTTGTTACTGAAGAACTTACCACGAATTTCATACATAAAAGACAAGACATAAAACAGGACTGCATTACAACTGACCCACGAGCTTATGTTGCCTGCCAAGAACTTTCTTTGACCCATCTTAATGCTCGAGTGAAGAGCCCTCTCCAGACTGCCTTCTTACACCGAGCACAGTGCACAGCTGGCACGGTACCGAGCCTGCTTGGCCCTGGCACATGTGGAGATCTGATAACTCTCAGCCATTTAATTAGCTTAAAATCAGGAATGATTTTTCCTCTTGGTTAGAAGCTGCGTGGCATTAAGAGTTGTCATCGATCACAGGCTGGCTGTGTCTGCAAAAACACATAAGAAAATAGGGGGCGGCTGCTCTGCTCAGTTTAGCACTCGTGAGACTCGAGGCAGATTGCTGGGTCTGGATCTGGATTCCGCAGCCTGAAAAGAGCAAAACTGAGGAAAGAGATGGGGAGGGAGAGAAGGAGAGGGAGAGCTAAAGCACTAAAAGATTGAGAAAACATGACCTGGGAGGAAAGTTGGAAAGAATTGTCTTTTTAATTTAGAACAGTAATGAGGGAAGCTGTGAGTCTCCAAAAATGTAAATGGTGTTTTCATTTTATATTTCAGAATGTCAGTCATCATTCTTAGGTGCACTAACAGAGGGTAAGAGATAGTTGGCTAATTTACAGCAAGGGATATTAGGTTAAATAGCAGGGCTTCATTTCTGAGCGTGTGGATATTGATAAACACAATCTCCTATTTCCATATATATCTCTATCTATATATATCTTTGCCTCCTGAAACTGTTGAGGTCTCGATGGCTCATTAATGAGCTTCCATTATAGAATTCCTGTAAAGAGATGTGGGGGAGAATGGGTAAGTCAGCACAGCAAGAAACAATTCCGAAGTGTCCAAATTCCAGTGAGTTAGTTTCTGTTTCTGTTTCGTAAACAAATACTAATACTCTGAACCTACCATGAATAACACGATTAAATTAATTCTTACTTCTTGACTCTCAGGTTTATTAATTCAGTTCTCCGGATTATTTTCAGTTTATGTGTTTAGGATTTGATACCCAGAACAACTGAGCATCACCAGCAGTGAAAGGTTTTCATCTATTCACAGTTTTCATCTTTATTTTTGGATGCTGCCATATTTTCAGCATCCAACAGAATTCCCTTTCTTTTAGGGGTTTTGAAAAGCTTGGTGATGCTCCAGCATCCTGTTTTCTAACATTACAAATTAAGCCTGCCATGAAAACTCCAAAGCAATGAGACAGTTATGTTTGAAATTGTGCTTAGAAAAAGACATTTTAGAGACACGTGTCACCCTCAAACCCACAGTGAGCAATGCTTTGTCTGCAGCTGGCAGAAAAATGAGAGGATCTGATTATTTTATGAGAGTGTCAGTGTTATGCCATTCCACTTCTCACATATCTGTTGGCTTGGCTGATCTGTTCTGATTGTGCCCTATCAGAATCACAAAGACACCATGTTTACAACACAAGAGTGACACCACTTGAAAGCACACACACTGGTGTTGGAAATAATGCATAAAATGGTTACTGCCATAAAATTGAGCTTATTCCCACTCCTCAGTAGCGAGGATTGTAAAAAGCACTTTCAACATTTCTATCAAGCAGCTCTACTTTCAGAGCGGCTCTGCATGTTTAAAACCGGTAATCGAAATAAAAATGACATTTCTTACAAAATTCACTTTGCAAAAGAAGTTTGGCATTTTTATTCAGGGATATGTTTATTGAAAGCCTTTCAGACAAATACCAAGAACCAAACACTGCAGGATAAATCATATTGGGCACAGATGAGAAATGTGCAAGGATTAAAACCAATTTGCCACTTTTCCAGGCGCTGAGGATGAGTCCTGGCCTGACTGAACTCGCAAGTAACAGGCCCCTGGATTTCAATGAGATAATAATTTGATCCATGCGATTGCTTCTGTCTCTTTCTTTGATATTGCTGTAATTGCCTCTTCTTCTTTAATCCAAAACAACTGAGATAGAAAGGAAAAGCCACGTGTTTTTATAAGAAAAGGGCAATACATAACGTTAAAAAAATGTTTCATCAAAGGTGCAACCATTTAAAATGCAAAACAGATACTAGAGAGGTGACAAATTCAAGTTCTTAGTGTTTTTATTTAAGATCTTTCAAGTGTTCATTTGTCAGGAATACTTGTTTAATTTTTTTAATGTATTCAGTTAGCCATATTCAGTTCTCTTTTATGTCCACTTCTCATGAATCACTTGACAGATGGACTTCTACAAGCCCATCCCTTTGGGGAAAGTAAATTTTAAGTCCTAATAAGAACATAAGACATGCCATAGTAGATCAGAGCAAAGGTCTATCTAGTCCATGCCCCAAACCTGTCAGTAGCCAAGAGCAGTATATTAGATTTTAGCAGTAATAACTTTGATCTTTCAGTGAGCATTAAGTTGGTGATGACTAAGCAGAAAATAAAAGGAAATCCCAAGGGCAGAGCATTCCAAAAGTCAGGAGAAACAGCAAGTGAGGCCGTGTCTCCCTGTGCCTGAAGGGTCTGTGTCTCGCAAGAAGCAGGCACCAGGCTGAGCAGGCCCAGCTCAGGGTACTATGGGGAATTATGGCCAGTTGTTCTGTTGTAAAATGGAATGTGTCAATAAACTCCAGCAACAGGAATGAAACGTGGAGGGGAAAGAAATGGCTGGAGGAGGGAAGAATGCAGAGTGGACACTGGGAGGTCAGGGCCGGGGGCAGCTTCATGCTGACAGGGGTGAGTAGTTCTACCAAAAGGGATGGTTTGGGATTAGGAACTCAGGCTTGCACATGGTACATTGGCAATGCCTGAACCCTGTTCTCTCATTTCCAGAGTCAGAGCTCCATTTGTTCCAGTGAGATTGTAGTTAAAAATTCTCAGGATTTAGCTCATCTTTAATTGCTGCTGTCTCAATTAAATTGCGTCTGTGATAACAACAGCCCTCCTGGAGCTCCAACAGGAACTTGAACACACTGTGAGTAAATTAAATAATTGTGTAAATTATAAAGTTTTTACCTACTGGTTATTGCATTAAAAACTACATATAGAGCACCTACTTTTTGTACCCTTCCTACTTTATAGAATCTTATAAAAAAGGTGTTGAGCCTGCCAAAAATCTGTGAGGATCAC
Source organism: Oxyruncus cristatus (assembly GCA_013399855.1). Taxonomy (NCBI): domain Eukaryota; kingdom Metazoa; phylum Chordata; class Aves; order Passeriformes; family Cotingidae; genus Oxyruncus; species Oxyruncus cristatus. Next base: position 345,769 of record VXAY01004936.1, on the reverse strand, counting down.
TGATAATTTGTTGATCAGTATTAGGCTCGTTAAATCTATGCACTTCATTATCTGATTAATTCAGAGGCAGGTTTGTAATCAGAGTTACGATTCTACAGCTTTGGCCTCCACAACCTCCTGCAGCTCATTAGAAAAGCTAATCAGATTGAATTTTCCACCATGCTGTTTATTGTAGCCCTAATGGAAGACAATCACTTTAAAATTACACCCTTAGCAGGTAATTTCTAAAAGCCATAAGCCAGGGAAGCTCTGCTCTCCCTGGGCTCTTTGTCTTTCCTTATTAGGGTAAGGTAAGCAATGGAGAATTCTGTTAGAATTTGGAGAGGTGTTTTGCAATATTGAATGCAATGTAAAGGCTGCTGAAAAAGTATTCTTGTCCTTACTATGTTTCTTGACACCTGGGAACCCTTTCGGAGATGGTCAGTAATGTGTGATGAGTTTGATTTAAAACTTAGAGGCGTTTCCTTCTTTGTGATTTTATTATTTGAAGAATTAAGAACTTCCTTCATGTCCTCTTATCTTGAGATGAACAGCATTAGTAAAAAAATAGAACAACTTTTTGATCTTGGGGTTTCACAGATCAGTTATAAACACTTTTGCGCTTGAGCCTTCTGAACTAAGTCACTGGTGTGATCTGAAGGAAAATTATGACAATGTATATCCCTTTGGGGATGACACTCCAGCCTTTTGTTGGTTATAATAATATCAGGGGGGATTGAAATACTGGATTTATAAAAATAGACCTGGGTTAATGCTATGTTATTCCATAGGATCTGCTCCATCAAATTGAGCTGAGAGGAGGGAAGGGCACCCATTGGTGCATCCAGCCTGTGTCAGCCTCGCTGTAAGAGAGTGTTTCTTGCAGTGGGTAAAGGTGAGTGTTTGGGTTCCATTTCATGGGGTTACCCTGTGACCACCCTGTGGATTGCTGGGTGTGTGTCTGGCAGAGCCCTCATCTACCCGTCCCTTTGCAGACCTGGGTTCCCCCGTGCTCAGTCACAGCCCGTAAGTAAGAAAGTTTAGTTTTGAGGGCACAAGTATAGGCAAATCCTCAGCTTGGGAGTCTGTGTGATTTTCTCTGATTTTGTGCAGGAAGTGTCATTTATTTCAACTTTTTTCCCGGTGGCCGCGGTCCCACTGAAATCCAAGCGCCCGCCCCCGGCCCGCCCAGGATCGCCGGACAACATGGCGGCCGCCATGGTCCCGGCAACGTGGCGACCCCCTAACGCATGCACCGTACAACAAAATGGCGGCTTCCAGGGCTCACTCCCGCCTCCTCAAAGGCCGCCTGAGGCGGCCACGCCCCCCCACCCGTGGCCGAGTGGTTGAGCCTCTCGCCTGCGGAACAACCCGTGCTCTGAACACACAGATTCGAATCCCAACCTCGACCAGCAAAAACTTCAATTTTATTTTTTATTTTATAAAAACTGGGAACCAGCAGCCCCGCCGTGCCCCGAGCGGGATGGGGCAGAGAAGCACAGCAGCCCTCACCGCTTCCCCATTGGCTGCTACGAAGTCATACAACTCTCCCATTGGTCAAGACACGGCTCGCACCGCCTCCCTCACCGTCCCATTGGCTACTGTCTGTGTCAATTCCGCCANATAAGAAATAAAATTAAAAATAAAAATAAATTAAAAATAATAATAGACCATAAAATAAAAACAATAAAAAAAGAGTAAAATAAATAAGCACTCGGCCACTCGGTGAGTTGGGGGCACGGCTTTAGTGCCGCTACCAGCTNCAATTTCGCCAGGTCCCCAAGGGGTGACCAGACTAAAGCCTGAGCGAAAAAAAAAGACAGTAAAGATTAAAAAAATTGAATTAAAAATAAAATAAAAACGAATNTGTCCGCCAGGCGGCGCCTGCGGGACAGAGCAGTGTGGTCGGCAGTGGGATTCGAACCCGTGTCTCTCCTGAGCAGATGCAGCCTCGGTCAGCTCCAGAGCGCTGAACGCAGAGAAAATTTTGACATCCTTGAAAAAATCTGAGTACACAGAAAACAACAAGGATTTTCGTTTAAAAAGCCATTTTATTTTATATTTTTATACAGAGTTCCTGTCAAAACTCTCCCATTACTGAAGGGGAAAAATCACGAATCAGGCACGTTTATCCATCAGTATTGAAACGCCCTTCGCAGTGTGGGTGCCCCTGTCCTTGGAACTCCACTATGGTCCTGACACTTCATCTTTGCACTGACAAAGAAAACTGCACGGTTTAAAGAGCGCTGGGGTAAAGAGGGACACACATACAAAATGAATTTAAAGCACCTGTAAAAGCTTTTTTCCATATACAAAATAACTTTTTCGGGGTGATTTTTTTTCTTTTAATTGACAACCTGTAAAAAGATAAACCTTTCACCAGAAATCATTTGAAAATGCTGGTTTTACAAGCAGAAATGCAGCGCTAAACAAACCATCCGCCCCAGGGAGCGGCGCGCTTGGGTTTATTCTGGGGGTGGGTTTGGGGGCTGCGCTCACCCTGCCCCGTCCAAGCGCTCCTGGAGCCCCCGAGGCACCGCAACGTGCCCTTCAACTCCAACAGTTCTTCGGTTTTCTCTCACCCGCCCAAGCTAGGCAGCTCCACACCAAATCCTCTCCCTTCTGCTAAAGGATGTTCTTCTCAAGCCGTGCACCCGCCAGCGCTTTTTCTATTTATTCTTTTATTATCTCAAATTCAGCCTCCCACATTCTCCCTACCTGTCCCCACCTGCGCATGCGCAGGGTTCTTCCTTGTGGTACCGCTTTTTGACCAGCAGGAGGCACAGGAGAGTCAGTGGAGCCACTGCGCATGTGCTCCTTGGTTGCCTGGTCGCCCGCACCTATCACGTGACTCTCGGCGTCAGTGAAGCCGGTGCGCGTGCGCAGTTTATCCCCCACAGTTGCGCTCCCGGCCCGCGGGGTATTCCTGAAACTCTGAGGTCCTGTGTATGGTACAGCAGAGACAGGGCTGCATTTTGAAATAAATTTATACGCGAATTAATACTAGTTTTCAGTATATATAAAGATGAGAAACCTCGCAGGTTTTAATATTGTTTCGCACGCCCTCCCATGAAAATTTCTGGGCTGTGACCTTCCTTTTTTGGGAGTGTTGCCTCAAAGGATCGGCCCGGAGCCAAAAATAGACTCAGCAGGCAATTATTAGTAGAGATAAAGCAGAGAGCAGCTGTAATAGAAGGTCTTCAGCCACCCCGGCGATACAGAAGCGCACACGTGTCCAGGGCGTTCCCCCGTTTAAGGTATTTGTCCATCCAATCCCAGGTCTGTCCGCCGCCCAGATCCTCCCGGTTCTGCCCCCGGCACGCCCCTCTGGAGTTTGGGGTGTTTCAGGGGGATCTTCCCCGGGGACCAGGACCCCTGTGTGGGCCCCTAAGCTGTCCACAATGCACTTAGGGGAGCTCCCAGTGCCTCCCAGTCACCTCCCGCTGACAGCTAGCTCTTCCCAGTCAGCCCCTAGTGCATCCCACTAATTCCTGANCACGCCCCTCTGGAGTTTGGGGTGCATCCCACTAATTCCTGGTGCCACCCAGACCCCTCGGTTCTCTCCTAATTCTGCTCGGTCCCCCACCATTGCCTCCCAGTTCCCCCTCCCCTGGAGCTCCACCTTCTGGACACCACCATAGATAGATCAGTGACCTCAAAGTGATGTAGGAAAGTGGCTTGTGAAAAGCGATAACATTATTGTTATGAGCAAGAATGTGCATGAATTTGCTGTTAAAAACGTTGCTGGGTTAAACCTCACTTCTCTCCAGAGACATTGGGAACATTTGGCATATCAGGTATATCAGAGACACCAGGGACATCTGGAATATTTGGGACATCAGGGAATGAGGGAAACCTTCTGAAGTCCCTTCTGCTACCATTGCACTTTCTTTTCTTTACCTGAATGCCTTTCAACTAAACAATGTGCCTCTAAATTATTTTTGAACCCTGATCCCTGTTTTGCTACATATGTGCCAGAATTATCACAGCCTTACGTGATACTGCTGATACGGTTATCTGTTTCTGAATAGCCTTGCTTCCCCAAACTCCCTGTCATCATTCCAGACTCTACTCTGCCCTGGGTATGATCAAGGCCAAGGAGGTTCTTATGTACTGATATTTTATATGGGGGTATGCTTTGCTTTCTTTTAGTATCCCCTAAAACCCTCCATGGTAACATCCCTGCTCTGATATTGGCTGTTAGTGCGTCGGTGCTGTCCTTTGTCCTTTCCAGAATATCCTTGTGCTTCTGTCTGAAAGATTCTGTAACCCATTTCGTAGCTCTAATATTAAGCCACCATTCTCAATTATACCTTCCTCAGAATATCCTTTTACCTCTCTTGTTTACAACCCTCATGCTGGCACATACCGTGCAGTAATCCCTCTTTCTCAATGCCTCTTTATCTCCTGAACAAAACTGTACTGTCAGCATCTATTCTTTATTGTTCTTCTAACTGATAACTGGTTTTAATTCCTCCAGTAAAATTAAAGCATAGACCTAGTGCAAATAACTCTGTGGTCTTGAACTTTGAAGCAGGAAAGTCTTTAATAACAATAAACATCTACTTCCATTTCAGAAAAACTTAAGTATTAAAATAACATGTAGGAGTTCAAGTGACTACCTCCCCCACGCCCTCTATCTTCTCCTGAATTGGACATGACCTCTGAAAAGGAACATTTCATTCTATTTGTCTTGCTTCAGTAGTTTACAGCAAACCTTTGAACAGTGAGAATCTTGTTTATTTCTGGACCCCTGTTTCTGTAAAAGGCTTTTCTCAGACTGGCACAAAGACTACTGAAATCAGCCATCCTGAATCATCTGGACAAAATATGAAATTCATTGGCATAATTGTTTCTTTCTTCATTCTCTTCACCCTTACTGCTCTTCGGAATGCAGGTGAGTGATTTTCAAAAATTCTGCTGCTTTTATCTACGAACTTTTTTAACTTCTGAACTTCAGAATACACACCTCAGTAAAAAATGCTGATACCATTTGTACAAGCTAAAGCAAAGGCACACAAGCCAGCTTTTACCAGCATGGTGTCATTTCCATTTCCTCCCTCTGTGATTTCCAGCAGGTCAGTGGATGATCTCTGTAAGTAAACAGACAATCTGGAGAGTGCAGTAAATATATTTAAAGACAGAACCCCCCTTTATTGAACAAGCACTTCTGCCTTCTTTCTTTCCATTTCCCCATGTTTGTTCTTCACCACCCACCTTGAACTCTGCCTTTCTTTTTGTTTCTGTCCTCCCAAATAAGCAACCCTCCCTTAATAACTTTTTCATAATTGGTTCAAATTTTGCAACATCCATGTCCAACTTTAGAATTTTGGGTACCTACTTGGGTCATCTCAGCATTGCCTGGTGTTTTTGATATAGTTCCCAAGCACTGTTGCCCTTGCAAGATTCCACTCCACAAAAGCTTCTCAGTGCTCCCAGCTGTCTGTGCAGCTTGTCCACCTCACTTAACTCCCCCTTGTGAAATCCAGTTTCACTGCTTGTGAAATCCAGCTGTTCTTCACAGTGTTACTGTAATGTCTGCTGTTTTCTCACTGTTTTATTTGTTGAGTAATTTTTCATGTGATGGCTAGTGAGTACTAATGGTCTGTTCAGCTAGACCTCAGCCAGGCCTAAGCCCAATGCCCAGTCACCTTCATCACAACAGCTACCTTGTTAAGGTTAGACTCAACTGAAATGCACAAAAGAAAGAAAATTCAGTAGCTTTTAATAATCTCGTACTGGAGCGCATCTTGTTGCTGATGTTAACTTTCCAAGAGCTCTAACCTTCCGTTCTGATTGATTCCCTTTTAGGGCTGATGGTGAGGGAACCCCATTCTGATATGTTTAAGACTTAACTCTCAGAAATAACTATGATTAGTGACACAGCTGAAGGGCTGCTCTGGAGATTTCTCTGTCTCTTGCATGTAAAAGTACCTGTGGAACTGATGAAATTATGTAGTGGCTCAGAGGTAAATAAGTGTATTTTCCTGTTCAAAATGGAGCAGCCCTAACATGCAGGTGATCATAGCCTTCACCTAAATACATTCCTAAAATAACGTAACCAGCATACTTTATTGATTTACAGTAGTCCCTTAGATGATACACTTTTGTTTCAGAGAACATCCAGAAGAGTTCAATAACATTCCTGTCTATATGTTTATTTCCTTTAACAAGGAGCTCAAGACTCTTGCTCTCAGCGATGTGGGGAGCTGCTTAGTACCTGTTCTTGCCAGGTGACATGCCAGTCCTTGGGGAATTGCTGCCCCGATTATAAAGAATTTTGTCTTCAGATTTCTCCATACTCAGGATCTCTGATGGGAGGCAAAGCCTTTTTGCTTGAAAATACAGCTTTTAATACCTCTTCTGTGCTAACATGCAGGTGGGCCATGATTTTATATAATCTCACTTTCCAGCTATAGGTAATTACCACGAAATAAGACTCGTCTGTACAGGAGTGGAAACTCTGTAAAGTTGCTAGAGTCCTGAAACACACAAAAGTTCTGCTGAACCTCCCCCTCAAGGGTTCATGTTGACTGTATTTCTACACAGGATCATTTCTTTTAAGTCGAGTTGTTGTGTGATACAATCATTATTCTGCTAATTTATAATTTATCCCTCCTCCAGTAATTAAATAAAGTAAATTGAAGGCTTGTAGATTGCTGTGTATTTGTGCAGTGCACAGCAGGTTCCACACTGCTGAAATAAGCAGAAACAAATTTTTCTAGTTTATATTCACTGCTCCAAGCAAAACTTGAACAGATAGGACTTGAAATGATCTATTCACAACACAAGGTTGCTTGATGAAACACAACTGAGACATTCAGAGTGTTCCTTCTCTCAGTGGTGACCCTGAAAAGTGTTTTCAACACCTACAGGTTCAAGCAGAAAATCGAAACCAGAGGCTATATTGCTAAGGATGGGAAAGCCCACTGCATCTCCCCGTTGCTTTATGAGACTGGTTTCATCCCTTTTGAAGTTTCTATAGATGATGGGTTGTCGTTCCCCTACTCTGGAACTTGGTTATCAGGTGACTTAAATTTACATCATTCCTCTTCTTCCTATATTCTTCCCCCATGGATGCAAGATTGTATAAGCCTTCCCTTTTTGATAATTTTTCTCTGTCCTTACCAGGCCTCAGAAAAGTAATTCTTGCTGTTCTCACGTTAATTCATCTTTTGAGAGATGAACTTTTACAGCAATTGAGTTCTGCTGCTATACAGTAGCAGCAGCAGTATTAACTCATAAAGAGTCCTGCTTAAAAATGAGGTTGACCAAAATAGTTACCTTTTTGTCACTACTTCTGTTAGAAAATAACTGAACACTGTGGTGTTCAAACATTAGCAAGGGCTCAGCTTCAGCTTACTCTCTTTATGTTGTGCATCCTGTACTGTGTCAAACATGCACTGGGGAAATACTGCTAAATCTTAAATAACACAGAAGCACTTTTTCAGAAATATGCAAAGCGAAAATGTCATTAGTCCTTTTTTTTGTGCTCTGTAATGCAGTACATCACAGCAAGGTTTCAGATGAAGAAAAATGTACTTTGTTAAATGAGACAAAATGGCAATACTACGGTACCCCCAACACTTATGGAAACTTAACTCTTACATGGACACATCAGGCACTTGCAGAAACCCATGTCAACATAGAAGTCTGGGGATACCATGAAACAGGTAAAGCGACACTTTCCCTGCCTGTGCACTGGCATTTATCATAAGTTATTGCATGACTTATGTGCAGAACTCTGCACAGCATTTGACTGCTTTCACTGAGGCCTCTAGAAGAGATCTGCAAGTATAAATAACTCATGACAGTAATGTCAGCTTTTCCTCTTCATTTACATATGTGGAGACATCTAATTTCAATCTTGTGGTAATTGTTCTTTTCCAGTGTCCAAAACCATTGTCTTCCTCTGTCTGACAGGTGACAGTTACTCAGAAAACTGGTTGGCTGAATGGAAATATCTTTATACTTTGGCCAGAGAAATCTCCAATACAGGGAAACTTACTTTCACTCCTGTACCCACTGAAGGAAATTACAGTACGTGGGACTTTGGAATTTTGAGGATTACACCCAGCAGCTATTCTGATGGGCAGAGGCAAGTGCATCACAACATTTGTTAATCATAGGTACCTTATTATTGCTTCCCAAAGTAAAGTTGTTATATCCTTTGGCATTTGAAACTGGGACTGAGGCTCCATTTCACATGAAAAAATGGGGAGAGAATTGGAAGGGCAAAAGTGGGAAAAAACTCATGGGTCAAGATAAAGACAGTTTACTAAGTAAAGAGTGGCATGGGCAAAGAGGGAGTAAGGCAAAGGCAACCAGTAACCACCTGCCACAAGCAAAGCAATGCACACTCAGTCACCCTGTAAGGGTTGCTTTGGAAAAACTCTGCTGCAGTTTTACTGGTGGACCTGATGGTCTATATGGAATATACCTTTGGCCAGTTTGGGTTGGCTGTCATGGCTTTTTTCCCTCCCAGCCTCTTGACAAGCCCCAGCCTATTTCCTGGGGGCCAGCATGAGAAACACAGAGGACCCTGACACCGTGCAAGCGCTGCCTGGCAGTAGCTAAAACACTATGTGTTATCAGCACTGTTTGGTCACAGATCTAAACCACGGCACTCTATGGGCTGCCTGAAGAAAATTACTCCACCCCAGCCAGTACCCTCAGCAGACTAAGATCTGCTGATTTTTTTGTCACACCTGTAGAGGAGTCCCTAACTGTGGAACTTCTGTCACTGCAGCCACAGGCATTACTCTGCCCTGATACTACTGGGGCACAGGGTTATGTTTGTTAGAGAATCCAGATGTTCTTCATTCTGTCCTAAATGGAACTACAGTGTCAAAAGGCATGAATAGAAAACCTGTCTCTAAAAGGTAAGCCAGAATCACAAATATTAAGATGTATTCTGATTATTGTGTACTTGCTGCATGTTGCCCTCTCACTTTCTGAATTTAGAAAATTTTGATTTGCCGTAACATTTTGCAGGGAAAAGAAAGAAATGAGCTTTGCAGTGAAATAACACCTTGCAAGTTAAAAATTACTTCATAATTATAGTTAGTGATTTGACAGTGTTACTGTCAAAACAGCGCTTGTTCAGCTCTCAGATCTAATTTTTGGCTCTTTTTTTTTTTTTTTCCCCAGCAACATTCCATCACTCTGGAGCAATGAGCATGCGTTGGCTTGGCACCTTGGGAAAGACTTCAGGAATGACCCAAGTGCATGGGCAACTGCAAAATGTATGGAATGGGACAGAAAGGAAGAGAAGCTTCCAAACTTCAAGGAAGAAATTATAGACTGCCCTTGCACTTTGGCACAGGCAAGAGCTGACACTGGCAGGTTCCATGTAAGTTATTGATTGATCCCTTTGGCTCATTACAGTTCCAGGTAGAAGCTTAGGGAATGCCATACTCCACACACACCCCTGTTCCCTCTCTAAACATCATTACAAGGCAATGAAATTAAATTTGTACCAGTAGCATGTCAAATAGCAGAGGCAAATATAGCTTATCCAGGTAGTGTGAATAAAAGAAGTGCCTGTAGGACAGCAGATGGAAATTACCTTCAAAAAGGGAATTCAGACAGTAATTCCAGTGGTAGACAGACAACACATGTGGAGGACAGTGAGCTCTGTGGAGCTGAGAGCAGGGTTGTCTTCTTCAGGATCCGACAAGGTGGCAGTCTGTGTTCCTAAGTGATATCCCATGATGGAATAAGCAGCCCACATTTCTTCCTAGTGTATCCTACTTCACCACAAGCTCTTATGCCTTGTACTTCAGAGCTCAGCTCCAGAGCCGTGATCCATTATTTCCTTTCTCCTGCTTCCTTCCTCTTTCTCAGCTTCACTGTGTAACAAGGAACTGACAAAAGCTGAGAAATCAGTTGCCATTTAGTGTACACTGCAGTGCTGATCTGAGGACCAGATGAGGGGAACTTTGTCTCCTATTTGTGCTAAAAAATGGTGGCAGTGTGTTTATACGTATTAAAAAAATAATTAGGTAGATTTTGTTACTATCTTATTCTGGTTACGAACCTCCAAACTTGATGTGTATTTCAAATGATATAGTTAAAAGCCTGTGAAGAAAAAAAATAGATCCACTGCACTCTGTCTAAGAACATAGGGCAAACTTTTAGTCTGTTGTGATCTGTATTTGTTATATGCTTATATTTGAATCCCTGTCTAGCTGCACTTGTTCTTCAACGTCTGCTATAACAGACTGCAAAATGCTCAGGTTAGGCCTGTTGCTCCAGACACTTCAGTGTTAAATTCACTGTTTTTCCTGTCATTCCATGCTATTCAACACACAGCCTCAGTCAGTTCATGTAGATTTTACACATATGTCAGATATGAAGGGTGAGGGGAGGATACATAAATGGAAAGGACAACGGGGAAAGAACCCCATTAAGTGTGAACATTAATCTTTTTCAGACAGATTATGGCTGCGACATTGAGAAGGGGAGTGTGTGCACTTATCACCCTGGTGCTGTGCATTGTGTAAGAGCCATTCAAGCCAGGTAGACAAAATTTTTTAAACTGCATTTTTTTTAATCCATCTCAGAGACAGCAGCATCACAGAAGGCATGAGGGTCTCTGGCAACTCAGGTTCATAGCAACCACTGTTTCCCTCTTACTCATATACTGACCCTCATTGCTGAGGTGAAGTTAAGGCCTTAGATTTAATAAACAATAAACTGCAGCATGTGAAACCTTAGGATACCTAGACAGGAGCTAATGTCTAGAATAGATTTGATTAGGCCTAATTAAGCCTTTTCTATGTTGGTCTAATTAAGTTCAACAAGTTAACCTTTGCTCTATTTCTATCAGCACAACTTCAAAGAGTGCTATGTTTGTAGCTATAAGGCCTACAGAAGGCCTTATAACCAAGTCCTTCCTTCCTGCTTTGGTTAAAAACCCTTCCCTCCCTGTCTCTACTCTGGTCTAATTTATAAGAACTGAGAGGGGGCAGGGGTGAAGTCTAACAGGACATCATATAAAGCTTGCCAACCAAAACGTTTAGCTGTCTCCATAAAAAGGCAATAGGTAACCCCTAAACACAAAGAATCCTCACAGAGCTGAATGATGACTTTCTTGCTGCTTCTCTCAATCAGTCCCCAGTACGCAGCAGGACAGCAGTGTTGCTATGACTCCACGGGAACACAAATCCTCACACATGACTCCACAGGAGGCAGCACACCTGATCGAGGCCATGACTGGGGTTCACCACCTTTCATGAAGCCTCCCCGGATACCTGGCTTTTCCCATTGGCTTTATGATGTTATCAGCTTCTATTACTGCTGCCTGTGGTCTGATAATTGTCAGTTCTATATGGAAAGGCGTCCCTCTAGTGACTGCAGGACGTATCGCCCACCTCGAGCTGGTAAGGGCTTCATAATTCCATTGTGGAGTATAGCCTGTTGGCTTTTAGAATATTTGTGTATGTACATATATTAATTGACAGTGGCGAGGGTACAGTGTTCTGTGGGAAAATTCCATGGAAGGTTTCTATTGATCTATCAGTAACAAAATCTCTGTGTGTTTCTTAATTGTCCTGCAAGATTTTCTGCTGTTGAGCATCTCGTTAACCCCTAGAACCTAAATAGCCAAAGCTTAGTAGTCAGTGCCCATGACTTTCTGCCATCAGTGAACACTTTTTTTGAAAGAAGATGGTTAGAGATGGTTTAAGACAGGTAGGCAGTTTGAAAGCCATTCTTCGGATCACCACAATGAGATGTATTTTTATTTCTCATGAACTTAAGAGGAGTAATGGGTTGTGATTTTTGCTTGTTCTGATTTCTCATTTTGCTTTTAAAAACAGCATCTGCTTTTGGGGATCCTCATTTCTTCACATTTGATGACCTGAACTTCACCTTCAATGGCCTGGGAGAATACATGTTGGTAGAGTCTGATCTCACGTCCCTAAGAGTGCAAGGGAGGACACAGCAGGGACGCCTTCCCAATGGTAAGTCGGCAAGAGAAAGCAGTGATGACAAATAAAAGCTTCTGAGGTTGCTTGATTTGCACTTTACAGCATTCCTCCTATCATCTCTAGTCTTCTTTTTTGGCCATTTGTGAAAGGTCGCTGTTTTGAAGGTAATCAGAAGGCAGACAACATGTTCAGGAAAAAAATAACTTCCTAATCAAAGTTTAGTTACTGGTTTTATTGGGTGTGAGCAGTGGAAGTGTAAGGTTTTCTGTTGTGTTTAAGAGCTCAGGAAAAAAAAAAATCTTATTTTCTCTCCATATCCATTCTCATCTATAAGGAAACATAAGGTCAGCTCTAGAAATCAGTCAATAGGCATAGCTGCCAGCTGATGCATTTTGATAGTATTGTAGCTGAAAATGATTAGAAAGCGTGTGCCCTGATTTATTTTCTTTCTGTGTTAGATGTATATTCATGCGTGTGTTGACAGAGCAAAAATGTTCCACAATGAGCTGAGAAAACATACTTTGGATGGGGAAAAAATTCTTTCTGAGCACCTCAAGCTAGCAGAAAAGTACAGAATTTATGGTGAGAAGTTGGTTAAGGGGGTAATTTTTTTATTCAAAAGGCCTGGTGGTCCCAGTCTGTTGGCTTGTTCGTAAAATGAAACCTAGGGCAGAAGAAGCTTTCTGGACGTACCCGTGGCCTTCATAGTTTGAAAGGGCAAATTGCAAACCAGCCTGTAAGAAGGAGATTGTCATACAACTGCATTTTAAAGTGGAGGAGAAGTAGATTGTGAAAGAGCATGATGGGATCATGCTTCTCATAAGGCTGAAAAGATACTTTTGTTTATGCTTTTGCTGTATCTAGTGCTATTTTATAGTGCATAAAATAGCAGACTTGCCTCAATAAAGAATATTTCAGCTTGCCTTAAGGATGCTCTTCAAGGGTTTGGTACTTCCAGTATGATGATATGGATGAACTAAAAATTGTGTGTGCATTTCAGCACCCATGTAGATATACAGCTTACACTGAATATCACATTGGATAGGACAGAGATTATCAAGGAAATGTTTTGCCCATGATAGATTTTACTGTGGTTATGGCGAAAGTAGCATGAGTCACTGAGTAGTTTCTTCTGAAGATGAGTTTCTTAAATTTTTGTTTATTCCTTTTTTGTCATGTCCTCCCTGAAATTTTCTTCAGTTTTCCAAAACCTTACTCACAGTACTGAATGTGCAAGGACATCAGCCAGCCTTCTTACACAGTGTAGCCACTTCCATTTAGAATTTCCAGTCTTTTTTAGCATTAAACATTCTGCTTTCAATGTATTGGAAGGAGATGTATACTGTGGGGTTTTATGTGACTTATATGTTTAGCCGTTCCCTCAAATATAAATAATCATATTTCATTATTTTTAGGAAATATCTGTTTTGGGGTTTTTTTTCCTATATTGCTATAATCTTCTGTATTTACTTTATATCATGTGGAGTATTTGGGGGGATTGTTTTTTTGTTTGGAAGGAACTGGAGCTCAGGGGACAGGCTTGTCTGCAGTGGCCATGCAGGAGAACGACTCTGATGTGATTGAAGTACGGTACTCAGAGGATTTGAATCTGGAGGTCCTGTTAAACCAAAAGGTTCTCAACTTCTCTGAACAAAACTGGATGGACCTGAAAGGTTAGTTGCAAATATCAGCCTTGTAAGCTATTGTATTCCACTGGAGCCCATGTACAGTTAAAAGTATATCTCTAGATGCATGCATTTCAACTCTCTTTTCAGCATCCTTTTGTGAAAACAGCCTGCAGGTCGCAGAAAAAAATACGTAAGAAGAAAACAGAGAACAGGCAGTGTCCCAACTGATTAGAATTTATTTTATTATTTCATTACTTTCTTCAGTTGCTGCCAGATTGAAGCTGAATCAGTGGTAGTGCACAGCTGACAGGCACCTTGGTGAAAGAAATAAAACAGAGCATGAGGTAGAATGTCCTTTCCTTCCAATTTGCCTACCTGGCCTTGTGTTTGTACTAGCCCTGTGCACGGATTCATCTGGCCTTTGAGACTGCTGACAGCAGGAATACAGCCACCAGAATTATGGGCTATACATCTCCTTCCAAACAGCCATGGACGAGCGTGCTACAGGGAAACACACTGTGGCTGGCTGTGGAGAAGTGTAGCAGAGTCATGGTTCAGGTGAGCACATCAGAACCTGCATTACTTCCTGAACACTACACTGTGTTCTGGAAGAGGCAGAGTCATCTGATTTGCCAGTGGTCTGGGCTGTGGCCCATTCTCCTTTCCCAGAATGTCCAAATAATGTAAATGACAACCTCTAGCCAAACCCGCTTTCTGCCTGAACTTTCTAGCATGAGGAGGATTATGAAGGGATGGCATACCGCCAGAGAATCATAAATGGTTTAGGTTGGAAAGGAGAGAGATGCAGGGAGGAAAAAAAAATGGAAGGGACATTGGCGGGGCTCAGAGAAGAAGCTGTATCAGGAAAGTCTTGGCAAGACAAGGAAGAAGGAGAGGAAAGCTGAGAGTGGTGCTGCCAGCTCACAGCCACTCTCTGATGCAGTCATCTTGTATCCTAGAGCTTCTGGTCTGGGACATTGGCAGAAGGCAGTGCATCTTACATCAGCAGTGGACCTTTCTTTGCTACTGCTCTGTAGTAGCCATCTTACCATAATTGTAGAATGAAGGTGTGGCTTTCCATTAAATGCTTCTCAGAGTGTAGCTCAAAGTGGAAGGGAGGAAAAGCTTTATGAAAAAATGGTTATAACCGATGGTGATTATAAGTGATGCTAAAACACAAGTTTGTTCACTGTGGATAATTAGGTATTTTGTCCTCTTCCTCTCATTGCTATAGGTCTCTTTCTCCATTCTACACCTGATCAGAACATCACAGTGATGTTCTCTTCTGGGTCTGGAGTGGAAATACAGGGAAATGGAGGATTTCTGACACTGACAGTTCTGCTCCCAGAGAAGTTTATCAATCACACACAGGGTCTCTTTGGGGTAATGAATGGCAATACAGAGGATGAATACACCTTCAGGAATAAAACCACCATGCCAGTCCATGCAAGTCCCCAGCAGTTGTTTGAGTTTGGAGCTAACTGTAAGTCATTTCTCTGGTTTATTATTACATTTTCTTTACAAATTCAAAACAACTTCTGTTTGAAAGGCTAGGAAATGAAATCTGTGCCAAGCAATCAATACCGGGGCAAGAGAAGAGAGTAAGAGAAATATACTCTCCTCTACCCAAGTGGGTAAAATACCTACTGCTGAATGACTGAAGACAGAACCACAACAGAGTGTTCAGCACTTTGTTCCATCAAGAGTCAGACCTCATATTTCACAGCTTACACTTTTAGAATATCATCTATTATGGTCAGCTGAACACAGCACCAGCAGACTACAGTGTTACAGAAGTACAGCAATAGCCAGGGTCAGCTATCATCTTCCAGATTATTAGCAATGTTTCCATCATGCACCATGCTGACAATCTAAAAAATAATTCATTAAATCCCAATTTAATAATCGTCTCTTGAAATAAAAGGTGCAGCGGGATGTGTGTAAAAAAATGGCACCTGTCATTTAGCGAGTGATTAGGCTGCTATATCTAGTCTCAGGATTACATTGATCAGCATTCCTCCTGGAATCAGGTTAGGAGATGGGCCAAAAATACGATGCAAAAATACTCTCTGGCTACCAGTTGATCTCTGTGTTGAGCACAGTGTAACCATACCCCAGGATTCGGATCATACTGAAAAGTCTCACTGCTTCAGCCTCAGGAAGTTTCTGATGTAGCAGAATGAACACAAAGAGCAGGGCCATAACAGACATGATAAATTTAGGGACACAGAGTCTCAGGACTTGTGTTGCTTGTAGTCTTTGCTTTTGTAATGTGTTGCTCTGTCTGTTATCACCATTTTGCTAGGAGGTGATAAAACCATCTTTATGTAAAATCACAGCTACGCAATTATGTGGATCTAATTTTAAGAAAATGATCAAACACCATGTTAAACAAACACTAACTTCGGTGCTAAGTTAAGATGTTGCATATGAAAAGGAGCTGGAAGGATGCTGTAGGCCTTGCTTAGATCTCTTCCAGCTCTAGCTACATTTCCCTAAGTAAGCACTTGGATTAGTAGCAGGAGGTGGTATGTGTAGACAATGTTACATGTGAATCTCTCTCTCTTTCTTTCTCTGTCTCCCAAGGGGCTATTGAAAATGGAACTTCTCTCTTTACTTATGACACAGAGTTCTTACTGAACAGTTTCTTTTATGGGGAGAAGCACAACTCGTCCTTCCTGCCTGTGTTCTTCCCGTATGAAGACCCTGCTGATCCCCTGGTAGAAGAGATGGTCTCACTCTGTGACTCCGACCTGTTCTGCAGATTTGATGTCCTGACAACAAGAAGCCTTCAAGTGGGAAATTCCACAAGACTATCTCATCACAATCACAAGCTGCTGGTCGAACACCTGGAGCCAGGTGATACAACGTTCCTCAAAGCATCATTATAGAATCACAGAATCTGAGTTGGAAGGGACTCACAAGGATCGTGGAGTCCATCTCTTAAGAGAATGGCCCATACAGGGCATCACAACAGTTATTTCTACAGGGCATCTAAATAGTTAACAATGTTTGAGGAGGCTTTGCTTAACTGTAGGTTCATGCACCTGTAAATACTCCTATTGGGAGGAATGGTGCTTGTACCAGGAAAACTCTGCACTGGTAATATACTTAGGCAAACACAAAATATATTGCTTTCCATTTCTTCCTACACCAAGCTGTAGAAACTTTATCTTCATTTTCTATGCATTCACCTGTCGTCCTTGGACTTAAAAATAATAGTAATTTTTAAAGTATCAGAAGTATCAGATAGCCTAAAAGTCTTTGTCTTTCCGTGAGTTGCCAATAAAATGCCATTTGAATGTATTTGAATGCCATGGTAATGGAGATTTGCTATGTCTCTTTTACTAGTGATCTCTTGTGGCTGGCTGGACCATCCAAACAATGGAACAAAGAATGGAACTAACTACCTGCTGGGCTCAACCATCAGCTTCATCTGCAATGAGGGCTATGAACTCACTGGGTCAAAGGAAAGAACTTGCCAAGCGTCGGGGGCCTGGTCTGGAGACACACCCAGTTGCATCCAGAAAATAGGTCTGTTGCCTTTTAAATATTACATATTGTCATTTAAAAAATCATTATCACAGATAAGGCAATCTCAGTACACCGTGATGGCCCTTGAAAACAAAAACTTCTTTTACTTGAGAAAACATTGGACATAAGATCTCTGGATTTCCAGAAAGAGTAATATTCAAATCTAAATAACAGGTGATTTATGGTGGGTTTGTGGGTTTTGGTGGGGTTTTAACATTTTTTAATATTTTTAAAATTATTTATTATATCTATTTTTTCCAAGGGTTTAGGGCTATAAGCTTCCCTTTCTGTAGGGTTGGCTATGAACTGGCAGGCATGCTTCTTGAGCAGATGACCTAACATAAATTTCAAAATCACTCTTAGAAAAACAGGAAAGCATAGTACTTAGCTAAAAAATAGAAACTATGGGTTATTGGAAACCTTCAGTAGCCACATAATTTGAGCTACTTTTCAAGTATAAATGATGGCACAACCCCCAACCACTTAGTGTCATCTTTCATTCTGTCATCACTAATACGGTTTTAACTTTCTTTGCAACTAACTGGGGCAAACATATATCCAGTCTGAGCCATCTGAGGGGTGAGTTATGAAGCCACACATTATAAAATGAGCACTTGAAGAGAAACTTTACAGAAAAGGACCTGGGGGCCCTGTGGACAAATTAGTTGATCATGAGCCAGCAGTGTGCCCTTGCAGCAAAGAAGGTAATGGTGTTCTCCTAGACTGCATTAGGCAACATATTGCCAGCAGGTCGAGGGAGGTGATCCTCCCTGCCCTCTGCTCAGCACTGGTGAGCCCACACACGCAGTACTCTGTCCAGTCTGTGTTCCTCAGCACAGGAGAGGCATGGACACTCTGGAGAGAGTCCAGTGAAGGGCCATGAAGATGATTAGGTGACTGGTGCATCCCTCCTGTGAGGAAAGGCTGAGGGAGCTGGGAGTTGTTCAGTCTGGGGAAGAGAAGGCTCGCGGGGGTGGAGGGGGCAATTTTACTGATGTGTACAGATACCTGAAGGGAGGGTGCAAAGAGGATGGAGTCAGGCTTTTTCCAGTGGTGCCCAGGGACAGTACCAGGGGCCATAGGCACGATCTGAAACACAGCAGGTTCCCTCTGAACATCAGAAAACATTTTTGTTACCGTGAGTGTGATCGAGCACTGGCACGGGTTGCCCAGAGAGGTTATAGAGTCTCCCTCCCTGGAGATGTTCAAAAGCTGTCAGGTCATGGTCCTGGGCAACTGACTCTGGGTGGTCCCATTTGAATGGGGGAGTTGGGCATGATGACCTCCAGAGGTCCCTTCCCACCTCAACTGTTCTGTGATTCTGTGCTTCAAGAGCGGACACAGCCCACACTTGCTGAACACTTTGACCCCTTTTTTCTAAAGGATTCTGTTTCAAAAAATAATGCATCATTCTATGGCACTAAAACTATTTTAATGATGTCATGTAACGAATGATGTAACAGTATTTAGGATAACTAACAAAAATGTATTACCCCTCTTTAGTCCCATTAGATTAACAATTAGCCTGGGCTGTTGGATTTAGTAGCAGGTAGGCTGTCTCTGTGATTTACAGAAAACAACCCCAAATTTCCTTTTTAATCATTCACCACGTACACTCCAAACGTCCTCAAGATGGCAATATTTCAAAGCTCCAAGGTGATGCAAGGCCAGATGGCATGTTTGAAGCACTTTTAATGCTGAGTTAATAGTTCCCAAAAGCACTCATCAAAGAATTCATACCAACAGATTCTCCATTCTGAGCACCTTCCAAAGAAATGTGGAAAGTGCACCTCACTTCAGCAATGAATTCCTGTCATGCTGACACGTTTCATCAGCCTCTGCTGGCCTGTACCAATTGCTTGTACGTTTCCAATGCAGTTCTGCACATTTAGTGATACTTGTAAGATGAACCGCAGTGAGTTTGGGCAGCAGACAAACGTGCAAAGGCCAGATCTTGAAAAGTCAGTGGCAAAACACTCTGCCAAGCTGAAAGCTAAGAACATTTTTCCACTGCTGCCATCAACCACATACGTACTGGCTAAGAGCCAGTGAGTCTCAATAAGCAAAACGGATGCTGACATTTACATTAGAAAAAGGGGGCAGAAAGCCAGCCCTGAATGATCAGAGGGAAGGAGCTGGAAAACATGCAGGGATTAATTGCATTCAGAATGATGGAGATGTGATGCACCTTTATGGATGAGCAAAGAAATCCCACAATGCTGTCCAATGTTTTCCTGAAAGATGACAAAGAACAAGGTATGAAAGAATTTTATTGATCTGATTGCAACAAAGACCTTCCTTACTATTTCATATTATGAAACTGGGTAGGAAGAGAGACAGAAACAAGAAAATTTAATGCCAGTTATTTTGCTAAATCCATTTCAGTATTTGAAAGTTCAAATACAAATTATGCCATTGGGCCTGCACATTGTTGCTTTTGATTTTTGCTTCCTTGAATTAAAATTTCCATGGAAATCCTCTGCTAATAATTATTTTGCTGTGCTTCTAATTAACATCCCACTGCAAGTCTTGCCAGTACCACAGCAACCTCTCTTCACACAATATCACGGAGGAAGAACAAAGAAGGCGTCCAAGCACAACCAAAAAGGAGATTCTAGTAAAATCACAAGTAACATCCAGCTAAAAATCCTAAAATCTTAGCAATATATGGACAAAGGATTGAAAAAAATCCAGTTTTGGAGATTGGCAGTTCTGCATAAATATTATACATTCATGATGATGAGTACACATTAACCACTAGCCATCCTTTCTTTGAGTTACAACAGCTTTTACAGCCACCTCCCCTAACAGTCAAATGCAGAAAGTCTGTGAGTTCCTGATCTGTACCAGTTTCAGAGAATCATGGAATAGATAGGGTTGGAAGGGACCTCTGGAGACCATCTAGTCTAACCCCCTGCCCAGGCAGGCAGTTTGTTCCACAAATACAAAGAACAGAAAAATTAACACTGTATGTACAATTTCAAAAATCATCTTGTGACTGCATTCAAACAGATAGGAATAAATGTATCAAAGTCTTCCTGGGGTTTTTTGTGCTTGGTCTCTGTTTTTCAGCTATTGAACAACTAATTCTTCTTGGCTGTATATTTGGAATAGTTGGTCTTGCAGTCCTGGCACGTCTGGCTTTTTTGTGTAGGAAGGAGAGGTAAGCCTCAACTGAACTGAAAACACAAATGCACCTCCTAAAGAAACAGCAGCTGTTATGACCTCTTTATTAATTTTTCACAGCAACGAAGAATCAAACATGGTATTTTTCTGCTGCTTTTATGAAAAACACTTTACTGTCCTTGCCAGGATAATGCCTTCAAACTGAAAGAGGATAGGTTTAGATTAGCTATTAGGAAGAAATTCTTCCCTCTGAAGATGGTGAGGCCCTGGTACAGGTTGCCCAGAGAAGTTGTGGCTGCCCCATCCCTGGAAGTGTTCAAGGCCAGGCTGGATGGGGCTTGAAGCAACCTGGGTTAGTGGAAGGTGTCCCAACCCATGGCAGGGGGTGGGAACTACATGATCTTTGAGGTCCCTTGCAATCCAACCTATTCTATGATTCCATGAAAAGGAGCTGCTCTCAGTGTTCACAGCTAGGACCATACTTACATAGCAAGATAGAGGGAAGTACCTTAAAAAGCAGCAAAGCCCATAAAAATACATACAAATCCCAATTATTTAATGTTATATGCTTTTAGATTTCTTTCTCCTTTAAAAAAAAAAAACAAACCACAACAATAAACCCCACCAAAACAAAAAACCAAACCAACAAAACCCACAAAACAATAGAAAAACAAGTAGGGACTGTATTTTCAAGCTTTCTCCAGAGACACCTTTTTATCCTAGAAGTGAAAGATAAGTTTCTCACTCAAACACGTGATTCTGTGTCTGGGGTTGGGGAATGATACCACAGTGTTTAGAATTGAAAGAAATCAAAATACCAAGGTCCTCAGTAAATCAGTGAGCTGGTTTATGCTTTTCTCTCTCAGCTACTTGTGAGGGCTAATAGGTAGTCGCAAATGTATCTATTAATATTTTGGCCGTATTTTTCATTTAGCCATAAAAAAAAAAAAAGCCAATTTAAGATCCAGAATTTACCACTAAAGCCCAAATTCACTTCTCACTCAGACTTTTTTCCTGTCTTTTTTGTACTCAAAAACCAACCTTCTTTCCAGACCTTTCATTAGCAGTGTTGTCCCACCACTGACATTTGCCCAGTTCCTCCTTTTGCTCTTATAATTTAGATCATTGTACTAGAAAATGGAAATTGATTGTTGTACAGGGATAATAGCAAACCTTCAGTATCTGTTGATGTCATCATGTTGCTCAAATAGAAGGAGTGCTAGATCTCCTTTAGTCACCACTCTTGGTAATTTAAGTATTTTGAATCTTCAGCACTGTACGACAGGGGAGGAATGCTGTTCTTTGGGGTATTAGGCACTGCAATTACACAGAACTGGTACTTTTAAAATTGTTGCAATATTATTATTCAAAACCCCCCAATATTCTTCTCACCTTGTTCTAAGGTAACCTTGTTCTATGGTAACTACTTTTACTCATCTTTAGCCTTTGGTTTGTTTTTCTAACTTTGTTTTTTCTTCCAAGACACAAAGGAAACCAGAAACTTGTTTCAGAAGTTCCAGTAGAATAAAGGACAATGGAATTCCAGCGGAGTTTTTAATGAAATACAGAAAAAGCATAGCGGAGGATTAAATCGTCCACAGCAACAAATATTGACTTTCCAAACACAAACAATGGTATTGTATAGTATGATATAATTTGATTTCTGCTATCAATTTAATGAGTATTGAATTGTATGGGAAATGCTGATCAAATTCCTGAGATTACATCATGGCAGGCTGAGCAAAAGATGTTTCTGAGAGCATTAGTCTCAAAGTTACAGGCACTAATTTCTTCTGACAGTCACATCTTTGCCAGCAGAACCAGAGTTCTGACAAAACTGAAAGAGTTTATGATTTCTCTGCACTTTTCATCTTTTACTTGAGAGCTGGTAAAATGGAAATTGTAAGAGCCAACTATCTTAGTTATCAGGGAAACATTTGCCTTCTCTGGGGCCAGATAAGGCTTAGATAGATGTGCAAGTGGATGCTCAGTCAGATGGACTACTGGCAGGTCAGGTTGAATTTACAGATTTTTGGGGTTCTTTTTAGTAGAGAGGGAGAGCTATTGACAGTATTTAAACATAGCATTCTTATATTTTGGCAAGCCTCTGAACACAAAGTGACATTTTTGTTTCAGTTCTCACCTAATTTTAAAAGGATACAATTGGAAGGGAGAGAAGGGAAGTACTCAGAATATTATATGTTTCCTTCCACATTGATGTAGAATGACTTCTTAAAAATCCATCTTTATTCAACTGTCAAATTAGAGTCCATCTTCAAAACAAAAAGCCTGTTAGCTGCACTGGAAATGTTTTGCAAAACTTACAATGCTTTCCTTGAACAACCACAACATGCATACCATTTGTATATATTATACTGTCTTTCAATATCTTCATTAAAAAGTGATTTCTGAATTACTGCCTTGTCCAGAATCCTTTCAGGAAAAAAACCCTGTGGTTTTACCTACATCCCAAAGGGTTTCTGAAGTTAATTCTGTATTGTTCAGCTCTTTTCAGTGTAAAAATTGGTAACTTTTGCAGGTCGTTTGGTCTGGTTTTTTAAGGTCTTTAACTCACAGACTACTGGAAAATCATGGTGGTTTAAAAAAGCAAGGACAAACTATACCAAAACCATCCTGTACCAAATTTACAGGAAAACTAAATGAATTGATAGTATAGGTTTTACATTATAATGGGCACAAGAAAAATTGAAAGAAATGCCTCTGACTATGTATTATGAAATCTAAAATTATTTATTCATTACTTATTAGCTGCCATTGCTGTTGCCATTGTTGTTGTTTATATACAGAGACCACAAACCACAAAAAGAAAATCACAAAATGAGAATGAGTGACCTTGAATACAGTAAGTTGAAAAACGAACAGAAAGAAAAAAATCTTGTAAAAAAAAAAAAAGAACTTTGAAAGAAATCTGAGGGATTATTACTGGCAATGAACTGGTTGTCCATTGCCAGTGTGCTACAGTTACAAAAAACAATGCAACTGATGTATACACACATCAACTCTGTGTGCAACTGAGTGGTGGAGAAAGAGGGCAGCACAATGAATGAAAGTGGTTTTGCTTAGGAATGCTGGAGGACTGAAATGGCCTTTTGGAGATATGGTTGATTTTGTGAGCTTTGTTAGCAATACACTGTTATAAATTTGTAAGCCTTCTCTGTTCCAATGTCCTTAAGGAACAGAATGCCAAATAAAATGGAATCAAAATTGAGTGAATGGGAGCACAATGGGATCCCAGTCCTCGGAGAGAAGACTGTATGTGTGAGGAGGAACTAAATATTTCTGCATTTATCATTAAAAAGGAAAAAAACCACATAGCACCAAACTAATAGAACACTGCTATTGTTTTTCAATATTTCATCAGCTTAAAAAAGCTATGTTCAGTAGGAATTCTGCTCAAAATCATTAAATATTAAAATTTTAGCTAGTATTTATATTTAAATTTTTCTGTAAAGCCATGCTATTACATGGAATCCTTCTTCTGCTTTTTATATGTCACAAAGGCCAAAAGAAATCTAAGCATGTTTTTCTTCTCAAAATCAACCTTACAGCATTATGTGATGGGAGGCTTCTGCATGCTAAAAGTGAGATCTATCCATGCTGTGTATTCATACAACAGTTAAGGCCTACAAACTGTATTCTGTTGCTTCCCCTCTCAGAGCAGTAAATTGCTCTCTCCCTTTATGGATACTTCCCGGTGCCACTTCATTACACAGCAATGGTGTACAGGTGCTACAAGAACAACAAGGTTGGCCCTCCTTCCTGACAAAGCAACTTTGCCGTTAATATGTGGGGTTTTCTGTTGGCTGCTTTTTAGCAAAGCTGTACGGCCGTTGCTAAAATGCCTCACAGGTCAGGTAATAAGACTTTGGATAAGTTCAGAGAGTAGCTTGACATTACCACCTTGGCATTTTTTCCTTTGTTGTCTGCATGTAGTTGAGAAAAAACTCTGCTAACCCAAGCCCTATCTTTCTGCATGTGCCTTCACCGTTGTCACAAAGCAACGCTGCTCCTTTTCTTTCGGTTCAGGGGGCTCAGCTTCTGTGTTTGTGGCTCTGGATGCACCACTGTGGGCGTGGGTGTCTCCTTGGGGTTCTCGTGTCCGCAGGTTTGGATGTGCGCGCGCGTGTCCTTGTGCCCCTGTCTGTCCGTAAATGTCTCGCGTGTCTGTGCCCGTGTGCCTGTCCGTGACCAGCCTCTCCCTGTGCCCGCCCGGGCGGCAGCTCTGTCCCCCCGAGCCAAGGGGGGTTTGCAGCCGGGCCGCGTCCTCCCAGCGCGCTGCGGGCGCGGCTCCGCGGCCGCTCATTTCTGTAGGGCCGGAGGTGCCTGTTCGGCTTTAGAGCGACGCCCTGAACAGCAGCGCGGCGCGGACACCTGAGCGGAGCCGCTCGTGTCCGCGTCCCTGGGAAAGGCTGCTGTGAGCGGGCGGGAATAGCACCAAGTTTGCAGCGTCCTCTTCCTGTGTCGTGTCCGTCCGTGCCCCCGCGGCCCCCGGAGACGAGAGCGGGGCTGCGGCGGCGCGCTCTGCTCCGGCAGCCCCTGAGGGACCCCCGCCGGCCGCAGGGCGTGCGCGGGGCCGGGGCGGCGGCTCGGGGCGCTAGGCCGCGGCTGGCCGGGCTCTTCGGCGGCCGCAGCGGGACACGGGGTGCGACGGG
>VXAY01004936.1:271035-320545 GCA_013399855.1 Oxyruncus cristatus | reverse complement strand
CCCATGGAGCCTCCCGCCCTTGCCGCCGTCCTGGCCTTGTCGGGGCTGGCGCTGAGCTGCTGCCGCGAGCCCGGGCTGTCCGGTGAGTGGCGCTTCGCGGGGAGGCGGGAGGGGTCGCGCTGGGGGCTGCCCCCCGGTCTCCTCGCAGGGCTGGGCGGCGGGGCAGCCGAGCCCCGAGCCCCGCACGCTCGCAGCTGGCGCGCAGCCTCCCGCCGAAGGGCTCTGCCGCCCGGCAGCGCCTCTTCGAGGTCGCGACGACGTCCTTTCCTGCCCGCCTGGTGGGTCCCGGGCTCGAGGCGGCTCGTGCGAACACGCAGGGAGTGTTTGCGTGTGGAGTTTGCGGGTATTTGAGGCGCTCTCTGTGCTTGCTGAGCTGGGGGCTCGGGAACTGTACGAAAGCATGAGGTGAGAGAAAGAGGAGCAGCACATCTCTCTCTGGTAGTGGTTTGATAGCTAGGTCTGTGGAATGGAGGCATTTTCAGGGAGAGGAGAGCGTGACTCAGTGTGTGTCACTGGGAAATGAAAACACCAGTGGCAGCAGGGCATAACCGGGGCTGCAGAGCCAGAGCTTGGAGGGTGGCTGTCTCGCCTGCCTGCAGTGTGCTGCCCAGCTCCCTGTCAAGCATGGACTGCTCTGACCTCTTTGGTTCTCGTTCAGCCAGGGAGTCTGGGAAGCCTGAAGCTTCACTACCTGTTAGTGTGATTTTTCACTTAAAATTTCTCTATGCCCTTTTGTCCTCATTTCAGTTGTTACTAGTGACTTCTCAAGTACCATGGTTCTCCTCTGGTAAACAGTGGCCATTCTTTGCAAGCTCTGCATTGGCAGATGATCACAGTGTCACAGCCATCAGATGTGTGGTCCTTCTAGATACACTTTGTGTATTCTATTTGCTGATCCTTCTTATAACGTAGAATTTGCTTCAGCAGTTCTTTTTGCCATGAGCACATACTTGCTCATCAGGTTTTTGCAGATGCACTTTATCAGATTTGGAAAACACATAGTCTTTTTTGGGGAATAAAAAGCCTTCTGCTAGGAAGAGAACTCTTCTGAGTTTACCTTCTGGTAAACCTTCTGGTAAACTCAGAAGTTACCTGAAGTGAGTAAAACATGGGAATATTTTTAGATAAGTGTTTAGAGAGCTGCCTGGACTGGGACATATCTAGATCATGACAAACAGTCTGTTCCCAGTACCATTAGGACATGTTTGATGCACACAGGACATATTCTTTCCTTTGCTTAAATTGAAGAGTGTTTGCTTGTAAGGTTTCTGTGCAGAACTGTGGACAGAACACTCCATGTGTGACCATGTCCCTCACAGCAGGCTGCATGACAGCAAGTGGAGGATATATATGGAGGGAAGAATATATAATGCCTCTGAATGAAGGTGTAGCAAAGGAGAATGGATCTAGAAAGCACTGCCATCTATGTGTCTCCTGCTAAAGAACCTGGAAACAATGCAAATCTGCATTTCAACAACATTTGTATGGCATGTACAAAAAAATCTGCAGATTCTTAATCTGCGCAAACTGTGCATCAGGATCTTCTTCTTGACCCTTAATCCCACAGAATGAAAATGGGATCAGCTGTGTCAGGTTGCACTTGGTTGCTAGCAGAATTCTGAAATGACAAACGTTACTATTGTTTTTGTAAGGCAGTTTGTCATATGGTATGTTTTTAATGCCTGTTCCTTTTTTTTTTTTTTAAATGCATGTCTTAATAAGTTTATTGTAAAGTGCAGTCAAAATACAGACTGTGCTACCATCATTTGCTAAGAGGAAAGAAACTTTTGGAGTTGCTTTATGTAAAATGACTCCAAGTGTCAGAAATTAGAGTGAGTTAACAATTGTTTTTGCACTAGTACTGCTTCTTTTCACAGAATGTTTTTGCTTTGCTGTGTGATGTCCAAATTTCTATTAATTCAAACACTTGACATTTCGGCATTCAGACACTGACATTTGTTCATTCAGACTTCAGCCATACCATGTTTCTTGAGTGAATTAGAAATGAGAGGTGGGTGAATAGATTGCCTAACATTAAAGGACTGTCTGAATTTGGTGAGATTTCTAGTACGAGGACAAAGAGATGGAATGCCTTTAGCAATTGTTAGTTTTGGTGAACAAATGTTATTTTATATTGTCAGCGCAATAAGTTATAATTTCTGGTTTCTGTATTTATAGCATGCATTTAATTTTCCCGTCAGAAATGTGTATGATTATCAATCTCTTTTTCTTTTCTCTGTTTTCTTTCCATTTAGCAATACTGGGTTACCATGTCCTTGGTTCCCAAGAGTCTTTCCTTTGAGCTGTTATTTCAGCCTTCTCTAACAAACCTTGTATCTCTTGTCACCTTATTCTGCCTATGTCTTGCTGATTCAGAGAAGCAGTTCTAGTTGAAATGCCATAAGCAAGTGTCATGGAAATACTCGAAAAAGCAATTCTTTTGTTTCTACTTATTTCTAACCAGGCAGATAGAAGATGAAATAGTCAGACACTTCAGCATATATCATGCTTGTACATGCATAGAGCATAACTCAAAATCCAGAGTTATGTGAATGGATTTAAGCAGGATGGAGCCAAAGAAGTGGGAGGGAGGCAGGGATTACATGCTGCCAGCTGCAAAATTTTCATTCTTTGTCATATCACACCATAAAGGTTGTGCAACTGACCGCTCTCTCCATCCACACAGTGGCTGTGGCCCATCCTGGTAAAATTACCAAGGGGATTCAATCTGCCACACTTGACAGCGGAACAACAGTTTTAAATCTTCACAAAGAAAGAAAACAAACGGGGAACAGAAATTCTTATGGGGCCACATCATGCATTCTTACTTCCAGTGATAAAGAATCACAAGGCAAGCAAGTGTGTTTGCATCTTGTGGCTGAGGACCAGCCAGCAGCTGCAAAGCTCTAGCTAATATAGCATGTTTGTGTTGTATAAATAGAAAGAAAAAAATGTACAAAATGCATACTTTTAGCATTTAGAAATAATGATAACTGTCTCTCGTGCTCATATCCTAACTTGCCTGCTTCCAACATGTTCCAGAAAGGGTCTGTCCAGTCAGATAGCATTTACCTTTATTGGGGAAAAAAAAAAAAAAAGGAAAAGTGATGAAAAAGTGATTAGGTTGAAGACTAGTAATCAAAGTTTCACAAGGATAGCAAGTTCACAAGTATGGAGCTTCGCATGTCTGTACATTTCCAGGAATGTACATTCTTACAAGACAGACAGATGCTTAAGTCAAGGTTTGGTCAAATGTCAGGTGGCATAATTCAGATATTCACGGTGGCTGCTCTCTGTCTTGGACCAACACTAAGTAAGTCTCTCATTCTGACCAGCAAAAATTATTGCATTTGAGGACTTTCAACAATCATATGTCTGTGTGTGTGAATATGTAGAATGAGCAAGATATGATTTTTAAAATACATGTAGAGTGCCTCTACATTGTAAAGGAAAAATGATCAGCTGGCCAAGTGCCCTCATAGCATCACTCCAGAATTTAACTGTCTGATTTACCAAACGGGGAGTTTTCCAAATTGTTTTCTAGCAATTTTGAAAATAACAATTTTAAACAAAGATAATTCTTTCCTGAGGTCTTTTCTTTAGCTTGTACCAGCTGTTGTGGGGGTTTTTTTTGTTCTTTTTTTTTTTTTTCTAATTACAGTATAGGTACAGAAGCCTGATAGTTTCGATGAGGGCTTGTGTTATATTAGTATGAATTGGAATAGAAAAGTATTGAAATGTAAAAATCCTACACTATCTTTTCACTTGGATAGGTCTAAAACTGCCTTATACTTCCCAAAAGCATTTATTTTGCATCATAACATACTATGGAATATTTTTTCCCCTGACCAATCATATGATAGTATGCAAATGAACGTTTGGTTCAATCGATAAAACTGCATCTTCAAAGAAAACCATTGCAATGCTAAAAATATTTTTAATAATGACCACAGAAGCCATATTTGCGTCTTTCATCTCCTGAAGCTTCTTCTGGTTTTAATCAGTGTTCCCACATGAAGAACTGTGGCAACCTATGATAATAGAATCCCTATTTGCATCTCCAGGGAAACAAAAATGTTCTCATCTGAAGAAGGTAGTGTGGTGTTCTGCCCCTTCCATCCGTGGGCCCCTGCCTCTGTTACTGCCGGGGTATCTTGGCATCAGTTAAGTGGTTTCTGTCCTTTCCTCTGTGCGTTACTTTCTCATTGAAGTGTTTCTGCTGTCTAATTATACCCTTTCAATCAAATTAGAGACTGCAGCATCTGGTTAGTGCCTGTAACTGTTGCCATCTGCACCTAGATACAGTGCTTTCATTTAAGGAGGAGTGCTTAAATTGCAGTCTCCAGCAAGAACTAGAAGAACGGTTTAGGGTGAATGGAAATGACTTAAAACTACTCTTACAACACTACGCAACCACATGCATCAAGCAGCTGACACCGAGTCATTATCGGACTTGGCACATTTGGTTTCATATCCTTATGCTGTGCTTAAGCATTTTTCTGACTGTTCTAAGAGGCTGTAAGAAAAATGAGAGAGAACCAAGCAGGCAGATAGTTAGAGCATGTAAATTCAATGAACCTTTACTTTTTGGTCCAGCCTTGCAGAACATTTAATGTTCTGGCTATCACAGCACTGTAATGAAACCCACGATTAAACAGCAGCCACTTTCGTTTATCTTTCATTACCCTACAGACTTTTAAAAGAAAACCTTGCTTTTGGGCAGTAGCTGGTAGGATGCTTTCTGGCTTGGGCAGGCTAATTTCTGGTTGATAACTCAATCCCTCTGGCCACTAGTCAGCACTCCATGTAGCTTCCAGAATGTAAAGCAAGCAAACAAACAAGGCAAGTTACTTTTTTTTTCTTTCTCTCCAGTGGGATAGGAACAAGTTTGTCATTCTGAATGTTCGGTCTCAAAAGCTACGTTCAGGCCTCAAACTTGGAAAGTACTCTAAGAAGTCATTTAAACCATCCTGGAGTCTCCATCTCTTCAGTCTGCAATTTGTAATGTCACTAAATATACGTCTTTGAGAATGCAGACTTTGAAGAATGCATAGAAGATTTGTAATATTTCCCACTTGTCAGCCACAAAAGGAAGAGTGTTTGAGAAGTAGATAGCTGTTTGCTTTGCGTTTCGTCTCATTTGCACAGATAAAATGTTTGTATTATTTCTGTCTGTGATAATGTGGCACAAAATGAGAATTTCCCAGGTAACTGGGCCTCTTGCCGTTAAGGGCTTCAGAGATTAAAGCCAATATTTGGAAGTCCATCGTAGAAAGTCATTGGAAGCCAGTACAGACTCTGAAATGTCAGTGATTTGTCATCAGTGCCTCATTCAGTAGAAAAGTCTGCACTACCTTAATTTTTCAAATGATCCTAAAGTGGCGCCCATGTGGAGTGCAGGCAGCCATGCAGTCCCAGAGTAACAAAGGCAAATGATCATTGTAAGGTCTCTACATTGAAGAAGAAACCGACACAGATGGAAAAAATTTCTACGACAGCTGCTGTTTGATCTTCCAAATGTTGATCTGGCTCTAATAAAACTAATTGTGAACCTGTATCCCACACTGAGCATTCACTCATAGTGGACAATATCCCTAGTCTTGATTTCTGCTTTTTCTTTCTAGTAACTGCTACTTGATACATACTTACCTAATCTCAGCATTCATTTAAAAAATTACTTTTCTGTCAACCATGGCAACTGATACGTTGAAAACAAAACAGCTCTGACAACAACCTTCTGTCCATGTTTTCTCACTAAGGCTCATTATCCTGAACAGCACCTGTTTGAACCTTCCAGTTTTTCATGACTAGAACCACTGCAGAGGTTCTCTGATTAATCTCTGATTAATTCTGTTTACAGCCATTCCCACGAAGCAGTAGAAACAGCAGGGTCATTAGGCAGTTAATAGAGTGAAATCATCACAGGCACTGATTCTAATCACAGATTTGACATAAGCCTCTACTTCAGACTATGTCTGAAACCCAGCTGAGTAAGAACTTAGAAATATGAGGAGGTCAGACACTTCAGGATTTGAGTGGTCACAGCTTTCTCTGTGTCTTGTCTGAAACACTGGGGTTTTAATATAGGTTTCTGGCTGACAGGATAGTTTGAGCCTTGGGTATGTGAACAGAAGCGGTGGCAAATCTGTCAAGCACAGTGACACTCTGCCTTCTAGGAAGCTGTCAGCTTTAGTGTCCACCAAGTGTCTGTTCTTCCACTGGGAGAGGACTTGGATACAGTGCAAGTTCTGTCATAGTTTACCACAGTTTACCAAACTTTAAGGAGTAAGGCTTGCTGAAATTTATAGAACTTGAGTCACAGTGATGGATGTTGGATTCCAAGCAAAGGGCTTCATAGCCTAAAGTATCCTGGTCAATATAGGGCAGCTGGATCTGGTGGGTGCCGCAACAGTAGGGAGGTGGTTGTTGCTGGTTGGTTTACTCTTTTCCCCCTCCCTTCTACATAATCTATCAAAGAGAAATCAGGTAATTTGAGGAAGCCCAAGAGTTTTACCAATACTGCTCAGTCCAGCCTTTTCTGACTGTTTAATTTAGATGACCTCTTCTGACTTAGTTTTGTGCAGACAAATCTGGCTGCCCTTTTTTAAGCTCATCTTTTCACAGAATTATTGCCCCAGTGGTGCAAGATGAAAAGTCAGGTGGAGGTTCTAACCTCCTGTTCTCCAGAATTGCTTAGGACTTTTTGAAGTGCTGCCCATGGATTTGAAATAGAGAGGACGGTGGTCTGTCTGAAGATGAAACATTAACTTTGCACCTTCAGCACATTGGGAATATTAATTTCGTGGTGAGATCGCTAAGGTGGTGTCTTGGCTGTCATGCAGCAAAATAAGATGAAATCACTGCATGTGACAAATAGATACTGAATATGCTGAAGATCTGCAACTATGGTACTAGGAGTTTTATGGGAAACTGTACAAAATGTATCTCGGCAGATCTCAAAGCTGCCTGTTCAAGGTAAAAGAAGGTAGGATTTTGTCCTGGTTGCAGCTGATATAGAGTTAATTTTCTTCTTAGTAGCTGGTACAGTGCTGTATTGAATATGTTCAACACAAGTTTGTATTGAATATGAAAACAATGTTGATAACATACTGATGTTTTAGTTGTTGCCAAGTAGTGCTTACTCTGAATCAAGGACTTTTTAGTTTCCCATGCTCAGCCAGTGAGCAGGTGCACAAAAAACCAGGAGGGAGTATAGAAAGGACAACTGATCTGATTTTTTAAATGCCAATATTTATTTGAAAAGATTGAACTCCAGTGCTGTGGCAAAATTATGATTAATCCTTAACAAAATGAACATTTCCCAACAAACTCCCTGTTACACAAAAGCTGATGTATTTCATTTGGTAACAGCTACTAAATTCCATAACTGAAAGTTTTCATTTCAGTGTTTGTGGGATAATCAATGATTTTCCATGGTATGTCACTGCCTCCCCGTTCCACATCCGGATGCTAACTCTACAACTCAGCTGGCACATTTTTCCCAAATCTCTTGATATTGTGAAAGAACACAGGAGGCATTGATACAGCTACCTGTTGTCCTGGGAACAAAAAGCCACAGCTAAGAGGAATTAAGAGAGATCTGACTCTTCCTTTTGTTCCTGGTGCAATGAAGTTCGAAGAAAATCAGTTAAGAAAAGCTGACATGAAAATGTAAGTCAGTCGCTACGGCAAGTTAAAGCGTGGGCCAGTCTTAGCAGATCCTAAAATGGACTGATGTTAACTTCAGCTTAGTTTGTGTGCCAGATCTCGTTCAGGTATTGTAACATTCCTTGCATTTCTGCGTAGATGTTAGTATATATTGCTTCTCATTTAGAAGTTAGAAGCAGGAAAAAAAAAGTAGTAGTACAAAGCTGACACAGACATCTTTTCTGGATGTGTTTATCACTTCTCTCAACTGCTTCTTTATACCGTACGTTATTTTGTTGATCTAGTTTGATTACGTTTTCCTCTCTTTTCTGCTAAGTTCATCAGCTTATATTTTTCAGCTATAACATACAAAAGCTTTTATAATAACTGCAAAGCAAGAGAGGCATTGAAGAAAGTCGGAGCAACTGGTGACTTTATAGTGGGGGTTTTTCACATGTTTACACGAATACCTGTGGTGGCCTGAATACTGGAAACTCAGATTTGCATTTTCAAGTAAATGTATGCAGCCCACCTGCATACATGCTAAGACAGTCAGGTAAATTACAGTAAGGAGGAGTATTGACCTGAAGCTTGTTTTTGTTAAATTATATAGCTTTCTGTCCAAAGATGATAGCAGATGCATTAATGGCTGTGCAGACACCTCTTCTGTGTGCCTTCAGCAACAAAATTTCATTTAATTGAAATCCCAACTTGCCTAGGCATGAAAATGCACAGTGAAGGCACAAAAACATCGTCTTTCATCTGCTGTGTAATAAAACTGTGAAATAATTATTATAATTGAACCATTCTGATATTTGTGGGCCCAGACTAAACTAATTTCAAAGGCATGGTTTTAATAATACATTTTTCCATCTCCCACAGTATTTCTAAATAAAAAAAAAAGGTGAACTGTTAATATCAGTATTAAGCTGTGGGTTGTTTTTTTCCCTCTTCCAACTGCAACCACACAGGTCTTTCTAGCCTTGTTTTTTAAGTTCTGTCTCATGAGGGACATCTGAGATCAGCACATACTTCACTTCAGAGCATTCTGCCGTTCCCTCAGGGCAGTAGAACATCTCTGCAGCTGTAATATGGTTTCTACAGAGAATACTATCAGATCAAACGGGAGGTTTCACAGCCTGCAGTGAGTAGGAAGCATTTGTGACTTTCCCCACTAATGCCATTCAGTACAAAGAAATGTTCACAGCATTGTAAAGCAGCAGGTTTAATTCTGTCGTGGACTGTTATATTTTAATCCTATTCTGAAATAAATGCAAGGATGACGAATGTTAGCAAGTATTAATTATAAACAGGATGGACTTATTTATGGTACATTAATTATAATGATTATTTCTGGAAGATCATCACAGAATCACAGAATGGCTGAGGTTGGAAGTGACCTCTGGAGGTCATCTCATCCAGCTGCTCTGCTCAAGCACGGTCCCCTAAAGCAGGTTGCCCAGGACCATGTACAGGTGGCTTTTGAGTATTTCCAAGGATGGAGATTCTATAACCTCTCTGGGCAACTTGTTCCCGTGCTCATCACCCTCGCAGTGCATAATGTAATCAAAAATGTTTTGCAGTTTTGGCAAAGGTAAAATTGTTCCTGCATACGAATATTTGTTTGATCAGAAGATGTCTAGTGGAAGGTGCCCATGGCAGGGGGGCTGGAACTAGATGATCTTTAAGGACCCTTTCAACCAAACTATTCTGTGATTAATAAGACACAGCAAAGCCAGGCAGATTTGGAGTTCAGCTGAGAAGTGGGTAGCATATTTAGTGACTAAAGGAGTTATTCTCTGCTTTGATTTCTAACTTGCTGAGTATTAGGAAGCTACAAAAACAAACATAAATGGGAGAAAATACGAGCAAGGCAGAAGAATACTGACCCATAATTTTCAATCTGGAAGCTTAAATGCTTTAGTGGCAAATCACAGTGTCATGGTTATACTCTACCAAAGGAGGTCCCTTTCTAAGGCAATTCAGGCCAGAGGAAAACAATGCCCAAGAATTTTTCTAAATCAGAATATAAATGTTTGTAAGGTCTATGCCTACAAAGTCTTTCACTTTATAAAGTACAGATATTTAAAACTTTAGCTGAAGTGACATGAGATTTTGGGTAATATGCTAATATGTGGCAGATTGACAATGTCATATAATTTCATTTTTGGAAAAATAACAAGTTATAGAGTCATTCTTATGAGTTAAACAGAGGGAAAACAGTAAAATTGTAGTCTGCTTATTGAGAAAATGCATGTCCATTGTGTAAACCACCTGTCTTATGCATTGTTTATTAAAGTAATGACATCATAATCTCTTCAATAGATGCTTGACTCCTGAAGAAAGTTAAAATCCCAGCCAGCATGTTTAGTTGCCTGAACAATGCAGGAAACATTAGTGAAAGCAAACAGGGTCTGTTGGAGATGGGGGGTGGAGAGTGAGGGAAGAACAACCAAACACTAAACCTGCATACATTCTTTCTCTTTTTCCATTTCTCTTTCTTCCCAGAATGTTACACAGCAAATGGGGCTGACTATCGTGGCACTCAGAACCAGACTTCCCAATATGCAGGGAAACCTTGTCTTTTTTGGAATGAGACCTTTGAGCATCCTTATAACACTGTGAAATATCCCAATGGGGAGGGAGGGCTTGGAGAGCATAACTACTGCAGGTAAGGAATATCACATTGCTACTGACTTTGCCTGTATACCCAGTGTTACTTTGAGTGGTTGACACAAAATTAGGAAACTTCCTCTCATGCAGTGAAGAATGTCATAACCATGGATATCTAACAGGCTTTGGTTTATTCTGTAATCAGTACCCTGGATCTACAAGCACCATTAGTAGAATTACTTTTTCAACCCAGCTTGCACACTTTTTCAGCGCAGTCCTTGTCATGTATCCAATCTATAATTTGGCATGACAGACTATAGATTACTTAAATGAAAAGGTGAAGATAATAAAAAAACTGATCCAAATCAGAAGTACAGCAGCACAGTGAATGTGTGGAGGAATCTCTGGGACATTATGGTTTTTATCCTCACACACAAGCCTGGTTCTGTTATACACTCTGTTTCCAAGTTTTGTGCTTATGAAAGTTATGTAGGCACTAAAAATTCAAAGTGAGCATAAGCTATTCAGTGAGTTGGAGTGGTTATTTGAATTCAGAAGCTCAACTGTCAGGCGTTACAATACCAGCTTAAACCATGGCAGATCCACTTCTCTTTCCTTGCCTTCTAGAGACGTCCCCCGTAACTATGAACAGATCTTAGAACAAAACTTAAATAAGAAATTCAGAATTTAGGAGCCAAGTCAGAACTGAAGTTCCGAAATGTTTAGGTTCTGGAGGCCCTTCTCAGCCTGTAACATTTACTTGCACTTCTGCCTTTGCAGGACTGATCAGCTGAGTTTCTGTGGGAATCTGTACTTCCTGTGGGTATAGGTAGAGAACAACCTGATAGATACAATCCTTAAACAGCAATAATAATCATCTTTTGTAGGATGCATATGGAGTGGTGTCTCTTTCTCACTGGGAACTGGGGACAGAGATGTTTAAACAAGGAGCTTAAGAACTGACTTATCTGAGGCATAGCAAGAAAACCTCTAATATCTCCTCTGTGAGAAGGTTCAAACCACACCTCTGTTCTCCTGAAAGATGCTGTTACTTAGCAGGTTATAAGCTTTCCAGGGTAGAGACTATACACTTCCTACATTCATGTTGAAATCATTTCACTGTTAATATAAAGCTACATAAATAGGACAAAATTAACACGCAGGAGTTCAGCAGAATTGCTGTATCCTGAATGCAAGGTCCTGGTTCTTGATCCAAGAACTTTTCCTTATTTAATCAGAAACTGGATTCAAGAAAATATGGCAGGTCCAGAGCCAGACAGTTAATGGTGAGTAAGAAATCACAGAAAAGAGATCTTGTGACATACAGCAGACAGAAGAGCACATTGATGAAAGGAGTCAGTGACATTTCCAGAGTATGTGATGATTCAGGGGGCTGTTTCTCATTGAAGAATATTGGTGTGGGACAGGGAAGAAGACATACTTGGGATCTTTTCCAATGGCTGCAGCACTGCTTCAAAATAACACTTCAGTGCGTTGCACCAGTGTACTCTGTTTTCAGCCACAGATGAGAAAGCATTATTGCCAACTTCAGAACTGACTCTTTTTTGAATCAGTTCAGCAAAGCAAAATACAAGAGAAATTCTGTAGAAAATGGCCTGGAAACCAGATAGATATCAAACTGTCTAGTACCAGATTGGCATGTGAGCACTTGGAAAGCTTCCCATTAAAACCATTTCTTCACAGGCTTCCTCAGCCCAGCAGCACCAAATGTGTAAGGATTTTCATGACAGGTAGAGATCTGTGTGTCTCAGCAAGGATACTAATATGGAGCTATGGAAAGTCTAGTGGCCACTGAGTTACCTGTGATACAAAAAGCAGAACGAAGAAGGTAATTTTGATTGTTGCTGTGTGGCAATATTCTAGACAGACAGGATCTCACTTTTGGCAGCCAGCTTGGGCTAATGCTTCAGCTGGAACAAAGAGAAACAGGTTGTATGAGCTATGCAAAAACGTGCATAACAATCTGAATGTTTTCTCAGATATTCAAGAAGCTCTTGCTAGAGTCCTGCTTTACTTTGCAAATGAGAATTTGGTAAGTGTTACAAGGAGCAAGAGGCCTATAATCTGATATATAAACCTGGGAAATGACTTAATTACCAAATACAGCTTTTTGACCTCAATCTGCTAGGTGTTAGATTATCCTCTTTGGGATGGAGTTTTGCTGGAAGGTTAGCTGTTTCCTTCCTTAAGCTCTATCACTTGGCCTGGGAATATTCAGGAATAACAGTCCTAACTAATGGATGACAACTTCAAATTGTCTTGAAGGAAAGCTTGGGAAGTCACTAAGGGGGCCACAGCACATCTTTAGCATGCAAATGTTGTTGAGGCCTGTGATACAGCTGTTTCAGCTCTTTCTCTGACATTCATTTGCTTGGTGACAATGGACACGTTGATGTTCCATTCTTTGAGGCAGCACATATCTCAGAAGGCTTTTTTAAGGCATAATATATTGCTTTGAGATTTGATTTTAGGGACAACGTTTGAATAATCTAATTTGACACTTAAAGCATGAATCAGAAGCATGTTACCTCTCCATGGGAGGTCTGTACTTGGAATACTTTGTTTACTGCAAAACACCCTGTTAAGATGGAAATGCCTCATAATGTTCCACTAAACCTCATTTCAACTGTAACAAAATTATGAAGGCTGAAAGACAGACACTTGTTTTCTAACTGTATGAACTTTTGAGGTTCAAGATAAAGATTTCTAAAGACATTAATCATGTTTCTCTACAGGGGGCTGGAACTAGATGGCATTTATATGTAGAGTGTCATTATCATGATTCAATTCCAAACATATGGTTTCTGTCACAAAGATGTAAATGCAAAAATTCCTGTGACTGTGAAAACAAGGGAAAATGTGTTAATTTGAGTACAAGCTTTTCCTTGGTTTTAGTCTTCTACTGTCTTTAGCTACTGGAAGCTCTGCCATTACACCTAAATTCCTAGCATGCCAGTCTTAGGCTTTCCTTGTCCACCACCTTTACTAATCTTTTTGAAAGCCTAACTAGCAACATTTTAGTCATCCAAATTCAACTCAGCTCACCAGTTGTCTTCAGCAGTCTTTTACATGACCAAAAAATATCCCCAGCACTTCTAAAATTGGAACTCCCACAAAAGAGTTGTTACTACATGTAAATACCAACATGCAGCTGAACTGACACTTCAGTAGGGTGGTGTAATTAATAGAAGTCATGCCAAAATTCATGATAAAGAGATTATAACTGGTCATACTTAAAAGAAAAGGTCACATTTCAACCTGACTGTGCAAAATAACAATTTATCCCCTTCAGTAGATCTTTTCAATGTGAATAGCTTTTCAAAGTGTACATAGAAAAGACTTTAAATTATATAATGACTAATTAGGTATGCATTTGTAAGTGATGCTACACAACAGCAAATAATTATAATGGTAATGATGATGATGATCTCTACCATCATCATCATCATCATCATCATGGACACATAAGGAATTACCCACCCGTATTGAGAGGTCACTGGAACAGGTTTACTCACTTTTACTGAAGGGAAGGAAAATAACTCAGTCTTTCCCTGAAGAAGACTTCATCAGCTAAATGTTTTTATCACCATACATACAGAAAGTTGGAGTCTGAACTATTTTGTACCAAAGCAAAAAATCAAGTTTAGGAGCCCGTGGAACCTGTACACGGGACATGGGACTGAAAATCTTTCTACCAGTACTTACGAGAAATAACTCTGCACCTTTTAAAGTAAAAAGATGTTACATTTTAGACATTATGGGCATCTTACGTGTGGTGTATACTGCAATAAGCAAAGTTATCTAAACTTCCTGACCACTTCTGCATTTTTTTTGGTATATGAGTCCAACAGGAGGTGTTAGAGCAAAAACAGTGATGTCACTGAAGCTAAAGAAGATGGACTTTTACGTGATTTTTGAAAAAAAAAAAAATCACTGACTTTCACTCACTCGCTCGATTTTTCTCTTTCAGAAATCCTGATGGAGATGTCAGCCCATGGTGCTACATTGCAGAACACGAGGATGGAATATATTGGAAGTACTGTGAGATTCCATCCTGCCGAAGTAAGAGCATCACGTGAAATTTTTTAGGCCTTTGTCTCTGTTTAACAGAGATTGGCAGTTACACAACAGTGGGTAGAGATTTTCAAACAGAAACCAGGATAAGGCAAATCATCTTATTTCCATTTACAGACTAAGCTGTATTTCAAATGGGGTTTTAGAGTGATGGGTTTTAAATGGGTTTTTAGAGCTAATGACTAGCTCACTGTATTGTTCCTGCACTGCCATCCTTTCTGTCTTATCTCAGAATTACTGGATTATATTATTTACAAATAATTTTGCGTGACAGAGAATCACACCAAACTTATGAAGTACTGCTAGTCCTCTGAATGCATAGAAAGACGGATATGAATAGGAAAAACTTTTACAAGGTATATACGTGTCCACCATTTGCACTGGGCTTGTAAAATGAATTGTATTAGTTTAATGTGATAGTGCATCGTACACAGAACTGCTTGGAAGAAACAAGAGACAGCATGAGAGGATACAGGGAAAAGGTGGCTATTTGGTATGTGGGAGCTCTGGGCTAGAATTCTGTCTCTGGCAGGTGCATGTACTTAGCATTGCTGTGAAACCACAACCTGGGCTTTGTTTGATTTTTTTTTTTTTCAATCAGATAATTCACTCACCTGAAGCTTCCTTCCAATGTTCAATATTTTTAATATATTTTTTACCTTGTCTAAAATGTCATGATCTATGTCAATATGTTCCAAAATTTTCTTTCCCGATGCTGCTAAGAATCACATTCTTAAAATATGCCTGAATATTTAAAAGAGATTCCAGTTTTACATGTTAACAAGCAACCACAGCTACACATTTTATTGTCTCAGCATGAGTGCCTTCACTTGCTTTCCTTACTTCTTCTGTGCAAGGACTCTGTTTCTAAGGGGAACTCAGGTGTACACTCTTAAGCATCAGAGCAATTGTCCTTATGAAGGAATACTTTTGATTGGAAGAAGTGTGGTTCTTAGCTGAACTTATGAAAAGAAAACCAAGCAAAGAAAAGTGGATCTGTAGTGATTTTTTTACTTTGTTCGTAGATTTTTGGGTTTTTTTAAATGAACATGAGTGAGTGAGTCATATCCTCAAGCTAGGCAAACAAACACATAAGTGTGACCTTAAGTCAGATGACTTTTACCTAGACTTAAATACAAATTAAGGGGTCTAATTTAAATAACACAAAATCATTCAACACTCCAATACTCATTGTTTAGAGGACATCTTACTCTTATTTTTCTAATATACCAGGTCTGATTTAGGAAACCTGACCCTCCTAATTAAGAAATTTATCTTAGTCTGAAATGAAAGAATTTGCATTTTCTTTAAAGACCACAGATGTTAACAAATTATCTGGATACGGCACCAGGAAAAAAGCTGAAAGGCAAATTCTCTCCACTCCATTTGTTCTACACAAAGGATCCTTTTAAAACCAGCCTCACTCATTTTCTCTGTGGTGGGGAGCAGAGGATTTAGACTTGGACACTTACTTGCACAGATAATCCAGACTTATATTTACAAAATGTCCTTTTGACCAGTAGCAGCTGCTTCAAGAATTGCACTGAAACTCAATACTAGTAAAAGGAATTGCAGCAATTTAGAGCAAACTGTACATAGCAAGCCCATCCAAATCTTAATACAAACCTCATGGTTTACTGTGTAAGTAAAAAAATCTTTTATTCTTCACCAGATTTTCTGTCCTCAGTAAGCATATTGCTAAACCCTAGGACCATCAAAACTGACTTGTGAAGCACAGAATACAAAACTGAGTTTTGTGGTGGAGCAAGAAAGCAGTCGTGTAAAGAAATCCTATTTGAAAATTTTGAGAGGAGTATAAGCTTCTTTTCCATCATCATATTTACTGCTAGAAAAGACAAGTATCTGGAGCATAAGTTACCTATTAACTAGACCCACGTAACACCGTGACAATGCCAACAACATGAAGCGTCTTGATTGCCCGGAGAGATTTGCATGCAGTGATTCACTGTAACAATAATTAAGAATCTACAGTTAAGAATTTTGCATTATGATGATGATTTCACATGATTGTATCATGTGTCTCATTCACAAATATTTACACGTAACACTAAATGTTTCAGTCAGAAGTGCGTTCTGGCATTCCGCATGTGCAGACACGCTGTACAGAAATTAGCCATGTTGGATGAAGATGGATGAGCATAATCACAGAAGACAGCAGTAGTTACCCCAGTAGGAGCTTAGCCTTTCCTTTTCTTCCTCTCTTCTTCTTGCCTGCTAAGCAGACTGGAATGAACAAAAAACAAAATGAAAGTCAAGGCAGCAGCTCTGAGTCCTGAGAGAACATGTGCATCTCACATGGAGAATTCAGAATTGAATGCTTTAGACGGTTTGTGTGCAATGTTGCAGCTACTCCTGACTTTCTTGGTCTCCATGTTAATGAAGTTAGGTTTAAACTTACAGGAAATAACAACTTACACTCCCAAAACGTAAAAGCAAGAAAGAAAAGCTTGCTATCCCACTTCATTGCATCGCCATGTTTATGACCTGTGTGACTCT
Source organism: Oxyruncus cristatus (assembly GCA_013399855.1). NCBI lineage: Eukaryota > Metazoa > Chordata > Aves > Passeriformes > Cotingidae > Oxyruncus > Oxyruncus cristatus. The sequence goes on along the minus strand of VXAY01004936.1, from coordinate 303,673 downwards.
CTTCCCATAAACAGATTTCATTACTGGAATCCTTTTTCCAGTGTGCATGTATGTAATGTAATAAAGTTGACTGAGATACCGATGAAGTGTTAAATGGCAGAGCCAGGCTCACTCCATAAGACTGACCTGTCTGAACAGAGAGCTCAGACAATTTGAGACATTATACTGGTGCATACTACCATGGCTAAAAGCGAGGAGGCTCTTGAAAGACAGCTAGATGAGCATAGCTGGAACATGGTTTTGAGCTCAAAATTATTAATTCCATGTTTTAATACATGTGCCTTGGCATGTAAAACACAGAAGCTGTGGGTTTTGCCAGGACCTCATTATGTCAGATACTGCTTAGAAGAAAAATAGTATGTTTGCACAAAAGATGTGACCTCTTAATCACAAGAGAACAAGTAAATACAAACAGGTAAAACATCACTGGTCAGCATGAACACTGACCACCTAATTTTTTGCCAAGTTTCTTTAGTAGGCTAAATATTAAGAGCAAAGAAAATGAAAATACTGCTGGGACACCAAAGAGACTAATTAGTTTTAGGATGTACGCTTGATTTAGTTACAAAATTTAAGAGGTTTTCAAATTACTCGGTCAGATTTCTTAGCATGGAAGATATTGAAGTACTAATCCTCTGGAGATAAGGTTGAAGGGTCTCACCAAAAAAGCTGCTTAAAAAAAATTTTCTTAAAAATTACAAAATCCATAAGTCTCTTAGGGAAACGAGCTAGGTTGGTTAACTGGGAAGCTTTTTCAGAGCAGTGAAATCTTGCACAGTACCAAAAAAAATGAGCTCTCTGAGAGTTATCTGCCCAGCTGTACTCAGCTGGGGTGGGGCTGCAAGTGGGGATTTCCAAAGGTATGTTAAATCAGGCTGTAACTTGAAGTCTCAGTACTTATATGCATTTTGCTGCAGGGCATAAAGCTGTAACTCCATGCAAGTATTTATAATTGAAATTGTATCATTCTTAGAAAATTACGAACAATATTTGAAGCAACATGATGTTTACTGGGTACTGAAATAAAAAACGACGGAATAAATAAAACTCTAATACAGCTCTCTGAGCACATCACGTGTCAGGCTGTTGGCAGTGAGGTGGACAAAAAAAGAGTCCTTGTCAATCTGGCAGAGGGATAAAACACTTACCTTACCATAGGACTGGGAATAGATTTAACTTCAAGTATCTGAGCAGATTTGAGAAGTAGGCAAGGGATAATTTTATGCCATTAGCCCAGTATTGTATTGTACTCCACATCCTCTCCGTGGGGTGGTCATGGCTAAATTCCAGTGCTTTGATGAAAAGTGCAAAACCAAACCAAAACAAAAACAGGACAAATTGTGCACTGGAGGGGGAAAACTGAGCTCCCATGGTGACCAAGGAGCCTTGAAACATTGTATTAATGTAAATAGATATAAAAATAGCTTTTTTTTAAAGTGATATTGCTCATTTTTAATCTCTTTGTATGATACTTTATATTCATCTCAGAATTCAAGTTTTAAATATTAGGAAATTCCCCTATGTAAGTACATAGTCCCTCCCATAAAATTTGCCAAACTCCATGTTAAAACAGTTTAGGTTCCCTTCCTCAAATATTCTGTTCTGAAAACTTCCAGAACGTTATTGTTTTGAAGATCGGACAGAAATCACATAGTTTAATTTACATTGTTAGAATATGCAGGCTCATAGTAAAAAAAACCCCACAAACCCTCTGAAACTACTTAACGCCTTTCTCTTTTTTTTAACTGCCTCTGTCAGGAGAAATGAACCAGGTATTTATCTTGTCTATTTTACCGCAGCTTGCTGAAACCAACCAGAGAGTATGACAGGTACATTGCTAAGAAGATACGAGTCTCTTTTGCCCCTTCATTTATCCCTGTGCATATTGGGATAGTATGACAAGGATCTAGCACAGAGTAGCGTTTCCCATACTGCAGAACATACTGCTTAGTAATCAGTGCATAAAGTGGTCTGTGTTCTGGATGTTTACAGGCACACCTTTAGAATGACTGTTGTCTGTTGTTTCTTGCCAGTGCCAGGGAATCTGGGGTGTTACAAGGACCATGGAGAGCCACCACCTTTGACTGGCACCAGTGAGACCTCCAATAAACTTACTATCCAAACATGCATCAGTTCCTGCCGAAGCCAACAATTTAAGGTGATTTCTTTGACATACGTTTACAAAATGTTTTCAAAGACAGAGACAGCAATATGCCTACAGCTCTCTCTCATATTTCTCCTGTTCCCTCCTTTTTTTTTTTTTTTTTTTTAAACTTTAGGAGGTCTGAGGTCTCACTTCCAATCCAGGAGATCTACATCCCTCTCTCTGTGCATCCAGAGCAATCTGGACAAATGCCGGGATGCCAGGAGAAAGTATGCTTGCTTACTGCAGTTATGAGTGACAGGGTGCCCTAACTGCCCTCCATTCCATCTTTCTCACCAGCCTTCAGTAGCATCCTGAGAGCTCAAACAAAAGCAGTTTGCAGTGGTTCCTCTGACTAATCATACTTCTCCAAAACATACATATTCTGCTGCCAGCTTTCTTGCTCATACAGCCTCCCGCTGTCACTCCTTCAAGTATTATTCCTCCCTTCCTTATGCATCTTTGTTGTCAAAGTTTGCAGGCATGGAATCAGGTTATGCTTGTTTCTGTGGAAATAACCCTGACTACTGGAGATATGGGGAGGCAGCCAGTACGGAATGCAACAGTGTTTGCTTTGGAGACCATACTCAGCCTTGCGGTGGGGATGGCAGAGTCATTCTTTTTGACAGTAAGTATTGAAGCAGGCTCAGTTTTTCCCAAAGGAGAGGCCTCAAATGTTCAGCAAATTAGGGAACAGGCTCTGAGTACAATGAGAACTGTTGCACGCAAAACAGCAAAACACCTAAATTCAATATAAAATAAAGCTGCTTTGCATTTCTGTGTAAGATTCTCGACCATTAATCAAGTGAAATAGCTCTTCCAAGAAATTATGCCAGCTTGTTCTCTGGAGATTGTCTCTCGCTTCCTCACAAGTGGTACTAACTCAGCCATCAGAAACAGCGTGTCACAACAGAAAGACACCTTAAGAATTGATCTTACTAGAGAGTAGATACATGAATGAGGCACCTCAAATAAAATTTGAATATACACCAACTTCTTTTTTTTTTTAATTACACATGGTGAGATTTGCTATAAGGCAGTTAACACAATGCAAAGCAATGTAGCTGGGACCAAGACACAGAAATATACTGTGAAAGTACAATCAAGTTAGGTTGCTGGTATGACCATTGTTGATCTCCTAATGTCTTATACATAGAAATCCTCCTTTCTACTCTCCAGTTTATGTACCAGTGCCAGTTGTGTAACTTCAGAGGTAGATGGTGTGAGTCACTGGTTGTCTGGCTGCAGTACAAGCTCCCAGTATAGCTGGGAGTACTGGAAAACTTCACTGTATGCACCAATATATTGTCGCTTCTCAATCTCAACTGCCTTTGATGTAGAAGCTACCTTTTGAGTTACAGCCTTTCTGGAACTAAAAGTGGCATCATATTCCACCTTCTGATCACACAAACACACTTTCCATCTCCATACTTTACAACTCAGGTTCCCAGTTAGCAAGACAGAAAGACATTTCAGTGGGACAGGAATCAGTCACTCTGCTCACTTCCAAATTATCCCCAAGACATGAAAAGATCCACCAGACTTGCATGTTACTTCCAGTGCTGAGATAGCACGTAGCGTCACATTGCAGCATCCTCTGTTTCCCTCTGCCCTTGGCCTATCAAATCCTCAATGGGTAAAGTCTTCCTTTGTAGCTTTCCTTTTCTAGAGTGACCGAGTGCAAAATGTTACCCTGAGGACCTGCAGTGTCTTTTCTGCTAAACAGCAACATTTACCTGAAAGCTGTGGCCAGGTAAGAGAGGTCATCCCAGCAGCAGCTACCTGTTTTCTTTTCCTGATGAGCAACACCTGCTCACCTCATGTCTCTGTTTCAGATTATGTCATTCCCCCAGAACCTCCACCGCAATCCTTGTGCACACACACACTTCCCCCTCACCCCATTATCCTTATGTTTATGTGTTAATATCACTGTCTAATGCGGTAACATTTAGACCCACAACACAGAACTCTGCCAGCTCTAGAAGGAAATGAGAGAAGGGAAGCATTTCCATTCCATATGGGGCAATGCTGTGCTTTGCTAGGCATCTGTGGAGCACTAGTCATGGTCTTAGTTAATATTGCTGGTTTGAGAAACATCTTGTGATTCAGTGATCACCAACAGCACAGTCAAATGTAACAATACCTGTAAGCCACTTTCAAATTCTGTATCTCACTGACAAATTTCAATTCTATCAATTCTATCTGTTCTACCTATTTGAACAATTTGATCTATTGGATTAAATCACGAGCTGTTAGCTTGGAGCAAGCACCAAACATGAATTCCCCCGTTTCCCTTAGTACCTCTGTGGGGTCTTTCACATTCTTTCTGTTTTTATTCTTCCAGTTCCTCTCTAAGGTCTTTCATAGTGCACACTCAAGTACAAGGTTTGTTAAGGCTATGATCAGGCCCTGCTCCAGAAAAAGAAATATTTTCGTGTGTTCTTCTGGAAGACATATGCTACTTCTTGTTCCCTGAGTTTCCTTTTAATTTGTATTTATTAAAGCTTTTTCTCAGAGGCCTGTGAAAATTGAGACACTTTAAAACACTTCTTTACTTCCATTCTCACAGACCTCTCTTACAGGGCTTTAATCAAGCTTTCAGAGACAATAATTCTACTTTGATTCTTCAGTCTTTCAGCCTATAATATGGGGGAATGATAACTGATCCAAACAGCTTTGACGTAAAATATATTATTATATAATATATATAATTTATATAAAACACATATATATTATACATACACATATATATGCATATATACCTCTCTATAATATCTTTAAAACTTATATGTGTATATATAGACATGCATCCTCAGTTGGCTGGCATTTGAGTTGCTCTCTGGATTCACTGGTAATTAATTTTGCACTGGGAATCTGGATAGTTGTCAAGGAGTATAACAATTTATTGGGCATGTACTTGCTTCTAATATAAAAGGTAGCAACAAATCTTTCCTTTAGACTTTGTAACAGGATCCTTTTCAATTTACTTAGTGAAGGTAAGGTCAAATATTAGTTGGACAAGATCAAAAGACAGGAACCTGGAAAAACACATATATATGGCGACAGAGGTGATTAAGGGATTACAGCATCATTCATACAAGGAGAGGCTGGGAGAACTTGGGTTGTTCAGCTGTGATAAAAGAAGGCCCAGGGGAGAACCTTTTCAATTTGTGTAACTGATGGGAGGGTGTAAAGATGAAGCCAGCCTCTCCTCAGTGCTATCTAGTGAACAGACGAGTCAACAGGCACAAACTGAAATAGAACAAAATCCATTTAAACAAAAGGAAAAATGTTTTTTATGGTGAGGGTAACACTGGCACAAGTTGCCCAGAGAGGCTGTAGAGTTTCCATCCTTGGAGACTCAAAATACAACTAGACACTGTCTCCTGCTTTGAGCAGGGGGATTTGAGTGGACAATCTTCAGAGTCCCTTCCAAACTCACTTCTTGTTCTGTGAATATTTGTTTTTTCAATTTGATACAGCTGGGAAGGAGTTTCAGTACTTCAACAGTGAGAGTTAATAGTCACTAATCCACTTGCCTCCCTGCCTGATAGGGATGGAAATCAGCCCCTGAATCAGTGATTGCTCTTTTATCCTGCTCCTGCGCGGATATGGGAATGGGTACATGGTTACATACAAGGACAAAGGATAGTTGCACTATTCAAGATGGATGCACAGGTCTGAGTAACGAGACCTGCTGAGCCTGTTTGAAGCAAATGCAATGTAATGGCCGTGCTCCCAGTGCTGTGGAAGGTACAGAACACCAGGCTCAGAGACAGTGCATCCTGTTGGCAGAGCAAGTCTGTACCTTCAAGTCACGTTTTAGAAGCTACAGGGTGCTAAAGTTTTGCAAAATTAACGTATAACCTCTTTTTTTTTTTTTTTCATTTTCTCCCTCTTCTCTTGTTTTCACAGCCCTCATTGGTGCCTGTGGAGGGAATTACACTTCTGCTACAGCTGTGATCTACTCCCCAGATTTTCCTGACACATACGGCACAGGCAAAGTCTGCTACTGGACCATACAAGTTCCAGGGGCATCTCGAATCCACTTCAGCTTTGCCCTGTTTGAAATCAAAGATGCCACAGATATGGTGGAATTGCTGGATGGCTACACCTATCATGTTCTGGCCCGTTTCAATGGCAAGAACCGGCCTCCCCACACCTTTAACATCTCTTTGGATTTTGTCATTCTGTACTTCTTCTCAGATGACATCAATCAAGCCCAGGGATTTGCTATCAGATATAGAGGTAAGAGGCTAACTTTCCTGTTTCTACCTTTCAATGAAGCATTTAATTCACACACGAGATTTCTGAAGTGGCAACAAAAGAGCAAATATTTTAACTCTTATCTAGCAGGAGTTTTCTCTCTCTTGTTGCCACTGCACAGTGGGTAAAAGCTTTGCCAAAATGTCTCTCAGTTTGCAACACTCCAGTCAGCTATGTCATAAATAGCCAAATTCAGATTTTCAAAAATTCAATCCTGTACTTGCCTATCAAAACAGATTGGAAAATGACAAAGGTGAAACAAATAAAAAGAGTAGTACTCTACCTGCATCTTGGCTCCTCTTGGCTCCTTCCAACAGTCTATTCCGCTCTGGTCAAAAATCATCAGGACAAAATGTTTTGGTCCTTGAATTGTACCTACTGCTATGGTGAACAATTAGCTTCTAGAAAAATTCTGAGAACCCCAACCTAGAGAAGTACAGGCTTTTTCTGGAATCAGACATAATTTGATTGAGTTCTCTTAAGTAAATTAGAGAGCAGCACTTCTGTTTACAAGCACAAAATGAAGTCCAATTACACCTGTTAAGAAGTTGTTATTTTAATCATACTCTTGTGTTTTCAGCTGTGAAGGACAATGTGCATCAAAACAAGACTCCAATGAATCACACCCTTTCTGAGAGGATAAATGAACAAGCAAATCTCAGCATCAATGCAGCTCGGTCATCAAAGATACTTTATGTCATCACAACCAGCCCAAGTCATCCTACTAGCTCCATGCCTGGTAATATTACAGGAAAATATGGAAACAGGAAAAACATTTTGCCAAGGCACAATCTGGAGTCACTATTTCCTTAGCTCCTCCTCCACACTCTCTGATTCACTGTCCATCTTGCTAATAGATGAATTTTCATGTAGTCTAATTAGCACTAACTGTGATTCTTTCCTTACATTTCAAAACTTCTCAGCATAAATCAGAAATAGTGTGAAGATGGTGAGTTCTTTCTTGAGAAGGAAAACACATCAAAATAAAATGGGAGTCAGAGCAGCCTCCTCACAAGAATCAGCTTCAGTGACCAGTGCATACTAGAGAGTGGCACAGATTGCTGAAAAAAAAAGCAAGCTTTTGTAGAGTCTAGAAAAGCCTCAGTGCTCGGTGCATCCCAGTTACCCCAATTAACAAAAGCTTCATCAATAGTACAAAGAGGGCTGGACAAGTCCATGGGTGCAAGGGGAGGGGTCACTGAGAACTGCCACGTGTCTAGAACTCGGTTACAATGTCACAATGGGTCCTGCTTGACTTGCTCCTACAACCAGAACTAAATTGAAATGTAAAGTGCAATGGCCAAGAGCAGACCACAAATACTCATCACCTGTCTCAGGACTCTAGAAGACACTCCTCCCATTCCATACTTGGTGACAACTTACATAATTACTGATAAAAACCTGGACCACCTCCTTGCGATCGTAGAGTTGTTCCTGGTAGCATATATTCTAGTCTGCTTTTCAATTTTCTCCTGAGTAAGTTTTGATTCCTTTCCTAGATCATTTTACTGGTATATGCTTTGACTTTTGCCACCTTTGAATTTTACAGGGAGCAGTCCTGCAAGGGAAAACCCAGTTCTGACTAAAAGTTGTACAGTTACTGCCAGTCTTGTAGGTTTGAGGCATCTTCAAATTACAGTTTCCAATAGAGCATCAGAAGGCTGTGTATTTCTTTTGTGTAATATTCTTACTTTAAAAACTGCAAGTAAATGAATGTACTAAGAACTCCACCCTCCCCCTCTCCCTCTCTTCTCTTTTGCAGAGTGGACAATATACAGTCTCACAGCACTGCTCATCCTAAGTGTTACAGCCATAATAGCAAAGATAATTCTCCACGTTACCATGAGGTGAGTGTGGGGCAAAGCCGACCCCAGAGAACCAAGACCTCAGCTCTGTACCAAACCTGGTATCTTCTCGGCCTTCTGACAGTCAGACTGGTCATATTCAAACCCAAGTTATTGATTACATATTTGTATCCTCATAAAAGATACTATAAATAAGCACATTTTTTAACTTCCTAGTCTGTTAGGAAAGCGTTTGCTGCTAGAATCTCTCTTCTGGTCTTGCGTTGACAAGATTTGTAAGAAGAAAAGAGGAAAAAAAAACCCCCCTCATTCCAGATTGGGGAACTGGGAAAAAAAGTTAGATATAGACTAGTTAATACTTAATTTCTTTTTCTGAAATACTGAAAATGATTCAAAAAAGAATCATAAAAACAAAAATCTGTATTATAATTTGACACTTAACCAGATTTTTTTTTTCCCCAAATAAAAACAATATAATTTACTGTTTTGTTTCTCTATGCTTATACCAAGTAAGTTTTGTGTCCACCAGATGGACACCCATTGAATGGAATTATGGGTGAGTTAGCAGCAAAATAAAACTCTGAATGTTGTGTTTACATACTAAAAACACGCTTAAATATAAAAGGAAATTAATTTGTATTAATAGCAACTCGTAACAGAGTCTGTACAGACTTCTTAGCTTAATGCTGTTGTTAGGATAGCCACTGCTCGGGCAGTGGAACACCTAACTTTTCATTTGGCCATGACAACCAAGATGTGCTCCAAAAACCTCTGTATTACGCAGAGGGAGAAAGAAAAGGTGTCGCAGATGTAGAGGAAGCTGCGAGCATTCCCAGAGCAGCAGCACTGCAGACAGACCATGCAGCTTCCCAAGCACCTTAATACGAGAGTGAATTAACCCTTGTCTCCTAGATCCCATCAGATTCCGTCTGCAACTGAAACTGAAGATTGCAGTGACGTTACTACTGCTGGTGAGATCTGGAGTATATTTTACCAGCCATCCACATCGATATCCATCTTCAAGAAGAAGCTCCGGAATCAACAGGATGATTGCAACCCACTCGTGGGAAACTAAAGGCCCTTTTGTTTTACAAGAATTGATCTTCTTAAAATCCAGGTGACTTGAGATTAATCCTTCCTTTTTTTTTTTTTCCTCCCAGTCTCATATTGTTTTCCAAAAAGTCTGTTTCCAAAGACCTTTGAGTGACCTTGCCTATCTGCTGTTCTCTTGGGTGTGTAAGTGACAACGGATTTAACTGCAGCAATAGTTTTGAAGCAGCGGGTGCTCATCAAATCTGCAGTGCTCTTAATTACTGCCTTTAAACCATTGCACTTAAAATATACGTAAAAACTTGTAAAATTCGAAATGTCCTGGACCCCTGCCAGAAGTCACTGAGTATCTGCATGCTGAGGAATTATTGGGTCCTGCTTTCCTGTACCACTGTATTTTATCAGGCTACTTTTTTTTCTCAAGGCTGATGACAGAGGTAGGTACAGATAACCTGTTCGGCTGCCACAGCAACCAGAGCTTATGTGCCTTAATGTAAACACATCTAAATGGCACTATACAGTAAAATGGGAACCAAAGACTTGGAAAACACACCAGCCTGGCTGCCCAGTGCTCTGCTGTTTCTGCATTTTCTGTTCCAACAAGGAGAGATGCACGAAGTTTCAGCTGCAAATACACGTTTGGATGGAGTCCTGCTCACCAGGCCAAGGCCTGCATGAGCAATGAAGCCTTTTAAATGACTGTGTCTGACCCATCATTCACTGATATTTATGAAAATTTTGTTCCTATTCACAGTGATCCTTTAAAAAACTATTGTACTCCAGCCTGAAGTCCAGCATCCATTCTGGGTGTAAGCTTAGGGCTTCTTAAATGATTGCCCAGAGTTACTGTAAATCCACTGAATTTTTAAACAGTGAAGCTGAGTAACAAATTTTTACTCAGAAGTTAATCTCAGCAGCCTAAAGTGGGATCAACAGTGAGTCTTTCAGCCTCAGCAACTTCAGAGCATCAAGACACTTAGGAAAAACTGTCAATGCAGAAGTCACACAAACTGACTGGCAAAGTTTACTGAGTGAGCAGCTCCTCAAACCACGTTTGAGGAAATTCACTGAGAACCATTAAACTGGTTAAGTTTAAACATATACCAACAGTCTGCGTTTACAAGACGTACTGTACATGCAGTCAGAGAACATCTACAAAAGGTAACTAAGAAAAGTAAGAAAATTGCCACTGAGTTCAAATTCATTATAATATCTGCCCGTATGTTTTTTAACATATAACTCCCTCCCCTTCACGTGGGCTACAGATTTCCTTGAAAAACCAGGGCATCTGAGAATTAAACAATGAAATATTGTGCCTTACTTGCCATTGTAGATCTAGTCTTTTACCTGAACTGAATTCAATCCAGCTCTATTTATGTACCACAGATGAGTGCCAGCAACAGCTGAACAGTGCCACAATACATGCTTAAAAGAAACAAGACCTTTACTAAGCCAGCAATTATGAAATTGTTTATATCAAAAATGGAATATCATGGGAACATCTAGTACTTTCTCGTACGAGCTGCTGGAAGGAATACAGGAAACTATAATTACGGTATTACCTAAAATCAAGACAGGACGAGTTGTAAACAATACGCTGGTTCTCTCTTGCTTGCCTTCATGTCAGACCAAAAAACATTACCTGTCTCAGACCAACAAAAATTCTGAAACTGCCTTTTTAACTGTCAGGGTTTGCATCATGCTGCGCAGAGGAAGAGTCCAGCTCACAGATTCATAGCAGAACAAAGTAGGTTGGTTCCTAAGCGTGCTTAACATGGTGCACTAATAGAAAACCAGGAGGAGAGAACCACGGGGTGGTGCCCAGACCCTTAAGAGTTGTTAGGAGCACACAGAGCTTATCACAAACTGGTGAAGCTTTGTTTGCTTGCCTCATCAAGTGTTCGTGAGCAGTTAAACATAAGAGATGTGTTAAACATAAAAGAGACATTCATAAAGCAGTTAGCTACTGCTGATAAACTGAAAAAACATCAGGAATGCCCCATGACTGATTTTTACCTATTGCAGGAGAAAATACAGAACTGCTAGGCTTCTCTTCCTTAGGAAAGAATTTAAGTTCACTATAAAGTTGGAGACAAGCATTAAAAACAGTAACTAAGACTGAAGCCACTAATGGAAATTCTAGAGAATTTAGAAGGAGATTTTTGCATCAGTCCCTTACCTTCTCAACTGTTTTTTAAATAATAAAATCACATTTCATGGGCCTTTCTTAGAGAATGGTTATCAAATTTCTGTACAAAAGACCCATAAAACCAGCAGTTACAGCAGATTAACTGGTCATGGCAACAAAAAACATGACTATGCAGAAGGTATTGGACAGTGCATGGGTAACATACTGATAAAAGCTCAGAGGAAATTGTGAGGTCCCGGTTTCCCCCCACCCCTCAAATCTTTCAGATTATCTGATTCTAGATACCTCTAATGCTTGCAAACAGCAACAGATGGAAACGCATGGCAGGGGTCCTGAAATAGCACTTGATACTGTACAGGCCTGAGACCAGAAGGAGCAGGTAGATCTCTGCTGTGGATTCTTTCCAAATGTGGTTTGGTCAACTCACACTCCTCTACAAGCACTTCAGGGTGTGGTGGTAGTATATGGGCAAGATACATGGTATCCATTAACATAGCACTTTTTGATATTTGCTGTGAGGGTTTGGGGGGAGAGGGAAACAAAAATTGTGACATGCACAACTGTTGTAATCCCACATGATTCAGCCTGCCCCTACGACACAAGCAGCTGAGGGCTGACAGCTGGGGAGCACGGACACCTCAGGAGGTTAGTGTTTACACCGTTTTCTTCAGCAAAGTGAAAATAACTGCAGAAGAAGAATTTGTTTGGAATTGTATCTGAATGGCCTTCTGATGTCCTGCCTATCAGTTCCCTCAACAGGCTGGACAGGCTGCAAGTGTGACATTGGCTACAATGTCAAAAGCAACTGTTCTGACAGCAAAATAATCATGAGGAGATGCCTCCTTACATCCATGCATTCCAGCTGCAGCTCCAGCCCCCTTCTCACTCTGGTGTTGGTATGACCGGCGGTCTGGTGCTGCAATAAACTGACAGGTCAAAAATTGCCATCGCTTTTTCTTCTCTGAGTTACCTTTCACAGAGATGAGTTCTCTGATGTTGTTTATTGGGTGGTTGCAGAGAGAGATGAGCTAACAGAGCTAAGTGGACAATAAGCCATAGGAAAAAGACAGTTGTCTGCCCCAGAAGTGGGGCAGTGAGTGCTTCTGCTGGCACTGCCACTGCAGCAGTCTGTGAGCCTGCGTGCCAGAGCCTACACTGTATGTGGACCTCAGGTGGAAAGGGGCCAGCTGGACAAGTGCCTTCCCTGATTCAAAATCTATGTTTAAAACTAGTTTAGTTTGTTGACTAAATGATTTTATATGTATTTTTGTCTTAATATTGTTATGTTGTGGGGAAATAGAGACTGTGTTATGTAAAAATGTGTGATATGTTATCATAGTAATATATATATTTATATATGTATAGGAAATGCATTATTTAATACAGCATATTATGCTTGTATCTTGCTAACATTTTATAGAAAGAAAAGATGTTAGTTTACACTCTGGGAAAAATAAATTTTCTATACACTGTAACCATAGGAAAAAAAGCAAAGATACTTTTTTGGTATCTATAACAGAAGGTCACTGAGAACAGGGTAACTCAGACTCAGTTCTGTGGCCGAATGGATGCTGATGAAACAATTGCTTTAAGAAGCACTTACCTCCTTTGAATCTCATTTCTAGCTTGTATTTGTATTAGGCTGCTCATCAGATTCTGCAAATTCATGTGCATATACTCACTCTCTGGACCATTTCTTTCCTTCAAAGATACAATCTGCTTTTTCAAAGCATGAACGTCGCCCTTTTTAGAACTTGTTTCTGCCAGATTTTCTACAGCCGGTACAATGCTGAGGAAGTTTATCACACTGCTCCTGCAGACAACCCAGTGGAATTGCAGAGTTACGGTGTCTGTATTCCAAGCCCCCCTGGCAGGAGTATAAATGGGAGATTTTTACTGGAAGCTGTACTGAATGTGCAGCCTGTGTGACTACAGAGCAAACCCCTCCGCAGACACATGGCTGCCACTGAATGAGCATGACTAGCTATTCCACTTTCATCTCCTGCTTAATGAGCCTTCTCAGGCAGTGGGAAGGACAACTAACAGATTTTTCTAGTGCTCCACTTTGCCTAAAGGAAGGGTGAACTACAAAAACAACTGACAAATACTCGTCCAACTAGTTCTTAGTACCTTGCATCAATATTTCACAATCTTCCAATGAAATATAGTTCAGTGATAGTTTCACCTGAATATTGTTCTAGACATTTATGAACTCTGCTACTCATTTATGAATTCTGCTACCTTGAGAGTGAAAAACAGAATTCTCTTTAGACCACACTATTTTTTCTATAACAACACATTCCCAATACACATACATTTCATGCAGCTCATCCTTTCTCAAATCCACTGAGCACCTGTGCTCTGGGGTGAAACTTGGCATTCTGAATTTCAGTCTCAAGACAACTTACTACAAATGCAAAGGCATGAACCACATAAGGCTGTCAAGAAACCAGAATAAATCAAACTTGAGATGACTCACCACTGAAATATGTGCTGTGTTTATAGCTGGTCACCCTGCATTCAACAATGGCTGTAAATAATAATTATGGAAAAATAAATACATTTGTGCAGAAGGAGTTCAGTTAGGATGGCTAAAGTCTATACAAGCATGGAATAAAGGAGGTGGAAACTGCTGCAGTTCACCAGCAGATTATAATAGGGTTGTCTGCTGTAGAGGTTAGAAGAGAATATTTGAGCTGAAAATGCTGAGAATGATTACACATATAAAGTATAATATTGCTCTGAGACACAATTTCTGAGGTAACAGCAAACTGGAAGTTTTCAGTGTACATGTTTTCAAACTGTTACAAAGAACTGTTAACAACTCTTTCAGTGTTTTCTTTACGCATTGCAGTAACGTGTAATGCTGTTTCCACTTACTTGCGAGACTCATCTTTTCTGTAATTAATTCCTCCTGACCAAAATAATGCTACAGTTTAAGAAATCTTCAGTGACCCTTTATGTAAACACCGGAATTACCAATGTCAGATGCCCAAACTGTCTCCAGCTTTTCATGTGAAGACTCAAACTCTCTTTTTCTCTTAGAAACGCAACTGTCACAGGGGACTGGCCTCCCCTTACACAGGGAGGTTACTCTGCTCTCCTGTCTTGCCGTTCCGGTTGTGAGACTCCTCTTGCACTTTGGTTTATTCTGGGAGCTGTTGCCTTTTTTTCCTGTTGTTGTTTCCTAAGCAACAGTTTCAATCCCCATGAGAGAAATGTGTTCGTGATTCTGAAAGAGACACTTTTCTATGAAGCATTTAAGTCACAGGCGCTTTCACTGCAAGATAAAATATCCAGTTTCAGGTATGCTGTTGTCTCCCTGGCCAAAGAATTAGGCCAGGCTGGCTCCACGGGGTATGAACACAGTCATCCTTTTAAGGGCATTTTTCTCTCCACACTACCCAAGTAACAACAAACGTTACCTAACAGCTGTCACAGGATTTGACAGATGCACATGATATTGCAGATAGTGTTACAGAAACACCAAGTGTTACTATAATGTACAATCCATTAAGAATAGTCTGCTCCTGCTTGTCTTTTTTTACCGTATCGAGATTCTGTGGAGGTTTGTGGTGCCCACAGGACTCTCATTTTGCCACAAATTTGTTCCTTAAACATTGAACCTCGACAGTAGAAAGAACCTTCCCCTGCCAAGTATCAAAATTTTCGTTTTTGACAGAAAATATTTACATTTAGTCATTTTAAAAAAAGCCACAACAAAGAAGAGACAGACTATCACACACACAACTAAGCACCACATACAAGTTCAGCCAGCAGCCCACAACTGTCTTTCTCACAGAAAGAGAGGATGGGCTCACTGATTGTTTTGTGGGACAGCAAGAGTAAAGGTATGCCCTGCTCTTAAAAGCACAATCACCTCACAGTTTTCTTCAGAACAAGAAACAAGAAAACAAAACACAAGTCAGCAATAGCAAGCAGGGATGGGGAAGGGCAAGAGGAAGGAGACTCAGATGTGACCTGTCAACACAGGCACATCAGCCAAACACAGACAGCAAGTTTTATGCTGTTTGTAGAAACAGTTATTTAATGAACTGATTTGCAGATAAAATGTGTATCTATAATCATTGGCAATTGCCAAGATTCCTTTTTCCCTGTGGAAAAAGCAGCAGGTACTTTAATTGAGAAGTGCTTGCTGATGCTGCTTAACTCCTGCCTGCCTGCTGCTCTTCATTATTGTGCCTGTCTTGGCACACAGACAGGCTTTCCCATTGTACCTGAGATGAGGACGATAACTGATCCTCCTGCTACAAAGATCCCATGCAAAATGACACTCCAGTTCAACAGGCTGTCATCCCAAACATGGAGTTTTCACATACAAAGGGGGTTGGAGAGAAGTAAGGCTCATTTCTTGGCTGAATACTGAGGTGACTGAATTACAGTGCACTTGAACATGGATAAGAGGAGGGGAGAGTCCAGGGGATTACCAGGTGAAGATCTCTGGGAGAAGGAAGAAACTGGAGGAGGAATCTGGAAAAGATTTTTTTTGTGTGTGTGTATCTCTGGATGGGAAATAAATAATGCATGAAGGCAAACTGTTTACACAACAACATACAAACATGTATCACATAAATACACACACACAGACACACACACTGCCACATCTCCCCAGGCCCCCCTCTTTCAGTGTCTGCATAAACATCTTTGGTCAAACTGTGCTCTCTGCTGACAAAACAAGTAGCACAGCACTGATTATCACTTCAGTGGGATCGGTGATTTCATGATCCAAGGCAAGGATTTGGATCTAGCTTGACTATTCAAGTTGTGATTCATCCTGTTGCATCCGCCTCTATCATGCTGGTTCAGGTCTCAAAACAACTTTATTTCAGGACAATAAATTATTTTTACCTCAAATTATACCAGAATTAAGTTGCCCTGCCACAAGGAACAGGCAGGTTCCAAACAGAAATGAGGATTTTTTTAGCAGACGTGGTACTTCCCATGTGCCTGGAGGGTTGAGGGGCTTGTACAACACCCACCCACTGCTCCCCACTAAACCTGCACTCTGTGTGAAGGCCCAAGCCACACTGCACTCAGCTTCCCTGCACTTCCCTCCCCGTTTCCCTGGCAGACCTCTCCAGCCATCTCCTGCACAGCACACCCTGGTGCACTGCTTTCCTCACCCTTCTCCTTTCCCTCCGTGCCTCCCTTCCTCTGTAACCTTTGTTTCCCTGCAATGGATGGGGCTTCCCCCGCCTCAACAGCACCCGCAGCCAGGTGTGAGCCGGGACACTGAGGCACCAGGCAGCCCTCATGGAACACTCGTCCTGTTCACTCAGCCCTGGGGGCAGTAGCAGGAAGACAGCTGGAACTGTCCAGGACCGGACTTACACTGTGCACAATACCTGGTAAATTCAACTGTGGCACTTGGTGAAAACTGAGTGGTCCTGAGAACATTATGGGTTGCCTCCAAAGAAAACCACAACCACTTGTGATCTCTGTCCGTGTGTATGTATATGCATATCCACCTATTATATAAAAGAAAGAAAAAGTGTTGTTTATTAGAGTTCATCTCAGTATGTCTAGGACTGTACTTTGAGGAGAACAACTATCTGTGTCCTTTCCCCCAAAACAAGAAGAACAACTGCCACTTGTATATGCAATAAAACTGTATTTTTGTGTGGTTTTGCCTTTTTTTTTCTTTTAATACAGACATTTGTACACTTTCTTACAAAACTGCAGGTAACTACAACTTTTCTTAAATCATTTTTGGTCGGCAGGTACTGTAAAATCTTTGTGTGCAATTATCATGTATTTACAGGGCCTCGTGTTAGTGATTTTCAATGATTATTACAATAATGTCACACACTCTCAACATAAGACATGGCTTAAGATAAATATATTAGTAAATAAATATTCTGAGAACATATTTCCATAAATGAAATGTGCTGCTATACATATACAGAATATATACAAGATGCTTTCTAGCTTTTAAAACATTTTTAAAAATGGTAATGAAGGAGAAAGAGCCCTTTGACCATATTACAAATCTTTACAGCAAATTTTATACAAAACAATTTTAAGTGCTATAATTTTAATTAAAAACATTTTAAATAGTGCCTCGTGAGCCAAACACAATGACAACTGTTCAGGTAAGTAGTAGAAAGGCATTTTGTTATAAAAACCATCTCTCATGGCCAGGTAGCCTGTAAGTCTGCATGGACATACAGGTAGCAGGGGACATTAAGTATGTGTTGAATGTAAAACCCAACACAGAAACCAGGTGTAGGGTGTCTGTGGCATGGCCTGCAGAGACTGTTGTACTGGCAGAGATTTCCACAGCATGGGAGTGAGGCCAGTACATCCAGGAACACCATGAACCAGAATATTCAAATCTTTTTTAGAACCACGTTTTACCACAACGTGCCCATGTAGTTACAGAGTACAATTTATCTTAGGTGGCCTTCTGCAGTGCCTCACAAAACACCAAGCAGAATAACCAAGCTAGTATACCATAGCTTCTACAACACATTTCTTTTTTAGTGGAGGAAGGAGAGGGTAAGACTTAAAAATTAAAAAAAAAAAGCAAAAAACCACAAACCTTTAGAGTTTATTCTCCCAACACATACCACTTACTTCAGTCATTCAGAGAATGAATAAGTTTTTAATAAGCTTTATACACAGAAAATGTGTTCATTGAAATTTTTCTTTTAATCTTATACCCAGATATTGCCTTGTATTAATTCTCTGAACAGCTGGATTTTGGTGCTTGTTGATTAAAAAGATGTAACGTGAATTCCTTTAAATATAACTTTTTTCCTAACTTATGGGTACAGAAAGCAAAAGTAAACAGACGATTGTTATTTCTTAGATGTTTGCCTCTTTCAAAATATTTCATTTGGGACTGTAGAGAATACAAGTTAAGTTTGCTGGGTCTCACAAGTAGCCCAGTGCTGTCAGGGACATTGCTTTGGCAGAATATGTAACACGAAGTGTACACCTCTATTTCATGTCTTTTAAGTTAATCTCCAGAGTGTTCTGAACTTAGGACAAATCTTTTCAGAAGACTGGCACTGTGGGCATTAAATATTTAGTTTCCCTTTAGAAGATTTCCTGCTGTGAATACACCACAGGATGACACTGTGTCCTCAGGCACATGCAGCATGACAGGCAATTTAACCCATGCTATGGTAGCCTCTTACTCAGAAGCCGCTGTTTCCACAGGAAACAATTGCTATCAGAAGTGACGACATATGTTATCTCACGATAACAAACGTCCCCACTAGTACAAGAACAAGAACAAAAAGTATGTGCCCAGGCTAATGGGGTACAGAGAGCATTCTGTACAGAAGACAAAAATGAAGCACAGCTGGCTGGGCCCAAGAAACCTTTCCAACAGATCAGTCTATGGAAGCTACATCAACCACAGCAAAGAAAAAAACAATGATTAAACCAAGTTCCTCACTTTCCCACATGCACAAGCATTGCTTCCCTTAGGCATGCTTGCAGCCCATAAGGAAACAAGAAACCCTCTGACCTGTTTCCAAAATGAGCCAGCAAAGCTGCAAGCACACTGCAAGCTCTGTTTTCACTGCACTTGCCAGCATTCCTCACAGCCGTAACAGGGGCTACAAGTGCCTGAAAAACTTCCTATGGCAGGAAAGGTTCATTACCTACAAAGGTAATACCCTTTCTAAGCCCTTTGTTCTAGCATCTGCTTGAGGGAGAGGTCCCCAGTAATTCTTCACCACTCAGAGGATACAATGAGGTCCATGGTTTAAATACAGGAAGTGAGGATGAGAACATTCCGAGCTACCAGTTCCCTACGCCCACTCTGTTGAAAATAATCATAATGACAGGAGACCCTTCTTAGCCAAACCATCAGAGCAGCATTAAGGGGGGAGGAGGGGAGAGGAGAAAGGAGACAGTCCAATGCTTCAACTCCCTCAAAATCGCTCACATAACTTGCTGGCTGCTAGGATTTGCTACTGGGATTAGTCAGTATCTGAGCATCCATTCAGCAGCTGCATCCCTCTGGACTACTATATTTCAAGGTGCTATCTGGTTTCTAAGGCAGGTGTAGCCCTGAGCTTATCAAAGGCTGGACTCCTTTAAGTAGGAGATAACAGCATCTACACATAGCCTGGCTTATTTAACACACTGTGTTACCTCTCAGCAAGAGGTCACTTCTAAAAAGAAAATATAAATAACACTTTGTCATTAATATAGAAATGGCACTAGAGCTCAGAAATGCTCCACACCATGTCCCACACGGGCTTTGCACACAAATCAAGGCCTGAAGGCTTCAGGCAGGAGGGACAAAGGAGACAATCAAGCTGATGTGAACACAGAGGAAGTAGGGGAGGGACTTCTCCACATTACCACTTTTGTGTGTTTGTCAAAGCTTAAAAAAAAATTAAGTCCATGAGAATTTGGAGTTTCTGATAAGCTCCGCTTCTCCATCTGGGATCATCTGGACAGGTCTAGTCACTGATTTGGCTTCTCTCCAAGGGATGAGATCCAGCACCTGAAGGATAAAGAAAACTAAGGAACATTGCATCTAGAATATTCCATACAGTTTCAGGACCCCCAGAACAAGACACTGACTGACTGGATTGAGTTCAGCAGAGAGCCAAGATGCTCAGAGGGCTCTCCCTCTGTGAAGAGGCCGAGGGATTTGGGCTGTTCAGCCTGCAGAAAAGGAGGCTTCAGGGGCACCCCTGGAAGCTCTGCAACACCTGCATGGAGGTTGTCACAACAATGGAACCACAGTCTTCACAGACATGCATTCTGAACAAGAGGTAAGTTGAGCTTAAGTTGAAGCACGATATGTTCAGACTGGATATAAAGCAAATCTTTTCACCATGCTGGCAGTCAAGCACAGGAACAAGAGCCCAGGACGGGAGTGCACTCTGTGTCCCTGAGGGTTGTCAAAGCCTGACTGGATAAACTAGACCTAACCTAACAAACTTGATCTGATTTCAGAGCTGGCTCTGCTTTGAGCAGGTTGGACTAGATGATGGTCTGAGGTCCCTTCCAGCCTAGGCTACCCTGTGATTTTATGAACACCCTTAAAACAGCCCTGGCAAAGCAGGTAAGGAATATCCCCTTCCTTCTGTGAGTGATTATTTTTTCCCCTTGTTTATGTCCACAGCAGAGACTTTCCCACATATTCTTCTACAGCAATTCCAAGATTTTCACTTTTTTTAAATTTTTTAACCTTCAGCTTGTCTGTCCTCTGTCAGCACTATGACCTTGCCTACTTAAGCAACTCAGCACAGCTGCTATGACCAGCACAGTGTCCCCGGCTGTGGGAACTCTAAGGGGAGCCTGGTACTGGCAGTCGCTTTTTCTCCTCCCTACAAAGGATGGGTTTGAAAGCTTTTATAGGGTTAGATAGTAAACTACTCCTCTGTTCCTCTAGCAAATGAGCACAGGCAACAAGAGAGTAGCACTTTGGGGCAAAGGGTTAGTTGATAACCTGCTCTTATGCAAAGGATAGAGTCACCTTTATGGCTGCAGGTACCTAAGCAGCTGACAGCATTTCATACACTAAGCAAGAAAGGTAGCAAGTAATCAAAAAACCCACACGTATTACCTGTGACTTTTGTGGTTGTCATAAGCTTCTGGGAGTTCAGAGTGGGACTGGGAAAGAGCATTCCGGCTTCCTCCTCCTGAGAGTAGTTCTGCCGCAGGAATGACGTTGCCTCATAGCACACCTCCCTCTCGACCTGTACCTCTCCAGTACCTTGACAGTGCAGGTAAGTATCCAGCTCAGGTGTTCCATCCCAGGAACTACAGCTTCCTGTGTGGGTCCCTTGGTGCTCTGTTGGTAGAATCAGCTCACAGTCTCTGTCTTCAGGAATTATGGGAATGCGTTGACCCAGATCACATACACCCTTACAGCAGTTTGGCAAGGTGTCCTCAGGAAGCGTGTACTGCACATTCACTGCATAGTCTTCTGTATAGCAGCCACCACCTCCACTGCCACTGTTGCTACTACAGGCTACCTGCTTCTCTTCATAGAAGCAGCAGGGCAACCCCTCATATTTTACCCCATCTGTCCTATGTAAGTGGTCTGAGTTAATACTGTACAAGCCTGGGGTGTTCCCTGACTGTGGTTCAATTCCTTGGCCACATGTCCCCCACAGCGGAGAGCTAAGGAAGAGTGCACTACAGTCAGCTGTGCCATTGCTAGGCTCCAGGGCAGAGTGCTGGAATTCAAAGCAGCATGTGCATGCTTGCTCCGAAATCGACCCTGCTATCTCTGGATTCTTCCAGTTCCTTTTAACATCCAAGGCAGCACCAGGAGTGGCCTCAGGTCCTCCCTCTGAGGTAGTGCCATTTGGATCCCTGTGCTCTAGTGAGGAATTACTGCTATAGTTCATATCCATGCTGCAATTAGACAGTTGGTCCCCTGAGGAAGAAGCTGGCACAAGCCGGCAGTCAGCACCCACCACAGTGTGACCGTGAGCTGGAAGCTCGTCCTGGTGGGGGCCCTCCAAGAGAACAATTGCACCCCTGTTTGCACCTCCAACCTCACCCGCTCGGCAAGGGCTCTTACTGCGGTAAACATACGGGTCATAGTCACTGCTCAAAGAGCTGCGGAAGGTGGAGCAGCTCCCATAAACCCCCTGGTTGCTGACCTCAGTGCAGTCAACCATGGAATCACTAGAGGAGCAGTGGCACTGACCAGAACTGCTGCTGCTGCTGTCACTCCCAGGGCAGTCAGCCAAGTATCCACTGCACACTGAACGATGACCATGATAGCAGCTAAAGCTGGAGGTACTGCCACTCTCCAAGCGAGATGAGGGCATTACATGTACCACGGGAGGGAAAAGCATGCTGCTACCAGGCTGAAAGGCACGCGAAGGACCCTTTGAGGAAATGCCAGCTGGAAGCTGTCCATCTTGCTCAGGGTAACTAAGGCCTTGGAAGTAGTAGTGCTGATACATGGTCTCATATCGGGAAAAGCACGCTGCTTTGGAAAAGTTGCGTCCACCAAACTTGGGTCTTCGGAAGTTGTGAACTGGAGAGTAAGCCCTATGTTCCAGGCTACAGTGATGTGTGTTTAAAGCATGATCCAAATGAATAGGCTGGTAACTTTGAATGTAGGCTGGGGACGGGGCTTGGTAGAGGCTCTGTTCACCGTGTCGCTCCACGGTAAGCACTGTGATGGGGTTTCCGTGCGGGTCCATGCTCGTCCGAGTGGGATATGCTGTTATCTGGTTTGCTCTGTGCACTCGGCCCGGGTAATGAACAGGCAGAATCACCCTCTGCTGCCGGCCGCGTGCTGGGTTGACGGATTCTAGACAGATCGGGCCTGCATTTCCTTTCTTCTGTTCTGAATGAGAGAAATAATGGAGAAGTAGAACTAGCAGGGAGCAAAAGGGAATACACTTCATGCAAGAAAGCGGGATGTTTTGTTCCGAGTGTTGTTGCATCATGCACCAATTTTTTACACAGACGGAAAAATAACAAAACAGAAAAAGTAAGTTAAGAGCATCTGCCTGGAAGCCTCTGAAACACTCAAATGTATTTGCTTAAAAAGGAAAAGGAGTGAACTTATTTCAGATACTGCTCTCGCATATACAAAACCTTCTACTTACACAGTATTCCTGAACTGGCAGAGGCTGAGAGAGGCTGGAAGTCATCCCTCAAGTTTTCACTTTACACATTATTTTACATAAATGTGTATTAACAGAAAACTTTCTTAAGACAGAGGAAATGAAAGGGGGAGAGGGCAAGTAAGGGAAACCACATTCCAAGCTACAACAGCATGGAAAAATAAACCCCCATACACTTGTCTTCTTTACAATTCCCAAGGGAAAATGTATCCGCCTGCTCCACGTGTCCCCGCGCTCAGGGGCTGTGCAACGCTGCCCTCGGCTGGGCATCACACCCAGCCCATGGCAAGCCAGGGCTGGGGCTGCTCTGCAGGGCCTGCAGCCCCTCCTAAAGGGTTCAGGACTAACTAATGTGTTTCTAGGGCTGCATTACAATAAAAAAAGCTGAGAGCTCCAAGGAGGTTCACAAGCAGGCACAATTTCTGTTCCATCTGGTGAGCTGCCATGTCTGAAATGAAGGACACGAGAACACTCCAACTGCAGCACTCACCTATAATGTTATGGCGGCAGTGAGGGCAGGTGTGATGCTGCAGCAGCCAAGGATCCACACATTTCTTGTGAAATCGGTGAGTGCAAGGAATGACACGCAGTTCCTACAGGAACAGATGAAGGACCATGAAAGAGAACTTCTTCCTAACAAGTGAAGTTTTCACAGCTTGTTTCACAGTTTTTTTCAAACCTGAGATCAATTGATCTGCTGAACAGATCAATTCCTAGTCTCAGAGTGGTAAGAGGGAAAAAATGCCATCAACAGAGCCAAGAGCACAACATCAAGTGATCAGTTGTCTCTAAAAGAATAACCTGCAGGAACACTAGAACCCCATGCAGATACAGTGCATTTCTTTAGAACACCTTTTGCTGTGTGTCCCTATGACCCAACACCTTGAAGGAACCCATCATTTAAGTTTTCCTTAATATATTAAATGAACCTTAAAAACAAAAAACAAAAACCAAGAGTAATGATGCACCTTGCAATGGAAAACACTCAAGGAAAACCAAAACCAACACAGCGTATATGATACATTTTCCCTTGCCCAGCACTCCTATCCTTCACCTATTATCTTTTTACAGGATTTCCTGAGCCTGATGGATATCTACTGGTTCATAAACCTGCAACAGATCTTTCTTTGAAGTACTGCTCATGTCTCCACATAAGCTCAGGTTTTGGATTTCTAACATGCTTTGGCAAGAAGTTCCACAGGGCTACTACCTGCTGGGGGAGAAACACCACATTTTGATTCAGACTGTTTCATTGAATTGCACCCCAACTTGTATTGGGAAAAAATGTGTGACTCCTATCCACACATTTCCATTCATGTCTTGTATTCCCTCTGTCCCCAGGCAATCTAGGACCAAAGAGTCCTAGCCCACTCAGTCTTTTTTTTTTTTACAGAAACCATTTAAAATACTCAATCATTTTATGACTGACCTAATCTTTTTAATGGAAGTTTATAGCTATGAATTGACTGCCTCTATTCTATTTATTATAAAATTGAGATTATAAGATTATATATTATTTTCTGTATCACCCTTCCACTGCTTCCTCTGGGTAGAACTGTCATGGAGAGCAAGCACTGACATCAATACAGTGATGGTAACTGAGGAGTCAACAAACTGTTCCTGAACCTTTTGGCATCCCCTGCTTCTCCTCCTCTGGTTTCCCAGCAGTGCTGTGTACCTAATGTTTCACAGACAAGGTGCCATCAAATCTTGAAAAGCACAACACTAAATGTATCCCTTACATCCAGAGCTTGCATGGATCATCACCCTAGCACACAACTTGTCAAAAATACCCATAGAACTACCTGCTGAGGCAACCCTGACTTCTTTATGATTTGTTCTTCAGAAATGCAATTTGATGGAGGTAGCAACTTGCAGAATGAGATCCCTCGCCTCTCATGGGTACTTTGGAGCTGCAGAATGCAGCTGAGGCTGACTTGGCTGCTCACTGTGATCAGACTGGCAAGTGGCACCACTTCAGTACACAATGTACCCAACAGCCAGCCACGTACCACAGTGCTAAAACCAGCTACATCCTCAGCCCACATTGAAGAAACCATTTATCCTTTACCTCCCCATCAATGTACTTCTCCAAGCAGATGGCACAGTCAGAGGTGGAGCTGCTACTCAGTGTGTCCAGTGCTCCACAGTTACTTTCCCGGTGCCCCTTACTTTTGGACTTAAACTTCCTGGTCTCCATTTTCTCCAGTGCTTGCACTGCAAGCCTGTTCATGGAATTCTACATCAGAAGAGAGAGAAAACAAAAAAAAAGGCAATGCTGCTGTGTCTGGGACTAGAGTGAGAGTGTAGTAGCAGAGAAACACCACCATAAGTCAGGCCCAACAATGTATAATGTCATAAATCAAGCAGAGGGAAGGCTAATTAGAATTTATATCAGAAGCCTCATGAAAAGAATGTGTGCCACATGCAGTAGTGAGAATGATCAGCTACTTAGAATTAAAACAGTGTGAAGGAGCTGAGAAATGGGATACACTGGAACTGCTCAATTGACAGGCAGCAACTATTCCAGCCAACATATAACACTTGGCCAGAAACTTGTTCTGAATTGTCAGTGCTGACTGCAATGCCCCAATATGCTGTCACTACCATATTACCAGGAGGAATACTTGAGAAAGGTACTAAAATGAAATGTTACTAAATTAGCTGTATCATTTCCTCCTCCCCCCAAATTTAATCAATAGCACAAGTTTAGGGAGGCAGTGTGTTGTTTTTGTTTTACTGTAGAATTTATCATGCCCCTTTTAACTCTGTTTTTTAACACCGATGATGGTCCCTAACATCTCTGGATTGCTACTCAACATGTCCAAGGAAGAGTCCTGAGAATCCAGAATGCTTTGCATTGCTTTTACGTGTGTATATACTAGTTTACAACTAGAAACTTCAAAGTCCATTAGCTTCTATTTGCTTTCCCTTTCATATTTGACAGGACAAACTCCAAGTACATCACCTGGAATTTCTCCTAACCAAACTTTTTACCTTGAAAACCTCTCCCATTAAGAATCAATAGATCCCATTCAAAAGAGTTGCCATTTATTTTCAGTCCTGATATCCTCTCCAAAATACAGCAACAAAAGTTGGAACTTCTTTAGAAGTACACCAGTGCTACTGATAATCTCTTAACAACCAGAAATGTTCTTCCTTCTCAACGGCTAAATGGATTGTTTCTGTATTATTTTGATTTCAGGATTTAACTCAATGAACATTCATGGATCAATGTAAATCGCCTTTAAAGACATTTCCAAGTTCTTCCAAAGGCCTACATGCATGGATAAAACCCTTTCCACAAAGATGGCTATTGTAGGTCAGTGGCTGGCATTTCCAGAAGTTGCAAGCAAGTTCTAGGACAAAGTAAGAGAAGTTAACTTCCAGCATTCAGTGAATATTCCATCACTGCTCTTACCTGACTGCGGCGCTGTTTCAGTTTGATCTTGACAAGGAGAATGAGGCAAACAAGAGACACAACCACAAAGAAGGCCAGGAAAATTCCCATATCAAAGTACTCAGTGGGTTGCTTAAAAATTAAAACAAAAATATTATTTTTCCTTCCTTCCTTTCGATCGTACTCAAATCTATTGTTTCTCTCTCTTCTTTTAACTTCTGAGGGGTCACTGTCAAGTGTACACAGTCACAATGGCAAAAGTCAAAGTACACACTGTTCTGTTCATCAGCTGGGATTCTACGAGACAAAACGCCACTACAAGTGCATGGAATACACAGAATGCCAATCATGAGATGTCAGATTTACAGTCTCTCAACTGCAGAACCCATGTTTTTTCACTGAGTGAACCACACCAACACAAAGTTTTATGATTTACTGGGTCGCCCGTGCACGTTAAGTGACTGAAAACCAACATTTGAATTTTCAGCAAACAGCCCACTTCTCAAATACATTTCTTAACAGGAGGATTCCATAAAAAACCCACACAAATGAAGCGGTAACTGGTACAGGAACGACCTCTAGCTTTGTTCTTCTTCTATAAACTGCATGCAGAGAGTGTTAGAAAAAAACCTCTAGAAAAACTATTTTATATTACAATTACAAATATACCAATTAATTAATTCATATTTAAAATTCCACATTTAAAATACCACACAGAATTATTAGTTAACACAGGGCAGACCACCTTACAAAACTGAGCCACCAGGAGTGTGCAATAATAGTTACTTAATCAAGAAAAAGAAAACTTATATAAATTTTTAAGCCATTTATATACTCAAAAGAATCCTTATGAGACATGGCAGAAGCCACACTGTGGATTCTATACTTACATCAAGTGTAGCTGCTTGTCCAGAGTGCAGCTGCTCAGTTTATTTAGGTCAACAGAATTTCACATACAGTAATGCACATGGGGAGCACCAAAAGGTGCTCAGCCTCAGTGCAGTGAGCAAGCCCTGCCTGCAGCAACAACAGCACCGTAATGCCCAGAGAGAGGTTCTCAAAGTCTCACCCGTGGGGGGCGATGCTGAATCCTGGCTCGTGCCACTTTCTGCTTGTTAACGATGTTCATCAGCTTGACAGCATCAGCACCCTTCACATACACCACTGGTCTCTTCAGAGGGTCCTCTGAGCCCTGGTTCAGCTAGAACAAAAAAAACAACAAAAAAAAAATCTGCTCAAAAGGCATGTTTCAGGAAAACCACCTTTCTCCTGGGCAATGGAGAGAAGAATAAAGGAATATGAACGTGGAATTGATTCAAGCATCAGTTGTTCTCTTCTAGCACAGGCCTTGGGTTAAGTATTCCACAGAGTTAAACCTGAATTAAACTTTTGATTTGTGCTGCCTTTGTTTTTTTTTACTGACCAAAACTAAGATTAAGGATAAGCATGCTATTACCTGAACAGCAGCTTTAACTTTACTGCATTGTGTACCACTGCATATATCGTTACTGTAATCAGTTAAACCTCACAATGAAGAAGGATAAAAATCCACACATTTCAAGAAAATTGTCCTTGCTACATTTTATCAATCTTTTTATTTCAACTTTATAGTTACATTATTCACATCCGAATTTCTTCAGCTTTCCAAACAAGCTCAGTATCAGAGTGCTGTCTTTCAGGCTCTTTGTATCTAGCCCATTTATTTAAGTCAGTAATTTCTGCTGTTTAACTCAACAAACTCATCCAAAGTTACTTCAAAGCAACCGCTAGAGCTACTGACTGCCAGCGGGGCGACCTCAGGGACTAAAGCATATAAGTAGACCACTTAATTCACCCTGAAACTTCTTTCCAGGTCCAGCTAAGTCTTGTTAGAAAGGTCAAATCATAAAATCAGAAAAGGGGGAAGGGACATCATGAGCCCAACCTCCCGGTCAAGGCAGGGTCAGCTATGACATCAAACCAGGCTACTCAGGGCTTTATCCAGTCAGATGCTGAAAACCTTCAAGTGTGGAGAATGTGTAACTTCTCTGGCCAACAAATCCACAACAATCTGCTAAATTATACACCAGACAGGGCAATAACTAGACAAAAGAATTAGTTCTGTTGCAAAGTGGCACCAACATGATAAATTCATATAGCTTATTCTGATTCTCAAGAAAAATCCTTGTAGAGAGGCTGGTTGGTACAAAACTAGCAATGCACTGACAAGCAGACAGAAATGGTACAGGGGAAAGGAACGAGATGACAGGAATGTGAGCAAATAGATCAAGAGCAGCTTATGAATGAGATAACACATCCACATTGTCATTATGTACCTCTTACTTTTGGCTAAAGCATATAGAAATTACCAGCTGACTGGGCCATCATCCTGATTACAGATGATGACTGTACTTAAACTTCCCAGATGATTGTGACAGATTTCACTGAGACTTTTTAGTATCCAGGAATCCCATGTGACTACAAGGCTTGCTGGCCTAAGGCCAAATCCAGTCACTGTCCCTACATCCCTAGACACATACTCTCTCTCAAGATTTCTTGTCTAAGAAAGAATTCACCAGATTCCTCATTGATTTTTGCACACTGCCAGACTCTTGCTAAACATGATGCTCTGGGTGCTGTTACTTCTCTTCAAATATGCAAAAGTAAAAATAAGAAACAAACCAGACTTCACAGACTGTTTCTCAAAATAAAAGGTTTCATGCTTTGTCTACAGCAGAAGATACTCAGACCAATGGGAATAAACCCCAGAAAATTTGTAGGCAAAATCCTTTCATTTGGTATTAATTCTGCTACTAAATTATCTGAGAACAATTCTTCTGGTCAGGACGGCCTCCTATTTCTGTTCACTGGCTGGCAGGAAGGATTGCCTTTCATAATACTCCACTCCTCCCTTTCAAAGCACTCTCCCTCATTTGTTCTAGTGCTTGGTGACAAGCATACCTGGGAAAACTTCCTAAAGAGCTCCCCTCGGTGTCTTAGGATATTTCTATTTGAACCAAAGATACTCCTGATTAACTCATGTCAGTTTTTCCTCAATTGTTTTCCACAATTACATTGAGTGCCAAAATGGTACTTATTTTAAAGACAAATTAATTAGCACCCCTGATGTCAAGGGTTCTGAAGACTTTGGATGAGAATCAAAATTCATGAAAATAATTTGTCCAGAGGAGCATGAGAACGGAGCCATCCACATAACTCTTACTTTTAGAGTATGAAAGCTAAGTCTAGACATTCCTCTCCTGTTTGTGAGTGTTTGCACAGGCTACTGCTCTGTTGCCTAACAGAGCCTACTTTGTCAGCTACTGCTCTAAGCCACTAACCTCCTTCCATTTTATTGGTACCCAAAATATTCAAACATCCAATAGACTACTAGACCCAGCTATTAGGACCAGTTGCACCCAATTTATTATTGAGAATCAAGGAAGGACAGTTGCTGTTAGCAGAGGGAAAGAGCAAGAGATTCAGAACTCAGAACTCAAGTTCAGAGCAGTGTGGCTGAAAGTATCCAGAAGCTGTAATTCGGAGGAAAAAAAATTAAAGAGACAGACCACATCCCTGTGAAGATATTTTTCTGTGCAGAAAAGGGGGAAAAATATCCCTGAGAATGTTTTCAAGATCAAGGCTGCAGCCTTGATGCACATGCAGAGCACAGTTCTCAAAGCATTCCTTGAACAGAGTCTTCTGCATTCTTCTGTCCAACAGATGCTCATTTCAGAATTAAAGCCAGCTTTTTTAATGTAAACACTGATGGTCTCTTTTTCCCCCATGAAATTCAGGCTGCACTTAAAGACCTTCAGCTTCACTTGTTTCTGCTGCAGCAGAAAGAGCGGTTTTGTTTCAAGACAAAACAGAACTAAACCAAATGCAGACTATTTTTGTGCTTATGTTTCTTCACTCAAATAACTCAGCATTGGCTGGATCTTGAAACATTTCACAGAGCTATTACCTCACCCACTTCAAATGAAAAGATGGAAGTTATACCAAGACTCAGAAAAAGAAGAAAAACCCTGCTTGTCCACAAAATATACAGGCAGAAATCATCAGCTGTGAATGAGAAGGAAATGGTTATAAGTTTTGAAAGAAACTTAGTTAGAAACAGGTTTGAAAGTCATTTTGCAATCTCAAAAATAACAGCTATTCAACAATATGATCACAGGCTGGATAGGGCCAAACATCCTGTGTTTTGTACACAGAGCTGGGCAAAGAAAACCTCCCTGATTAGATAATGGACCACAAAAAATTTACCTCCATCCTCTTTCAAAACTTTAATCACAGACCTGGATTCTGGATTCTAGCAAAAGTTAGAAGAAACATCTAACTCCCCAAACTTTTCCCTTTCTACCAGATTCACAACACCTACATTGCTTTCTGCTTGACAGAAGATGAGCAGGAAAACCACAGCACCATGTTGCCCAGGGTCAGTAGCTGCATGTCTATAGGCAGGTGTGCTCTGAGACCCATACGCTCTCAAGTCTTGCCTCAGCAACCCTAAAAGAACCCAACAAAGGCTGTAAAATAACTAGGCTCCCTTCTTCATACCTGATCAATGGCATCTGGGTTTTCAGAAACATCAAAGATGACCGCTGTGGCTCCTCGCTGTACTGCTCGTTTTGCCTGCAATAAGAAAGACAGCATCCTCAGTCCCACCCCAAAAGATGACTTCTTACCTCAAAAATGACTCTCTCTCCTCATCTCCAGATAGCAAACAACATTTTGTGTTTCTGTGTAGTTAAAACAAATGACAGAATAATTACAAACACAGGAGTTCCTGAATCAGCATAGAATGTAGCTAAACTTCACTAAAGCTTCTACAATCTCTCTGTTCCTTCCTTTTTAAACTCTTCTTTCAACAACTTTTTAAAGAAATTCAGATGTGATTTAGACCCTCTAAAGACTTTAAATATGAGATTTTTTTAAAAACTAAATTACGTTCTTTTTCCTCCATGTTACTTGGAAGTGCCATCAAAAACAATCTTCCCTGTGACTTGGGTGGAGACAAGCTCACTAGTGTAGAAAATAAAAGTTGATCAGGTTCTTTACATTTTTTCAGTGTCATTCTCACATTTATGATAAACCAGCATATCACAATCCTGGCAAAAAGTGCCTCAGAGAATATTGCTTTTTCTGACCATCAGAGGTCAGAACTGTTGCACACACTTCTTACGCTGATCAGACCTATGTAAGTGCACGGCTTTTCCTCAAATACACAGTCCATAACTGGAGTTACCAACAGCAGAGGAGGTATCAGAACATATTAAAATCTTCTGGGATAGAGAAAACAGTATTCTAACCACCAAGGCTAGGACTGGGGTTTTTAACCAGTTTCTGCCACTGTGCCTCTCTAAGTTCTGTTTAAATGTTGCTCAATGACTCCACTAAGCAAACATTCCCAGTAACTTTTCAAGCTTTTATTGCCGTTATGGATGCAGAATGCAAGAAACTATTTCTCCAAGCAATCACAACTACCACCATTACAGTACTAAACACAAAGGCACTGGCCCTCTGTAGAGACTAGCAGAACCTGAACTTGACATGGATATAAAAGAAACATATGAAAGTGATAAATCATGAAATATCACCCAGCATTTTCCAGAAAGAATGTTGGCCAGTACAGAAATGCTAGTTTGAACACCTACAGGTCTCTTTCTTTGCTCTACTCTCGTATTTTGTTTTCATTTGAAACGAACAAAGCCCCTCAGCACACGAGTGAACCCAGCACCCAAATGGGAGCTTTTTCTCAGCCCACCAGGTATTTGTCCCCTTTGAAGTCAGCACACCTGGTTAATCACAGAGAGCTGCTGGGGAGGAAGAGGTGAGGGCTCACCCTGAGGTGAGGGCCCATCTAGGTTTCCCTAAAGGGACCCCTTACAGACGCGTAGTGCATGTAGAACTGCTCAGGCCATCTAACTGTTTTTCAGGATAGTCAGTCAACAAGCAAGGCCTCTTGAGTTCTTAAGACCATTTTTAATGAGGGATTTTAAAAACTCCTTTACTTGTGAACGCGCTGAATGACCAAGTACACAGCGCAGCAAGTTTCCGCTCTCGGGCGTTAAGGGATGAGAAGCACCAGCCGAGCTCAAAAACCGGGGTGAGCTCGTTTCAACTCTGCGACTCGCAGCCCGCCCCGCGGGAGGCTCCGGCGGCGCTCCCGCCTCACGGCTCCCGCCTCACGGCTCCCGCTCGTCCCTGCGGGCCCTCCGGAGCTCCCGGCCCCGCCCCGCGCACGGCGCCCCCTGG
>VXAY01004936.1:214282-270812 GCA_013399855.1 Oxyruncus cristatus | reverse complement strand
GGGAGGTGCGCGCGCGCCGCTGCCGCGGCTCCGGCCCGGCGGGGATCGCCGGGCACAGACCAGAGAGCGGCCGCCCCGCCTCCAGCTCGGCCTCACAGCCCGCGCAGGCAGGAGACCAGCGAACGAGTGCGCGGGCACTGGTGCGCCCCCGGCGCTCGCCTCCCTCCGTCCGGCCCGAGCTGACGGCCGGGAGGCGCAGCGCGCCTGGCACTGCCCCGCACGGGCACCTTGGAACGGCCGGCTGCCACTGCGCCCCTCCTTCCTCACCCCCCAGAATACTGGAGGTTAATTAAAGCCAAAACGTCTTTGAAGATACCCCGTCCACTACTCAGTAATCAAGACAGCTCAAAATAACACAGCAGTGTTAAGTCCCACTTAATGTAAGTTGTTGCCTCCAAGAACACCAGAAAGATTTTAAGAGCTCTGCACTCCTCTCCTGTGCCAGGCAAACACAATAAGGAAGTAACAACTTCCTTGATGAGGAAAGCTTTCAACCCGAGGGACCAGATAATTATTAAACAGGTGCACTGCTTCCTCTAATTCATTCAAAGCAGGTAGGACAGCAACAACCAAACCAGTAAGAAGTTCAGCCACTTCCTGACATCTTGAAGGACTTGCAGATAAGAACATGACAAGCATCTCCTCTGCTTTTTAGTATGGCCTTATTCCAATTAATGTCACTTAGTATGCAACAGTGGAGAAACCATCATAAGAAGAAAAGCTGCTTAACAAGGTCCCCATTTAAGAGCAAAACCATACCAACAACATTAGCCTTTATTTATTACATTTACTTCTTTGCCAGAGTTAGAATTCCCTCACAATATCCAGTAGTTTTTATACATGAGGACATGACACTCTAATGGGTCGCAGAGAGTGAATAAATTACAGAAGGACTGATGCTTGAACCATAGGTGGGGAGAACCAAGTTCATTAAGCACTTTTAGCTCTATCATTTACATCAATATAGTAATGCATTACACATCTATTATGAGAGTACCTTTTGTTGAAAATAGCTATTGGTAGAGTCAGATTACTACTTATAAATAAACTTTTTTTTTTTGGTAAGTTAACATCCTAGATAATACTGACAGACTAAAGGGACAAAAAGATGCTTTAAAAGTATTGGCTGCCTCTGTAAACCAGATATATCCTGCTGTGCTAACACTGTGTTCTCACACATGTCCTTACATTAAAAAGTACCTATCTGTCTTCCTGGATTTGTTGAATCATTCATCCAACTGTAGGAATTATCTTCTTGGAATTTAGTGCACTCTAGACAACAAATATTAATTATAATTATGGTATGTGGTACATGAGGGAGTTTATTCCCTGGGTTAAGAAAATCATAAAGATGGGGAAGGGGAGATTGGGCATTGGTTTAAGGGGTAAACAGTACAAATGCCAGTAAACTGCTTTCAGCAAACTCTTCTAGCAGGTGCCAGCATTATTAGCTGGTCTTCCAAAAAGGGAAGCAGAAGAGAAAGGATACAGTATACAGAAAAAAGTCCCATGGATCCTGAAAGCAAAACACTACTGTCAGTCAGAACCGAGGGACACAGCACAGCTCCAAGAGGCATAACCATGGCTTTTTCCTCTTCTCTTTTTTTTCACTACATCTAATGTTTGGGGTTGGGGGGGCAGAAAATATGGTTACTCCAACTCTGTACAGAGATTGATGAACAGGGTAGTCAATAAAATTAGTTTGCACATCCTTCTTTAGCTGAGAACTGAGCCAGCCTGAATTTCCTCTGTCCGTCTTTGAGGGGCTTCCCCCCCCCTCAATTTCTTAAGGAATTAAAAAACACTGAACTTGCAGCATGTTTTCTGTTTAATCCCATCAGATCCAATATTCCATGTCAGACCCCTCCACACTGTGGAGTTAGTGGTCATTAATCTGCCAAAAGAGTGGGATTATGGAAGCGGTGTGAAGTGGAACCTTTCTTACAGCTGTCTTTTGGTCCTTTGAAATAAAGAGTCAGCCTCTCACACAGTGGACTGGTAACATACAAGCAACACTCAGTAGCTTGCAACTTGCACACTCTGTGGCTCAAAGGAACAAGATTTTCAATGAAAAGGTGCAGTGTCTTCCTTTATTGCTCTGGAAAAGCAGTTCAAGAATTTCAACAGGGAAATTGCTGCCAGGGAATACAGCTGAAGGGATGAGGTTTCCATCTGCAATATTTCACTAAAATAAATTATGAATATAGCAATTCAGTGGTCATGGTCTCCTCTTGAGCAGACTCAAAAGTAACAAAATCTCTCCCAATAATTTTTAGCACTCACAAACTAACTAATTTGCACCTGTTTTTTCCATATCAAGATGAAGTGAGACCACGAAGATGTAGACAATATTACCAGAGGTATGATACAGCAAATGCAGTACCAGGTTCTAGAATATTGGCTTTTCTAGTTGCTGTAGATGCAGGTTAATCTATGACACTTCTGGAGACTTGTCTTCATTTGATTTTTTTATATGAGAGGACACCTTTGGTGCTGAAATAAGCATTAGGAGCCAACATTACCAGGATTTAACTTCTGCAGAGACTCTTGAGTTTAAAGAAGCCCTCAGTTAAGTGTGGACAAAACCCAGAACTTCTAATGATGAGAAAGAGACCACTGATTCTTATATAAAATGAATGATGAATCTGCATTCAGATTGAGGACAAGCAGATGTTGCCACCACCATTATTCACTGCTAAAACATCAACTGCAATGGGTATTACTAGTCAAATCTAGAAAATATCTCCCAAAGTAAGCAAGATTGTGTGTTTCCTATTGACATTTGACTATCCATAATATATTTGGGGTTTTAGTAGCAGCTGCTGTTGGGGAAAAAGAAAATATAATGTTATCTGATTAAATGCATAGCACCCATTTCTAGAGCCGACCCACAATTGTACTTGCAAAGGTTTGGCACATCAGCCACAGGCCAAGACACTCCAGTCAAACAGTCCCCTGCACTCTGCTTGTCATTGAGAACCTTGCATAAATCCCACAGCATCGTGTCAAATACACCTTTCCATTACAATTGTACAACTGCAAAAACCTCTCTTTCAGAGCTACACAAAATATCAACAACAACATCTGAACAATACAGGCATTCCGTCTCTTTTTCCCCTCTACACTGCTATCAGGCTCAGTCAATCAGCAAAAATATCTTGCCCCTTGAACCACCCCTGGACCAGCAAGCCAAGCCACAGGGCAATTTCGCAGGGCAGAGGAGGAAGGAGAAAAGGGCATCATCTACTTTGCAAACAGCAGAAGTTACAAATTAACCAACTGATGCTCCAGCCCTGTTAATGGACAACTCCCTGGTAATTCCAGAAACTGAATTAAGGCAACCAGGATGCCATTTCAAACCTTTTCTGAGATAATGAAAAAGGAACTTTGGGATTTCTGTCTGAAAACAAAGGCAGAATATCACAACGAGACAGTTAAATCCGCAAGCATCACACCAGCATAAAACCCCTTCCTGACTGGAATAATTTAACTTCTCTGGCATTTCGGGTTATGTTTTATACCCATGCTCTAGAGATACTACATACATGGCATTACAACAGGTGCTTATCAGTTAAGAAGTATAGAAAGTGTGAAGTGGTATTTTTAAATTTAAAAACATAATCACAATTTAAACCCAAAGTACCTCTATGGTAAAAAAACCCCAAACTTAAAAAACTATGTACTTGTAGTTTTAAGAAAAATATCACCCTGTGCAATACGTAATCACATCAACAATATATATGTATACCAATATGATTAATACCACTCAGTACTAAGAGGCTCTAAGTCTACATCAAGTAAACACAATAAGAAGACATTTATTTAATCCTGAACACAGCAAAGCCTGCCAGTTGCAAATCTTTTGAGACGCATTTCAGA
The DNA here is from genome assembly GCA_013399855.1 of Oxyruncus cristatus. Taxonomy (NCBI): domain Eukaryota; kingdom Metazoa; phylum Chordata; class Aves; order Passeriformes; family Cotingidae; genus Oxyruncus; species Oxyruncus cristatus. The sequence continues at coordinate 266,933 of VXAY01004936.1, read as the reverse complement.
GTCATGGGGCTCCATTCCCAAAGCCCTGCCCTCTGCTATCACAGACCATTCTGTGGGCCAGCAGTCACAAAGAGAAGGGTGAGCACAGGAGGAGATCAAAGGAGGGAACTGGGGTCTTGAACTAGATTACACATTCACAGAGAACCCAGCACACTCAGCAAGAGGTGGGTGGAGCGTTCAGGACAACTGCTGGTGTTTAACAGAAATGCTTCACACTTTTTCCAGGCAACAGAATTTACATACACGGTTACCTCCAAAATATAATGGTCACAAGATGAGTATATTTTGGAAATTATGTACTAAACATGTCCTATATCATATGCTATAAAATAGCACCCCAGACAACCCAGATAATTCTTAACTTTATCTTTGCATTGAAGATGTACTGAAAGTAGATTAACCAGAAACAAAGAAGGCCTAAGATAAATACATAAACATACATACAAGCATGCTGTGGTGCTGAGAGAAGTTAGAAAATGGAGAAACAGGAAAGCATTGGAGGAGTTGTAAATTAAAGGAACTATTAATGTAGAACACTATAAAAAGCCACCTCTACGGTACCCAAGCTGTGTAAATAGAATGTGCCAAGGTTCCTCCTGTCTTGGATACATAAGGCACATACTCTAATAGAATACTACCTTAAAATTGTAATTTGGTATTTATCTGCATCAAAAGGGAAAACTAAGAATTATAAGAATTATGTCTCACATTTGGAGTGGGAGATGGCAAAACTTTCAAAAATTTTAAGTAAGAAATCCATCTAACATCAGTCAATTTAATGGGGAAGTTTAATCCTTCTGAGAAACAAGTGTCACCTTATTGCAGAAAGTTCTTTTCAACAAAACCACAGTTTTGGGCCATGGTTCCCAACTCACAGCTTCTTTTATTTAAACGTTTTAGTAAACAAGAGAAATTTTAAATAGATTCAGCTTGTGTGAAATTACGTAAAGGTTACAGGTCTGAAGCATTTACAGTAGTCTATCCAAGATATAGTAATACATCTAAATTAACCAAAAATTACTCAAAAGGCTTTGTGCTCATTAATATCATTCTGCTATCCTTGAAAAGACAATATGAATATGACCACAGCCCATCAAAAATGCTAAGAAGAAATTAAAGCAAGCATAGTTAACATGAAAAATCAGGAGTGATTCAGGCCAACTTGGGGTATATACCTATTTTCAAATGTCAGAAACTGATAGGAATTCAGAGTGACTTCTGCTTAGTATCATCTGTCTTGCTTAGCCTCATCCTCAGGTAGCTGGCCTTCATCAATAGGTTGGTATCTACTGTGAACAAGAACATTTTAGAGACAACACAATTGTCATCTGAGATGATGAAATAATAGATCCAACTCTCGACAGTGACAGCAAATGCAGTGCTCTTTGCAGGGTCATTAAGTGCCTTGCATGCACTCCATGACTATGTTCAGACAAACGTATTTTCACTTCTATACATATGAAAGTGCTGTAGCACATTGCTCTGCAGGTTCTGTCCTCTTTGTCAGGGGTGAGCATCTGCATCCAGGACTACAGAAATGCACGTAACCCCCGGTCAGGGACTTATATCTTTCTGACTGAACAAAGGCATGTAAAATTCCCTTAGTGTCCAGTAGAATACTGCTGATTCAGTGAGATCCTCCCTCTCCCTCTCCATGACAAGCTTGGGTACTAAGTTCAGTAGTAAAAATATGCATGGTGGGCCAGTATTCCAGTTCAGCTAGCAACTTTCCACGGCTGGCTAATATAGGATGATGTGGCTCTTCTTCCAAACAGTGATCCCTGCGTTTGGATTAGTTTAGTTTCAAGGTCCCAAACTGTGGTGGGCCCTTGTTTTTAGTTTGTTGACTCTGTTAAGAAAAAAAAAAAAAAAAAAAGGGGGGGGGGGGGGGGAAAAAAAAAGGAAAAAGATAAAAAGAAGAGGAAAACAAGAATGAAAAAGGTGGAGGATTTTTGTTACAAAGGGAAACTGGAAACTTCTCTCCACGCAAGCAGAGACATGGCTGTATTGCAGAGGCCTCGGGGTAAGGATTAAAGAAAAACAAAATAGAAACCCTTCCATCTCTAATTAGGGTCTTCATTTGCCAAAGAGCCATTCCACAGCGGGAGGAATTACATTCAAGCCGTTGCTTGGATAACGTCTCCCAGCAGGTTGGCTCCTCAGAGCAGGCTACTCTGAGCCAACAATTTCTGGTTACTTGGAGGCAAGCAGCCTGCATATTGTTTTAACTGGCCTGGCTTTTACAGCCAGTTTTGCTGAAGAACAATCTTCTATTCAGAATGCAGAGATAAAAGCTTCACTTGTTGAATTTGTCCCCAGTTTCTTTATCCCTTTCTTTTTTTAAACATGGGAATTATAGGTTCTGGAGTTTGCATTATTTCCCTTGTAGACTTCAATGTTTTTCCCCCTCTAGCCACTTGATTCCTTGCCAGTGAAGGCTGCTGTCTGGAGTCCAGCCATTCATCAGCCCCTACCTCATCATTAACACTGTGGTGCTGGCGGTCACAGCTCATTGCTGGCGACAGGAAATCCTAACTTGCAAGAGGTTAACCACAGCCCATAAACAGTCAGACTGGCTCATTAGTCCCTTACAGTCAGCTGATGGGACCCTCTGGGAGTTTCAACACTGTTCATGGACTTGGAGTCTACGGATTCTGTGCTCTTTGCAAATGCGTCCTCCCCCCTGCCCAATTAAAAGCTCGTTATTTGGATCCTCAGGCCTAAGGCCCATCTTTTTTCCCACCCAAAGCTAACCAAGTTCTTTGAGCATTTTGAAAAATTAAACCTCTGTGATGTATTCTCTTGGCTTACCAATGGAACAGAACACCACTGGGCCAACAACTGAGACATTAAAGTGCTAGAATACATACACACTTTCGATATTTTTAATAGTTCCTGGGAGAGTTTCATATCCCTGCTGAGCAATTCTAAGGCAATAGCTGTGTGAATGTTAATAATACATAATTAATCTGTATTACCTAATTCATGCCACAAATATGTCCAGCTCTAATGTTCAAGAACTAACCTGCAAGAATCTCAAGTAGCTTGGTCAGTGCTCCCTACAAGGAGTAAAAATCTTGCTTTGTACTCATTTTGAGTCCACAGCATGATCACTTGATTCATTTGGAGTTGATTCCTTGAACTTAGTACAAACATTAAATCATCATGTTATCCAAAAATGCACCTCTAGACAATGTCACCTGGTCATCATAAAGATAAAATGTTTAGAGCAGAAAAACGTGTTCTGGCAAATTATCTCGAAGCAGTAAGATATGAAGCACACTTGGTGTTATATTAAGTTTTTTTTCTTTCTTTTCAGTCCTGTGAAAATCATTGCAAAACATTCCCACTTTATGTCTGCAGTTTCCTAGGATCCAGTTTTCTACCACTGTCAATTGTACCTGCCCATCTTTTATTCTGAATATCGAAGTCCCTCTGATGCAGCTCTGGTTACATTCCGAAGTTCTCCAATTTCTTTCAAAGCCTTCTGTCCCCTAGCGCACCAAAATTAGGCATGTCACTCATCTGTGAATCCTAAATAATTCCATTCCCTGACTCCATATCTGCTCCTGATTTTCTTCACTTTCTGGTCCATTTATCTGATTCTGCTTGCTAGACTTCTTTTGTGCTCATTTCTATACTCCAACGTAGCTGCACTTACTTGCCCATTCACTTTTCTGTTTCAAACTCCGTTTCTATAGTTTTTGCAACGTTTGTTGTTGTGCATTTCTCCCGTTAGAGAAACAAGCAGATTCTGCATATAAAATAAAAGTATCTCTCAATGTTCTAGAGGCTCACAAGACACATAGAATAGTGACGGTCCAAAAACTTAAAACATAAAACCTTTGCATATTATTATTAGCACATCTTAAATAATTGTTCCTTAGTCTTTACTCAGCCTTGACTTTCCATTAATTTCACTCTGTCTGAGCTGAACTCAAGTAACACATGTTGTGCAACAACAGCTGCTTCTTTAGCTTAAGGGAGAAGCAGCTGTGCTCCACAGTTGGTTAGAAAGGAGGGAACATGGTGGCGGGGACTGCTAAGGACTCGGCTCTAAAAGTGGACATGTATTTCAAGTAATCAATCCAACAACGGCAAATCTAAGGAGTGCCCAGAGGGAGAAACAAACATAAGAGAGACTCTTTCTGCTTGAATACCTGATGCTTTTCCTAACTGTGCAGCGAACATGGAAAGAAAGTTAGTAAAGTAATACAGTAGCAGACTGCTGGCACTAGTTACCAATGGAAAGGGCTCATCACTACCCATGAATGAAAACCTGACAGACCCACTTCTGCTGAACTGCATAACCTGGTTCAGCCCTTGTCTGTCCATTCCTTTGAGCTTTTCCCTCTTTGGCTTTGATCCAATTATTTTCTTTCCTTTTGTAGCTTTCACCCCATGATCCATACACAACACAAACCCTTCCTCTCTCCAGATTTCAACTGCTTATGTGATTTTTTTTTTTGTCAAAAAATATACACATGTCCCTTCTTGACTATTTCTGTCAGCTATTATGAAAAGCCACCTTCTTCCTCAAAACCCAAGTATTATCCCCTCTTCTGACCTCACCTATGCACTTTTGTTGGAACTCCAGAAATCATTGTGTTTAGACGGTGTAGAGGTCTGATCACACTGCCAGCACTGGGAAAGTAATGAATGAACATCAGAAGATAAATTACACAGGTATTTGCACTACCTGTGCAGTATCACGTCAAGTATAATTTTTAAAGATGTTTTATGGTTGCTTAAAATGGATGTTAACGTTTCAGGTGTCCTGGACATTATGAATGACAATGAAGTGGGGAATAACACAAAATACTCATGATATTACAGCACTTACGATGTTCTTTGGTGCTCCAGGAAAATGGTCATTTCCTGTTTCTCAATATATTTTTTAGAACAAATACAGTGGATGGCAGGGATTACAGTTATATATACTACGCTTTTCCACAGTTAACCCTAATTTTAGGTAGTGCTAAGACAACAGATCTTGGAAACAAAAAATTTTAATGCAAAGTTAATGGGAGACTCTTAAAGAACACGACTGATTCAGAAGGGCTGAGTCTTTAACACTAGCCAGGATGCTATTTTTCCCCATCCAAACTCATACTCTCTTTTTCATTACAAAACAATGAGGTTGATAAAAAACATAGTTTGTGTTTTGAACAGAGTTCTGGCACATTTGGCATGTGCAATATAGACCTATCAAGTAGTCCACAGCCAAAGGAGTTTTGTCTCATTCAAGAGACTTTTTTCTACTTCCTAACAACTTCCTTCTTAAAACAGAATGTTTGGAAGTTCAAAACAACCCATACAAGTTTATACTGCTGCAACACTGTTCTCAATCTGTAGTCTGACTTGCCTTTATGCCAGCATTGCCATCAGAAAAAGGAGTCCCTTTACCTTCCCTCCTCTTACTTGTTCCTACCTCCGCTGGACACTACACTGTCAACACAATCTTTAGGTAGCCACACAGTGAAAAAAACTAACCAACAAGCCTAAAAATCACTCAGGATATTACTTTTCAGCCAGACCAATTAAATTTTGCCATTAATTTCTGAGATTACTGCCTTGAAATGTATTACAAATGCTTTTTAGATGCTGTTCGCAAAGAAGAATCATAGGCTGACAAATAGAAGGCAGAAAAGGTCCCCAAACTGTGCAATAAATACCGTAAGTGGAATGTCAACTACTTCAATGGATGTAAGAAGTTTTCCTAAAGTAACAGTAATTCCTACTGCATATGGCACAAGACCCACCACAGGGTACCTTACTGCAGGTGTCACTACCAGTTTAAGGTATCTGAATAAGCAAAGTTTTGGAAACACTGTACAATGATTTTAGACATGTCTCTCATTAATTTTAGATCTTAATCTAAGGCATAGTTCAGGCCTAGTTTCTGAGTAAGTTTAGCACGGAATAGCATTTGCCTAAATTCAGTATGCATTTCTACAACTGAACTGAATCCATTTCTACAGTAAATTATCCAAACTGAATGTAAAACTACTAATGTTATTCAGAAACAACTGGTACACTTCTGTTGTCAGTGCAATTCTAATTTGAACATATGCTTAATTTAGCCTATTAATATAAAGGTGTAAATTGATTTTAATCTGCCTTTTTAATTTGCCTTTCTTTTTTCATTACTTTCAGTAACTCTGAAAGAAAAAGATTCAAATGGTCTCTCCACAGGACCTCTTGTTCCTCAAGTCTTAGAACACATCTCTCTTTATTCAGGAACTAAACTACCAACATAGCCCCATGATTTCTCCTTTGACTACCTTATAAGAATCTTTGTACTTGCACTAAACTGTTGGACAAAAGGTTTAGGAATCACAGTTCGACTGTCTAATGCACATTCAAGTCATGATGATTTTGGCCGAAGCCTAACCAGTAATCGTAACAATCACAAGGCAAAATAAGAGATTCTTCTGGATAGTATTAGTGTAAATTTTTGAAAATAAACTCTTGAAAGACAGAAAAGAAGTGAATGGATACTGGAAGAACTGTCAGGAATTTCCTCGTATTACAGATTTCTTTGATCTGAAGAAAACAGGAAGCTGTAGTAGCAGGGACATCCTCTCTTTGTTGGGTTATGTTCAGATGCACATCCTAAAACACACACATCCTATTAATATAGAAGAGACCCTTTGGCAGTCCCTGGAAGAGAAACAAGAACAAAATCCTTCCTTGTGGACTTCAGAGCCTGCAGAAAATGGAAGAAGTGCTACTTTTAAGCAAATCTTCAGCATTTTCTCACTACCTATCCTGTACTGAAATAAAAACAGTGGTATTGCTGGATTGTACTTCACGGTCTTGACAGATGTAATTTGCTTTAAAAGTGACTGGGGTGTGGGAAGAACAGGGGCTGTGCATGTTGGAATGTAGAGGACGTGGGCAGGTATACTGCCACCACGGAACAGTGAATCACAAAATACCAGAATGGTTTGGCTTGGAAGGGACCTTAAAGATCACCCAGTTTTAAGCCCCCAGCGCCCTCCAGCCCTGCCAGGATGCAGGCATGCAACAGGTATTGTAGGCAACCCTGCTTTTCCCTTCCTTCAGCACAGTTACAGCAGTGAAGTAGTTTCATTGTGCTGTATGCAGAGAAGGGAGGAATTCCAGGAGGGGAAAGGTTCCCTTTGAAGCACATGGCACGAAGAGCTTCCCAGTGACCATGGCAACAGCTCAGTGGGTTCCCAGCCTGAGAACCAAGTTACTACAGCCATGCCTCAAAAACAAAAAAAGTCTGAAAGAAGGAAAGAGAGAGGGGGAGGTGGGGTCGGGGGTGTGGGGGAGAGAAGCTGAAGCAGAATTAGCCTGGCAGAAACTGAGCGGCTCCCTGGTAGGCAAATCCAGCCAATAATGCTGGTCGGGTTCACGGGGTTTCCTTTTCATTTCCAAAGGCTTTCTTCTTCCTCTGTCATTCCCCTTCTAGCCCTATTCAGGAGCTCATGAGATCAGTAAAACCCAGGCCTTTGCTTTGCCTGCATGCAGCATTGCCTCAAACAGGGCTGCACTGTGATCAAAGGTAATAGTAAATCACAGCTGCCACACACACCCCTTGCTTCAACCAGGGTCCAGTTTTCACAGGCACTTTAAACAGGAGATACTTTTTTTTTTTTTTGAACACTTCCATCTCCATTACACGACATAAACCTGACTATAAAGGATGAGCAATTACAAGTACCGATATGGAAATGAAAAGATTAAGTTCTGTTCAGCTACCCGTGGATAAACAAGTGGAGTAAAACTTCTGAAAACACAAACCAGAGTTTTAATAAACAAAATGAAACCTCAAAACAAAACACCCCTAAATCAAAAAAGACCTCAACAACCAAAACCAACAATAAGAATAAAACCCTACAAGTTTGTACCAGATTTGTGTGTCATGCAATTTAGCTCCACAAACAGCTTTTAAGTAGCCTACATTCTGCTTCACCATATTCCAAATTTTCAACAATATCACCTCTGTAATGAAGAACGAACAGTAGGTTTGCACTCCTTATTTCTTCCTCCTTTTCTAAATGAAACAAGTTCCATTTCCTTTCTCTGTTCGAGGCCACCCCTCCCCCATTTTCCTTTCCTTTTCCTATTCCTTGCCGGGTTTTTTTCCTTTTTCTTCTATTTTTCCTCCTCTCCCTCCCTCCTCTCCTCTCCCTTTTTAATTCCTTTCCCTTTTACGTTTTAAATCAGTTGCCAAATCCTAAAAATAACCGGAAGAAGACATATCCACAGGCAGCAGGTTTGATATTTACCCAAGCAAAATAGTTCAGAGGCCACATTGAATCCTCAACAGAACAATTTGTTGCAAATTGCATGGAAACTGAACTTTTCAGAGACCCAGACAATCGCAATACAACTTGTTCCCACTGGTAAGATAACCAAGCTGACTTAATCGACAGACCTGCAAGAAGCTAATGGCTGATGCTCCTGCTGCTATCTGCACTCAACAGTATTTAAAAAATTCTGAGAAATCCTTCTAAATCAGGACATAACTTGAGCACAGGGAGGACTGAGTAGAGAGGCTGCAGGCAAAAGATGGAGTGGAGAAACTACAGCAGTGAGCATGAAATAGGGAAGAAATATTTCAGGAAGAGAAGGATAAATAAGAGACATGAAAATACAGAACAAGGAGCTGTTGTACAGTTAATGAGAAGCAAGTACTGCCTAGAACCTTGGCCAGTCTTTTTTCACCTGTTGAAATTACTGCACATGAACTGACACACATGAAACACTGTGCTCAGACTCTCTGGACACACCCTATGTCACATCACCATCATGCATCAGAGCAGATGCTACAGAGCTCCTGAAGCAAAGCCAGCGTCTGCTGTTCAGGAACCCAACATCAGCAGAGAATGAGGTGAACTCATTCAGTGTGGCTTTGGGGACATGGGGAATATAGAGGACATTTTAACACTGTTTGTGCAGGGTACCTATGGTTCCACTTCTTGATCCATTTTGCACATCTATTTCCTCACATAATTTTCACGGAACAGATTCCTTTCTGAAATGGCTTTCCCCAAGACTCAACTTACACCTGGGGTTTACTTATGGATTACTATGCATCTTTCAGTACCCAATCTTCTCTATTTCCCATCCTCACAAGACCTTATCCTCAGATTTTATCCTTCTAAGATCAAAAAAGCAACAGCTGGAATTTCTCTGAAATAAAAACAGTATTCTAAGTTTAAAAAAAAAAAAGTTGTATTATGCTGAAATTCAATAGAAAGGGAAATCACTTCTTAAAGGGATGTTTCTCACCATGTACCACAAGTGGAACACGCAGCAAATTCTAGACAAGCTGGTGGTTTCCCATTTCCTTTGAAAGGTGAGGTTTTTACAAGTTTTGTTCATAAATTTACAGAGACACGTTTTACTTTAAAAATGTCAGCCTATGATTTTACTGTCTGCCTGATACACTGCTCACCTGAAGTCACCAACACTACCCTACCCAATTTGAGCCAGCTGGGTTTTAGGATGAACTCCAGTTACTTTATGTGTTTTCAACTGCTCAGTTACTGGTAGAACTTGTGGCCTATGCTCTTTCACACACTTCCAACTAGTCTAGACTTCAACTGTCAACATATAATAACCTCAATACTCAAAAATTCTAAGCTGCAAACAAAAAGGGTCAGCTTTGTGCTTTCCTTTTTAATGTATCTGGCAGCAGTAATGATATCTTACTTGACTTCACCCCATAAAACAGAAGGAAAGGTTTTGCAATTAATTTAGATTCCACAGGGAGACTCCAGGAAGATGAAAATCTTTTTTTCTTTGACCAAGACAATAAGATTCACTTGTTATTACACATATTTATCCTTCAATGAAAGCAAAGAAATCTTTCTAGGTTTGAAGACTCCTCTTTCTCCAAAAAGAGGAAATTAATGTATGTCTTCTGAGAAAACTGGACCACAGGAAAACCAATAAGATGCTTTCATTTTGACTGCTTTGACCAAGTTAGCACCACAGTTGCAGTTCACTCCATTTCTACTCCAATACTGCTTCACCCTAAACAGCCATTTGTGCTTAAGTCTTTGTTAGGTTCCTACAGAGCTCACAGAGGGAACGTGTGCACTCAGCTCTCCATCACCATCTCTATCAACTGAGTTATGGCATCACCTTTCCCCATCTAGAGTGAAAACAGGCAAAATATTTTGTGGAGTAAAGGGAGTTTTCTCTTGGTTTATTCCTTGCTGATTTTTCTCAGAAAGGAACCAATCCTTCCAAGAAACAGTTACATGCAGCTCCAAACTATCCCCTTACCTTTCCTAAGACAGTGAGGCATGGCTTAGGCTCCAACTCTGGCTGTTCCAGTTTCACCACTCCTACCCAGCCATACTCATACAGGTCTTCCTCATCATTGCTGTTACACAGTCCGAGTGGGTGCATCTGAAATAGAATCAGGAAAAAAAAGCTTTAGCCCATCATTAGAATTCAAAAAACACACAAACTGCTTTTGAATACCTTAACTTGTGACAAATAATACTCTTTTATTTATTAAGGTACACCAGGAAAAAAATGAAACGTAAGGTTGCACATGAGAAGAATCCAGTACACTCCTGAAGCATGAGTACAAAATCAAAATTTTATCTAATGTCACTGTCATCTCGCTTATGAAAAAAATCAATTAAGACTAACAAATGTGATGGTAAGTCCTTTTCTCAGATATAAAATAACTAAATACAAAGTTTCCCTTCGCATTGCAAAACCACCTTCCCTTGCAAACTGACAGAAATAATATGAACGGTCACTCATGGAAACTTTACGTGTCCAGAGATGTGTACATGTTTACATAGATCCAGAGCCCATGTTTCAGAGGCATTATCACCTTTTTTTTTTTTAATATTTGCACAATATTAACAGTTTGTCATCCTTCGGAACAAGGTCACCATATAATTCAAAGTAAGGTACAAGAAACTTTCTAACTACTGTGAAGCAGCCTCTAATTTTTTCTGAAACCAAATGATGGGAGGCAGAGGGCTATCATGAAGTGAAAAACTTTTAGATATTTGTGTTTCTTACACTAGGCTTTCTTACACTATGTCTTTGCTTTAATTTCAGATATCCAATCTGTTCCTCCTCCTTCCAACACTGTTTTGTTACTCTAATTTTATTATGGCAAGGAGGTTCCTACACACGGATTTTTTTTTAACCTTTCTTTTCCAAGTTTGCTGTCCCTCATTAGGATAATATCTTTGTATCTAAACTAGGGTGCCATACATTTAAGTTCTTACATTGTTTACTGTGTTCTTCTTGTTCTTTTTCCCCTTAACTAAAATCTCAGAGTTTTCACAGACCCTTGCCTAAGAGTTGCCCATGGTTTAACACATATGCAGAGTTCTTTGCAAAAAAAAGTCTGGAATTCCTCCAGTTTCATGCCTTTCCTTAAATGTCACCTTTGCCAAACTAGATGAAGAAAACCACAAACTAATATCAGCACTACAACAACTTTGCTCTCCAGTAGCTGATTATAGGAGGAGATTACACTGCTCAATAATTTACATATATATACACACACCTCACTAATCCATGCAAAGTAGCACCATGTAATGGTCACTAATCCTGCCATCACTTCTGCATCACCAGCTTGTCGTTTTGTCCTTTTCTCCCATGTCTTATGCCTTGACTTCCATTTTGCAAGTAATACAATACATGCAGTGCTACTTGTATTATCTTGTGGAGCCCTAACTTTCTGAATGACTTGAGTTGTAACTGTGAAATATGGGAAACATGATGGTGAACTGACACAATACAGGGGTTCTCCTACCACTCATTATTTTTCAAGACTCATCACCAATCCACTCTATTTTGAGAAAAAAACCCAAACCACGCTATACTAGGCAGAAGGAGCAGAATCCTTCACCCAACTCTTAACTCAGCCTTCCTCTTTTTTATTCCTGAATGACCTGTCTGCAGTCTCACATGGGTGAGCAGTTCAACTTACTGCTAAAAGCTTGGGGCAGGTACTATCACTGGAAGATGAACCACTCTGTAAACTCATCATCTGACGGATAAGCTATTCAGCACAGACATAAAAACAGGGGATGGAGTCAGAGAATGCTCTCTCCAAAATTGCCAGGGCATATATTCCAACATAATTAACCCCCAAAAGGAGTCCACGGGATCCTTTAAGTAAAAACACAGCTTTAATCGATATTAAGTATCTAAAGAAACAGAGAGCCGTTCCCTTGATGTAATTCCCTTGACATAGGGTGTATTAATTGAGCTTTGAAACCATAACCCATATCTAAGAAGTTTCTAGTTCAAAATCCTTGAAATGTGCTGGGGCACTTTGCACATGCCTGAAAGGGCAAAACTGAAACCACGACTTAGGTGCTTTTATCCAAGGTTACAAAATCTGTATACATTGCTAAGGGTCTAAAATAACTTCAAAAAGAGCCGCATGAATTTTATGTGGGTTAGTGTTACAGAACAGACAAACAGTAAAGCAACAGAGGAGGAATACTTTGCTCTGTAACTCAATCACCTAAAAAAAAGTGCTGGTGATTAAAAGAAAACTTTCACCCTTTTGCCCTTTTTTATGTCTGCCAGGATAAGGCATTACAGTGTTACAAACCACTCTATGAACAGCTCAGGATCTCTCTATGCACTGTCTCGTGAGATGAAAAGTCTTGGTCTTTTTTTCGCATACAACAAATAACGGCTCTACCCACTTTAGTCCAGAAAAAAAATCTTGGAAGAAGGCCAAGAGGAACAGAAAATTCTTTCCACTGTCACTTTCATCCAGAATACTGTTATTCCGTAACAGCTTCCAAGTGTGAATGGCCCTTTAGATCATAGTCACCAAGCACATTCTGCAGTTATGTCTCTGGACATCAGTATAAACTCAAAGCTCAAAGAGCCTCTTCTCTTCCTTTTACAAAGCCTGAGTGATGAGCACATTGAGAGCAGCCGTGCAGAGGAGGACCTGGGGGTACTGGCAGAGTGAAAACTGGACTTGACCCAGCGACATGCGCTCCCAGCCCAGAAACCCAATCGCATCCTGGGCTGCATCCAAAGAAGTGTGGCCACCAGGCTGAGGGAGAGGATTCTGCCCCTCAGCTCCACTTTGCTGAGACCCCACCTGCAGCACTGCATCCAGCTCTGGGACCTGTGTGAGCAGGTACAGAGGAGGCCACAGAAACACTGTGAGGGCTGGAGCCCCTCTGCTCTGGAGACAGGCTGAGCAAGCTGGGGTGGTTCAGCCTTGAGAAGAGAAGGTTCCAGGGAGACCTTAGAGCCCCTTCCAGTGCCTAAAGGTGGCCTAATAGGAAAGATGGGGAGGGACATTTTATCAAGAGGTATAGTGACAGGACGTAGGGTAACAGTTTTAAACTGAAAGAGGGTTGGTTTAGATTAGAAATTCTTCCCTGTGAGGTTGGTGGGGCCCTGGCACAGGTTGCCCAGCAAAGCTGTTCAAGGCCACATTGGATGGTGCTTGGAGCAACCTGGTCTGGTGGAAGGTGTCCCTGCCCCATGGCAGGGGGTGGGAACTTGCTAATCTTTAAGGTCCCTTCCAACCCATGCTATGATTATGTGATTCTATGAATGAAGTAATCAGGGACACGATAAGGTACCAACCAGACTATGGGTCCTGCAAATCTCATTCCAGGTTCATATCATAAGCCAACAGCAGAGTTTCACTCAAACAGAAGCTTCCACATAATTTTTTTTTCCTGCCTTCAGCAGACCAGCAGAAGCTGCCAAAGCTGAAATTTTTGGCTCTAGCTTAAACCCAAAAAGAACAATGACACACCTAAACAGGCACTCGACTTTCTGACGAACTACTAACCACATTCCTCATCTCTATGGTTCCCCATGACAGAACTGCAGTACTCTGTGTCCTACTGCGTGAAAACATTAATATGCAACCCCCAAGATAATAAAGGATGGCCACTCCCATAGTGCAGCTTTGCAGAGCTTGTACCTTCCAATCAGAAGGTAGGAACTGACAGTGTACACAATACATTTGCCCTTCCAGCATAGGCGTATGTTGTCCAAAAACTAGAGGAAAACTCTCTCATCTCACTTAACCAGATCAGCCAAGAAATAAGACTCTGAAAAGCTGCATGCATTAAGAAGGATTCAGAGATCACTGTAATTACAGCTGCCTTGGACAAAATACAGATGCCAACATTGACTAGTATCATCTGAGGCATGTGCATCAAGCAGCAGGTATCAGGCACAAAATTTGACATCCAGAGAATTAATTTTGGAACACAGTAAAACCAAGACCAGTATGTGTAACTAAATGAGCTGTATCTGAGAAGCTGCACGATACTTCGACATGGAATATGAAAACAGAACAGAGAACAGGTAAAATGAAGAACAGTGTGAGATGTGAGAAAAACAATTGTTCTTATGGCAAGAGATGATTTCTGTTTAGCGTTTACTGACCACTATAGGTCATTCTGAAACTCCTTTTCCAAATACCAACAGCTCCTGCTTCTTGAACCTAGTCCAAAGAACTTAATTTTCCAGGAAGGTTCTGAACTCTATCCTGATGCAAGAACCTAAAAAGAGGAATCTTTGGCAAGTTTGCTAATAAAGGGGAAAAAATTAAGCAGGAACTCATTTCCTCCATACAGGACTTGTGCCATTCACACAGTTGTATTCACCTGAAGGGAAAGAAATTTTCAAATTCCTGTCCAAATCCATGAATTGAACCCACTAAGAACGCTCACTTTTACTCACAAACCGTAGCAAGGTTGTACTATGAACTAGTTACTAGAAGAAAGCTGTGGTCTGGCTAGCAAACAAAACCAAGCAGCTGTCACAGAAGAATTCTCCTTCAACACGGCCATGCCGGCCACCACCGTTGCCGTGCAAGGACAAACATGACCACAGCAAGTGGATTCCATTTTGTAGTCCAGCAACCCAGGCACAGAACGTCTACTTTACATTTCCTACCAAAGCACAGGAGACCAAAGCAGGAAGAAGATTGAGATTTATTAAACCGTCACACAACAGCAAAGTGATTTTTCACATTGGGTTTGAGAAACCTCAAACCCAAATGCAAAACCCACTGTAAGCAGTAAGCAAAACTAACAGGGTGCTGCAGGCTCCGTGCTGGCAAATGTAGAGAACTTAATAGGTACATCTGTAGGCTACAAACTCCCCAGGATTTTGTTCCATCACAATGGAAGACGTTCACTTTCCCCACCTTAAAAAAAAAAAATTGGGGGTTTTGCATATTTTTTTGCATTTTTACAACATTTCCAAAAATTCTTTCGTGTGTTTTGTTTCACAGTGAATACACATCTCTTCTTTATACATCAACATCAATTTCCATCTTATCTACTACTTCCTTCTCCAAGAACACACCAAGCCCTAATCTTTCTGACCAGCACTGTTAGAACCATGTTCCTGCAGCACCACTGAGCACCACTCTGAGCATGCAATTTCCACCCAGGAATCTCTTCTCTCCATAAATGTCTCTCCAGCTTCACATCCCAGCAAACATTATTTCATTCACACTCCATATTAAGACTCCAGGGGCTAACAGGAAAGCCAGCTTCAGTCCATTCCTAAGGTTGTGTTTTTGTTCGGTTTTCTTTTTTACAATTCACACTGGAATTAAGGATCCCAAAGAGCCTAAACAAACCAAACAAAAACAAAAATAACAACAAAACCCCCACACAACATCCCCACCAAACCAAACCAACAACAAATAAAAAGGACAAAGGGTACTTTCACACCATGTGAAGATCACAAGTGAGCTTTAACCTTCAATCCATTAAATCCACAAAGGCCAGGGTACCAAGGCATCATTTTCCAATGTACACTGAAGTACAACTTCCTCATGGCCACGAAGGAGTTTGTGCTATAAAATTCTGCAGTCTGTGCTGGCAAAACCAGACTCAATATTGCCTGTCTAAACTAAAGTTACATCCCACCCTGGCAAGCATCTCTATTCTTTCAAGCTTTTCTCTTGCCTCTGACATACCAGCACATCTTGAAATACAAAACTGAAATACTTCGCCCTTTGTTTAAGTATGTATTGGATATTGTACTTGGATAACCCAGATATAACAAAATCTCATGGTTTTGCAACAGTGACCAGAAATGACACTATTGCAGGGGCAGGGACTGGGTGAGGGACTGACATCACCCTGAGCACCCACATCCCATCCTCTGGGCAGCCACCATCCCTCCAGACTTACAGAACTGAGTTACTCACACAAGTGAAAATTCATCAGGCAAAAGAGGAAAGGGCAAAAGTAACAAAAGGGAGATTGAAAAAAAGCTCACAGATTTATGCCAAGAGCCAGAAGAGTGAAATACACTTTTGTAGTGGCAAATTCTAGACCACCTAAGACCACAAAATAACACAGAAGGGCTCTGGGGACTTACCCATGTCCCATAAAAGAGAGGATGAGAAGTCGCAAGGCAGGTTTTTGATTGCGCTGTCATATTAAAAACTATGTTATGTTCAAGGTGCATATCAGAAGTGTCAACCCGGTAGAACAATTCTAAAAAAACACTTGTTTAAGACATAGAAAAAAACCAGTCAGCACCAAGGCCAGTAAGACACGGGCTTCATCGACAGAAAACTTTCTGTCCACAAAAGCACTCCACCACTCCAAGCCACAAGTAGTTGGTAGATTCTTCTTGGATGCCACAGGCTTACACTGCAGTCATCTCTTGAGATCATGACAGATAGAATATACTGTAATTTTCTAAGACAAGCACATCAACTAAAAGTGCAACATGAGTAAGTGAATTTAAGCTTAAAAGACTGGTGTTATTTCTAGTGATCAGGTGCCCAGACGCAGCAAAACACCATCCACTGGGGCTGATGGTGCTTACAACAGGACTCATGCTGTGCAAGTGCTTAACATGTTCTCATGATTTCTTGTCGTGAGAAAAGTGAATTAATCAGAGAATCACAGAAGATCACAGGATGCAAAAAGGTAAGGCTAGATGGAAATACCTATCAGGCCCAGGGAGGATCCAGGGTGCTTATAGATCACAGACATGTTTCACCTTAAACAAAAGGGATCATGGACAAACTACAATGGACAAACTAGTGATTTTATGTGAGGTAGAAAATGATCAGTAGTTTCACTCACGGTAAAAAGCAAATCCAAAACACTACACTGCACATGTCTCTAAAATGGAGCAGAACTATCCAGCCCTTTGGTGAAGACTTGAACGCTTTATTGCTGTAGAGCCTGAAACAACAGGCACACCGTACAGCTTTCCCACACAGAATGCACTTGGCATGGATTCATCTCCCTCCACATGAATTCACATTCCTTCACCAGACAGGCTTTTGAAATAAAATTTATGAGGTTTTGCAGTGCTCAAAAGAAAACATAAAAAACAAGTCAACCTGAATGTGAAGTCTATCATCAGGGAAATGCAGTTTCTTCTCAAAGCCTTCCCCTAAACCAGGTGTATGTTGAAGCAGCCTCTGGTAACTGAAATGAAGAGAGCTCCCTTTTTGGCTTCCCCCAGGTGTATGGAAGCAAAGCCAGGTGACTCAGTGCAGACTTCAGATACTTTTAGTTACCCAGCCCCTTGGTGTCCTGCCACCACTTCCAAGCTTTTAAATTTCCTTCCTCCAACTCCATGCCCCAGGGAAGCTTCTTTTAAAGGAAGGATCCAAAGTCTGGAGTATATCAAGGATCAAGTGAAATAAGGCAACCAAACAACATAAGTGTTTTACAGGAAGCAGAAAAAACATTAGTAGACTTTTGCTGGGGTTTCTGTAGTAAGTATCTCCTGTCAAACCAGCCTTACTGAACTCAAGACTGAGCGTACATGGGGTTTTTTTCAAAATGTAATAGAAATAAGTCACCCAACAGATTTTGGAAAAACAACAACTTCTTCACTCACTAAAAAGTACTAGAGGATGCAGAGTGTCTGATTCAGAGACAATCCAGTATTTCAGTGCTAGACTCACCAGTAGTTGGATGGAATAGAGAGATGGAAAAAGGGGCACACTGCCATACACAAATACAGAAATATTTCTTGGAAGTGCAGAGAATTAATTAGAAAAACATTAAATTCAACTGGAGCTCAAACCAGCAACAGATGTCAAGACTAATAAATATATTAATAGCCAGAAGAATTGCAAACAATTGCAAACAGCTTGTGGATGAAGACTTCAGCGAAGCGTTTGACACTGGTCTCCTTCAACATCCTTGCTGACAAACTCCTAAGATATGGACTAGTGTCCTGGTTTTCTGAAGTAGCTGCTACAGTGCTGTGGTTGGTGTTTAGTATGAGAATGATGTTGATAACAAACTGATGCTTTAGTTGCTGCTCAGCAGTGCTCACTCTAAATCAAGGACTTTTCAGTTTCTCATGCTCAGCCAGTGAGCAGGTGGACAAGAAGCTTTAATTATTAAAATAACCAATATGAGAACAAGAAGGCTGAAAAACAGTCAAGTTGATGCTAACAACACTCATTTCTTGCATTTACTCTGTATTTTTACCTTCTTACCTATTAAAAGAGAAATTATTTAAGAATTTAAAAAATTACTTTGTACTCATTCTTCAAGACAGACTTGAGTCATCTCAGCTGATGAACATTTGCCACTGATTGTCATCACCACTGCTGTGATTTTGATCTTCAACATAATACAGCTACTAATACAACTACATCATCCCAAGGCTGATTTTTTTCCTACTACCTACAAATAGAGTGGAATGAAGAACTTAAACTTTTCTATCTCCATTTACTCTTCTGTATTGGCAGAGCAATCTGTTGCTAAAAATTGATTTAAGGTTCTTGACTGCAATATTCCAACCCAGCATGACTAAGACCTCACCAGAAAGAAAAGGCTCAGGCTTTAACTGCACTGTATCATGCTGTTTGAATAAGGCATCAGTAGAATGTGCCACCACAGAGCAGCAATCCAAAACTGCACAAATGAGGGGAGGGGGAAAAAAAAAAACCTAACAAACTATCAAGAACTAAAGAGTAGTGGGTTTTTTTTAAAAAATAAGCTAGGTATTGCTATTGTTTCTGCAGCCTGATAAAACATGAGGGTTTTTATGCTGGCTGCAGCTGGAACATAGCAGCCTTTTCAAAAAAGGTGAAAGCTGGAAGCATTTCCCCCTCACCCTGTGCTGCTCTAGACCGTGCAGCTTTGTCATGCAGAGAAGAACACTTGTTCCTCGTCACAAGTAGAAAACTCCATTAAAACACAGGTTTTTTTCACTTTCAGGCATATTTGTTCTGTTTTAAAGATGTACATCCTGCCAAAAACCAAACTGCCACAAAATGTAACGTTACAGGACCTGAGCATTTCAGCAGTGCGCTTTTCTTGGCTATCAGTCGTGACGGTGTGGTCCAAGCCAGCGGTTAGTGCTGAACCCACAAGTGGTTTCCACTAAACTTTCTCTGTAGCAAGAGCATCAGGCATTCCTGAAATCCTCTCACAGTCCACTTACTCCAGGAAGTGTGCCAAAAGATGATGAGAAATCCAGTCTATGCTGTAATTAAATGTAAAACCAGAGATACTCAGTTGAACACATCCACCATGGATGAAGGCCAGTCCAACTCTACAGTGCAGACAGGCCAGTACTGCACACAGTCCAGCAGAGCCTGTGAAAAGGAGCGGTAAATTCTGAAGAGCAGCCAGAGCAGGTTTTGTTAACTAGGAAACCAGATCTTGACACTGATCTAGTTCATCAGCCAACTCAATTCACCTGCGCCGTGGTCCAGCTTCAAATCCCTCAGGAGAGGAAGAAAACTGCCATCTGAAAGACACACCTCCCAGGCATCCTCCTGCCAGGACTGCCCCAGGTCAGAGAGACGCTGCAGATACCCACAGCACATGCACAGTAACAGACGTGTACAAGTTTAAATTCAGCACATCTGCACCAGATTTACTGCAGAGGCAGTAAATTCAGTGTACTGCCCAAGCGA
Organism: Oxyruncus cristatus; assembly: GCA_013399855.1. NCBI lineage: Eukaryota > Metazoa > Chordata > Aves > Passeriformes > Cotingidae > Oxyruncus > Oxyruncus cristatus. The sequence goes on along the minus strand of VXAY01004936.1, from coordinate 247,045 downwards.
TGCAGCTGAGCAATCTACTGCAACAGAGCAGACGGACTCTAATTATTCCAAACATTTTGCAAGGGAAGCTCCTGGTCCATTCAAATAGAAAGCTGGCCTCTCCTTCCTTCAAAGCATCTTAAAAGCAAAACTCCATGTACAAAGATGTACATACCCTAGACAACTTGAAGGAAAATTTCTTCTCTTAAAAATTTAAGTGCTTTGATTACACTGAGTTGTTCTACCACAGCACTGACAGAGCAAAGGAGAACGAAGTCATATTTACAACTGTGGGTTTTTTCCCCCCCCTCTTCAAATCGGTGGAAAGGTGCTGGCAAAAGATGCAGGCACAATGCCACTAAGGAGACGGGAAACTAGAGAGAAAATCTGGGAGTAAAATGATACCTTCACAGATTACTTCTATCAGAAGAAGGCCAGTCAGTAGCTATATCATAAAACAAGAGTTCTGGCCCTATAATGAACAAGACAAACCCCCAAAATGCACTAATGGCCAAAATGTTAGACATAATCATAACTGACTGGGAAAAACAGAATTACCTTACATCTCAATAAAAACTGCATTTTTCCCATAGCACTCAAGCAAGTACATACAACTGAAAGTATCAGGTCAGTGTCACATAATCGCCTTGGTTTAAGCTAAAGGCCTGATATGGAGTTACCAATACTTTGCAACTAAGTTTTCTAGCAGAAAATGGAGTAGGAAGTATGAAGACACCCTGACAAACATTGTACAACATAATGGGGTCTATATGTTTGGGTCCAGAAAGAATGAGTGTAACTACTAAACAGAAAAAAAAAAAAAAACCCAAAACACAACCAAACAATGAGTTGACTGAAGCTGTTCACACAAGGAAGCCTAAAAGACATTTGCATTTGCATTCTCTTGCCAAAAGCACACACGATGCACACTCAAAAAATGTGGCTGGGATGAAAACTCCATGATATTTCATGTATTTTGTAGTAAGCTGCTAACAAGCAGAGCTGGTTTGCCTGCATTCAGATTTGTGGGGAACTTCGCTAGACAAACAGAGAAGGGTAGGGAAGGAGAGAAAAAGGAGTTAAAACCAACACAAATTATTTCTGAGGCATCCTTTGGGTTTGAAAGAGAAGATATTACTAGAAGATCCAATTAGAAAGCAGTATTACAGATAAGGATGAACTAATTACGCGCAGAGATCACAGATACCTCCCACATCCTGCTCTTCTAATTTTAGGTGGTATGCTGCACTGAAGCATTCCAGCTGGATACACAGGTACATCCAAATTATTTTCTTCATGTTTGCCATAAAACATGTATTCCTCCTGACTTTATTCATCAATATGCAACAGCAGTATTAACTACAATAATGCTATCCATGCCAGACTTTGATGAAGATTAATGTGATTTCACCACTGAGAAAAACTGAGACAGGAGGTGGTAAAATTAGTAAAAGTGTGTAAACACTGTTAGTTACAATGCTCTGACCTAGAACACCTCACCTGTTCACCACCTTTCACTGTAGTGAAAATTGGTATGTATTCCTATGCTTTGTTTGATCCCCTATAATAATGAACTTCTTGCCCTACAGCTACTGTCCCTATAAGACTTTTGTGAAGGATATTCTCAGTTTTTAGCAAAGCTGGTTGTTTGGATTTCCAAAAATAGTCCGTGTCTGCACAAAATGTGACCCAGCCATGGAGCACTAGTGAATCCCTTTCCATTTCCCACCATAGCCTTCATTTAGGTGATTATTTTGTGCTGTCTCCAAGAAGATGTGTTCACTGGGGCCAGAGGGAGGGAAGAAGAACAGAGAACATGCACACGGAGAAAGGCTGCCCTATAACTAAGAACAATATTGTCCTTAAAAAGAAGGATGGGGGAAGGGAACTAATGTGAGTAAATTGTTACAGAAGAATGCGAAGTCCTCACCACAAAACTAATCAAACTTCCTTTGTCCTATATACAAATGCAAAGCAGAAACTCTGTATTTCTGCTAGAAACCATTTTCCATACGCAAGACAACATTTTATCTATATAGAGAGGTAAAAGCCACAGAGGGGGGAAAAAAAGGTGAGAATGCAGAAAGAAATGAGGCTTAAAATGCACAACACTCCATCCCATCCCCCTCCCCTCATGCCAACCTCTCATCTATAATCCAGCACAAGAGAGACAACAGGCAAACAGCAAGAGGTCATCTTCAAAGGGCTGGTTGCCAAGGGAGGCCAGTGGAAAGAGCGCAGGCATGTCCTCATCAAAGTCCAGCAGCTGTGGGAGAGCCACGGAGGTGCAGCTTCCCCTGGGGCTGCAGTGAAATTCAGAGATGGAGGATAGAGCTGGAGCTGGCAACATAAGCTGGGCAGCTTTGCACTTTGCATCAGGCAAAGCACAAGAGAGAAGGGTTAGGACATTTTAATCCTTCACCCATTTTTGCACTTCAGAGACTTGAACTGCTGTTTAAACTCATCAGGATACACCGTGGATGCAGCAGGCAGAAGGCACCAATAAGGAGCAACTTTCTGCTCAGTCTAAAATTAAAATTTTGTCTCAGTGACTACACACAGAACAAGGATGGAAAAGATACAGCAGATAATGCACAGCCAGCTGTAGTTTCATTACTTCTCACAGAAAACATAAATACAGTTGGAGCCTGGGAGACTGTCCCACAATAAACACTGCCTGCAAACATTACCCAACAAAGCATGTATTATTTTTCTTGGAGAAATTGTGAGATAATAATACTGACTCCTGGCTACCTGAAACATTGGCTTAAAAATCAGAAGCCAACATAAGAACAACCCCAGATTCTGGTTCTTAAAATTCTCATAACTTTTTGAGGCATTTGTATTAAATGGGAACATGATGACTGAATGTAAGAATTAAACTGCTAGTCCTCAAATACAGGAAAAGAAGTTGCAAATGCAGGTAGTGAAATCTAACAGATTAAGTAAAACCTGAATGCAAAGAGGAATCAAAATTGCTCTAATTTTAACAAAGCAAATAAAAATTTAAGAAATAATTAGAAATTAAAATTTTAACTTTTGTAATTCTCAGAAGCTAGGGGCTACTCTGTTTTTGAAAACTGTCATCCTTCCCTGACAAAATCAGTACTTTATTATTCTGTATTAAGCGCCTTAATTAGCTGACAGAACTTAAAAATACAGTTGCTGAATTATCAAGGAATGGCAGGACAGAAATAATTTCATTATATTTACCCGCCTCATGCCTAGAATCTTCCCCAAAACACACAAAGAAGGGAAGCAGCTGGCATTTGCTAAGGATGAACAGACACACTTCTTGAGCATGTGTTTTGGAGCATGAAGTTTCAGTTGCTGTCAGCACACAATGGTAGCTCGAGTGCAAATTCAAATGGCACAGAGTTACACAGAGTTACATGGTCTCAACAAATCCTCTAGGCTGCAATACAAAAGTTGACAGGAAGAAAGCTTTTAATATGTAAAAAGTTCTTGATCACTACCTTGACTGAAAGTCGGTCTGGAAGTACCACCAGGGAAGCAACAGATACATTGGTGATACAGTGTTAGACCTGCATTCCCTTAGGCAGCATGAAAAAGTTTTTCGAGGCTGAAACATAATAGTTCATAGCCTGAAGATGTACCCTATTTCTCAGGTTAGCATGTGGACTAATTTACATACAGACTCTTCCAACATCCTAGAAACCATATGATCTCTGGCCAACAGCAGTTCCTTCAGCCTGTGCTGCAGAAGATGCTCTTGAAAAGTTTTTGAATATTGTGAAAATACTGATGCCCACCACTATTATGGCAAGGCACATTAAACAGCCTAAAACAGAACACTGATTTTGCGTCTTTCAAAGTGATGTGATGAAGTTGATTAAAAAAAGAAAGCCTGTTGTCTGCAGACTTAAATCAAGTACCTAAGTGTCTGCATCACCACCAGAGGGTTTTAAGACACTGAACTCAAGGACAAGTTGGAAACTCTACACACCGGACACTTATTCAGGGTTTTCTATCTCTGAGAGCAGAGTAGAGATTAAGGAGTTTGTGCACACAAGGAACTGGCCTTCACCTGCCCCACACAACGCAGTGGCCAAACAGGGAGCTGTGGTGCTTACCTGGGTATTTGTCACTGTGCCTTCAACATACTGAGTACCCCAGAGAGGAGCTGCCTTGAAAACTGAAGCAATGTATGCCAGCTTTCTTTCCTTCAGTGAGTACTCCTAGCATGGCTTACTCTCCAGAAAAACAAGAAAAGAAAGCCAAGCCACCATCTCTTTGAGATTGTGGCTCAGAGGGATGCTCTCATCTCCGTGGTGGAGAAATTTCTCAGTTCCCGGAGCTTGCAGCACATCCCTGAAGCACAGGCCCAACAGAGGTGGGATTCCAGCACTGCCTAGTCTCACCATCCAGATAAGGCTTTCCAGCACCCAGTCTTCTTCTCCACATTCTTCCTCAATTGCTCTCCCTATATTCCATTATTTCTAAGGAATCTTATTTATTCCTCTGATATGGAAGTACCTGCACTGCATACTCTGTCCAGTCTTTCCTCACTCCTCTGCCACAGATCACCACGTTCTGACGCAGTCTACTGCAATCCCTTCACACATCCTTCTTATGACATTAGAGGAAGAAAAATATTCAAATCAGCTGTGGGTATTAGGGGTCTTCACTACAGTTTCCTGTTACAGAGTTAGATTTTGGACACCTCCCCTTACTCCTTACCTCTGTGGACATTTCTCTGAAGCTTAACCTTTAAGATTTCTAGATTTATAAACAGGTGACTTGAGGATAACTCATATTCTTCTATTGAATTTTATCATAAATTAAAAAGCACTCTCCTGCTCTCTACATTTAACTTTAGCTTACACAGAAGCAACCAAAAAACGCTCAAGAAAATCCCTGTAACATTTTTTACAACCTGAAGATAAAGAGTTCATCTTAAATTGTTTTTCAAAGTTTTCCTTTTGCTCAGATTTTTGTTAACCTTTTATAAGCTGTCCTGGATCAATACACAAAACTTTACAGAAGTTCTGTTTCAAACTCCAGCTGCCACATGCCTTCTTGTATCCCAGTTTCCCCACTTTGTGCTCCAAACTCTCCTCTCTCCAAGACCTATCATTTGACCTCCCTTTCATTTGACAACAGAACATGATCTCCTTTACTGGAAGGTGAGATGACTTTCTCATCATACCTCAGCTTGTCTCACAGAAGAAACCGGATGCATTCCCTGTTTCCTCTGACATCCCCCCAGCCCACAGCTCCAGGATTTTCTCACTCCGCTTCTGAGCCCCTGGTGCAAGCAATATGCCTCTAAATGAGACAGTGGCCATCCTGCTGGGTCCAGACAGCTCATGTGATGGCTCCTGAGCCCAGGTGCACCCAGCAGCAAACAAGCAGACTCATGTTACCTTGCTGCATCATGTCCACTGGACACCAGCAGCCTACTCCCAGATCCCACCTGAATCAACGATGAAAGGGGCAGGATTTCTGCCCTAGCAAAGTCACGTCCCTTTACGACTGTATGGAAATGAGTCCTTTCCTCCGCCCTGCTTAACTTCCTCAGTCACACCACAGGGAACAGATGCCCCTGCCCATAGAGGAATTTGACTACTTCAAAAAAAAGTACAGGCCAGTATTACAGCATATAAATCAGGTGCAAAGAGTTGTTCCAGAAAACAGATTAAGTTTAATGCCTGCTTTTTTCCATAGAAGAATATAGCTGGTGCACTGGGCTCTCCATCTCAGGTAGAGGAAATGAGCAATGCACTGTTTCAAAACCTTCTATTACAAGAATTCAGCGCATATTGTGACCTCGCATGTTACCAGACAGAAATCCTCAAATCCACTGGGGAAAAAAAATGCCCTTCTTAAAAACTGCCACCTGATGGCAGCCTATGGCTTCAGTCCTATTGTTCCAAGTGGCAACTGGCAACCATTTTGAGTGAGATTAGCTCTACCCTGAGTCACCACCGAAGAATGCTCTGTAGTAGAGAGAATGACTTGAAAATAAAAAGCTGTGCTTCATTCTAACATAGCCCGTTGCTCAAGTAGTCACTGCAAATATTCCCATTTCACACGCTATGAAAGTCTTCCTCACTCTTTCAGCCTCAATTTGTTTTATTTTGCACAGCAAATAACCAACTTAGACGGAGCATGGGCTCTGTAGTGTAGTCCACTGCCCAATTCCAAACACTTGGTCGGCATCAAAGGCTGACTGATGGCCAGTTTCACTCACCGCTCACAGCCTGTGCACTGACATCTTGAACCAGAATGCAGAACTGTTCTGCACTCAAGTAATTATCAGGCCTTTTGCTCTTTTCCATTTATCAAAGGCATTTTCAGGAACTCAGCACTTGGTGCCTGAAGGATCCAATTTACATTATTTAAAGTCAAACTAACAATAATGGAAGTTTCTGGGATTCTGGAGACCTGATGCACTCTCCTTTCATTACAAAGAGGTCCATTCAGTGATCTAAGAGCAAAATTAACTCCACTTTGAATGAAGAACTACAAAACTGAACTGTTTTACAGAACTGTGAATCAAAACAGTTTTCCTCAGCTTTTTGTGACACCATATTAATGTACATGCAGCATCCTATACGTGGGTGAAAAAAATTTCTAAAATTTAAAATTTACCATAATAAAAATAATTAAAATTATTTGCCCAATTCAGTGTCAATTTTCAATACTTGTGCTGTATTTCAGGATACAATAACAGTTCTCCCTCCTTCTTTCACCATCTCTTTCTGTATGATTCCTCCTTCCTTTAGCCACTAATCTGTTGCCTCATCTCTCTTCTCTTCCAGATTAGCCCTTCACTACTTCTCTTCCACCCCATCCCTCTTTTTTCTCTTTTTTCTTTTTTTTCTTTTTTTTTTTTTAAACCAACTCCTGTAGCTCTGGCATGCAGCCCATGCTAATAAGTCCAGTAAAGCCTATTGGCTTGGGTATCTCCTCCTGGCACATCTCACCACTGAGGTATGCCTCACTGATTGGGAAGTTAATAGTGTAAACTGTACTCCAAGAACAGCAGCGTAGGGTGAATGAGTGCTGTCTGCAGGACATTTCCCTCACACGTTAGGAAATCTGGACAGTGCAGTGAACGAGGTAAGATAATATGAGAAAATAAAATAATAGCAACTGAATACTTCCCAAGAGACTGGATTGCTTCCTCTGCCACGGAATTCCTACGAAATGTTGGGCAAGTCATAAAAACAGTCGTGCAGGGTGTGATCAAAAAACGAATCAGCACAGTGTCCCATCTCCAGCAGTGGCCAACTGCAGAAATTTGGAGAACAGGAAAAGCCAAACAGATACGGAATGATTATTCTTTGGATACGTATTCTTTAGACAGCCTCTTAATTATGGCTATCGGTGATTAAAAGACTTTCAGAGCTCAGACTTCACCGAAAATACTGTGTTTAATACTAAGCAATGTATCTATGTTTCACGTTTTTACCCAATTCCTTTAGGATGACACACATACTCATGGCTTTTACACCACCCTACAGCAAGAAACACAACTTGCTATTTTTAGAGTGTACATTCTTTTCCTGACTGTAAAGCTGTTACATGAATTTCACTGAGAACACTCTGATAATCCTTGTATTGCAGGGAGTAGCCAATAATTGTTCCTTAATCACTCTCTCTACATCAGTCTCTTGTCAGTGGCCTCTTTTCCAAGTTGATAAAACTCAGCCTTTTTCAGTGTCACTCTGTTAGATGACACAGATGATCCAGAGCTTGTGATCTACCTGTTCCTTTTTCTAGTCTCCCCTTCCAATTTTACGATGCACTGACTTGACTGCACGCAGCATTCAAGCTCTTGGAGCCTAATGGTGCTTATGAAGTTTCCTGCTTTGCTCTCTGGTCCTTTCCTAGTAATTGCAACACTCTCATGAAATTTTCAGCTACTTCCACCAGGATAAGGTCTTCAGAACACACTTTATCCTTGAGAAGGAAAAGAGATCTTAGCCACAACTTTGAGAAGCCTTTTATGATCCCTCTTTGCTCTTCCTGGTGCATGCCTCCAGCTTGTATCACAATTAACCAAGATCTCTCCCGAGATCAGCACTGATACATAACCTGCTGTGTATACAGCTGTGACATGGAGAGAATCCCTTTCACCAAGGTCCTTACAAGGCACATTTCAGCCAGCTAAAAACACAGAGAAAGTTCCGCAGAAAATGTGACAGATGCAAAAATAAAAACAAAGTCAATGGAACCTGTGCCCGATCACAAAAATAAACAAAAAAAATTGTGAAAAGAACAATCACACTCATAAGAACATATCTGTCCTCCACTGCTAAGGAACTGCTAATTTTGTCTGTAATATTTAAATAACTATTGGTGCTCATTTTTTAAAACTACATGTTAAGAGTCCATTCCATCAGGCATTTTGAGAATAGGTTATATGTATATAAAAGGTTAATGTATATTGCAAGTACCAAATGCCACATGAGAAAAACACCTGTGTTAGAAAAGACATGGTTAGGATGCTTTGGTGACTGTTATGCAGTCTACAGCATCTGTCAGGTAGCTGACAGTACCCCAAAGTATTTACCATCACTCTTCAGACCGACAAACTGGCTCAAAAATCCTCTACTATATTTTTCTTACTTCTAGTACCTAATATCACCAGATAGCCTCTTTTTTTTTTTCCTCCAGAGTGTCTCAAATCATCATGGTAATAATGTTATTTTAGTAATATATTGGCTGATTTAATACATTCACCCAGATTAACGAAAGTTTTCTATGCAAGATCAAATCACCTTTCAGTAGCTACCTTCATAAACTACTCTGGACACATGTTTGCTGGTAGTTGAGCTGGTAAGATCCTCTTGCTATCCCCTCCCAGTTCAGAAGAAAAAGGCCACATCTACTGCTGTTCATGTTAGGCTTCAAGAACATATTTTGTCATCAGCCTACAGTAGCTGCTTAAAAACATGTATTAAGGAAGAGCTGGGAGGAAGAAATCCTCTCTCTCCCTCTCCCCACCAATCAGTGTTACCTGAGGTGCTCATCTTCCCCAGAACCTTCAGGGTGGGTTTGAACCTGATTTGCCACAAACAGGACAACAAATAAGACAACATCACCTCTAATCAAACATGACAAAAATCACAATCCCAAAAATAAAAATAAAAGTGCAGCCATTCAAGTAGACTTCTCTTTGCATGACGACGTGACTGACAGAATTCCTCAACTTGTATCTGTAATACTAATGTTCAGGAAAAAAAGGCAGCACATTTTCTCCTTGATTATTAATATTTTCCAGTTTCTTAAACAAAAGAAAACCTGAATTAACAAATCAAGACACTGTAGTTGACAGTGGTACAGCTCTGTTCCTATCTATAATTGCTCAAGCTGGAGTCTGAGTAAAACCTGTTCATGATCAGACTCATCTGCTCACTATCATCAGCTTCCTGTTCATTCATCAGTATATGAATGGCTACAATAGGGCCATCGAGACAAAAGATGGCTTCAGAGGGAATGTCTGACAGAGGAAAAAGTTACATCAGCCTGACACTCCTTTGTTCAGAGAGCTCTGAACATTAATAGCAGCTAAAGATGAGGCAGCTGCTGCACAGAATTAGGAAGAGACAGAAAGAACAATTACTTCCTGGCAACGTTTTTTCCCCTGCAGCTCAAAAAAACCTACACTGGACAGTAAGAGAATGAGAACGATTGTGAAGATTCAGTCGTCTTCCCTCCAATCCTGTTGGTGAGCAATTTAGGTAGGTAGGTGTCAGACATGCCAATGAAACTGCTGTTCTACACCTCCTGGACTACATGCACCAACAGACTCCATTGCTATTCAAGAATAAGTACAATGTCCCAGCGTGCAACAAGCCTCAAAACCAAAAGAGATCTTCCCTGTGCTCCCTCAAATTTAGACAAGAAAGTTACACATGAAGTAACAAACTGGAAAAAACGTGAGAGAAGAAGCCATCAAGGGCTCTTGTGTTGTAGTTGATGCTTATAGGAAGACCTAAGCCACAAGCTGGTAGAGCCTGGAAGCAGGTACTGCAGAATTCTCACCATGTGCTTGCTCTAATCTTACATTCCTTCACGACTATCGCTATTGGCTTCTGCCAGAGTCACAGGAGCAGAGGAACCTTTTGGTTAAGTTGGCACGGCAGTTCTGTTGATTCACTTGGTTGCACGAATCAAAAGGCCACAGACACCACTGGCCGCAGTGGCTGCACAAAGTCAGTAGAGCATAGAGGAAATGAGTTAAAACCCCTTTTTTCTTTCTGTTGCTCACAAGAAGCAAAGCATGGGGATGCCATACTGATGGCAGAACCCACCAATTTTTCCTATTCTACGGGTAGAGAAACCTCTGCTTTATTAACTGCTGTCTACTACAAAGACTGGAACAGATTACACTTCACATATCTAGGTGGGATTTCCCAAAAGGATATATTTTAAAGCAGAAAGCCATGGTGATTGCTAGGATTCCCATCCCAGAATTTTTCTCCAGCCTCTCTGTATCACGAGGGGAAAACGCCTGCAGCAGTAACAAAAATACATGTCAGAGCCCATCTCAGAGCTCTGTAAGATGTGCAAATTTCCTGGTGCCTGAAGGTTTGGCAAGTAAAAACCAAAATCACAGTACTTTAAGTGTATTGAAGCTCTTTCTACTAGTGTCAAGTATCAAATCAGACACATCTGCAGAAGCAGCATGGCAGAAGAGAGATTCAGGGGGTGAAGAGAAAAGGTTTAGATGCTGACTAGCAAGACTGAGACATTTCCACACGAGACAACACAAGAATGCCAGTATCATCCAACATACTCCACAATAAAGAGGAGGAATCTCTTTTTGAGCAGGGACCTCTTACTAAGGTAATAAACTAATTCAGCAGACTATAAATGTAGCTTTGACCCCAGAATGAAGCATTAAAGTTAACAATAGAGGCAGTCACCTTTCCATCACGATAGATGTTCAGACTTCAGAGCACCACAATTTTCTGTACCAATCTGACCTGCACTGCAAATGGTCTCATGGCTAGGGGGGAAGGAAATCTGCAGATTTTGCCAGCAGAATAACCACTGCAATTTCTGGCATCCTGAAATGCATTTTGGGACTAAGACAATCCCATTGAATCTTTCTTCTAAAACAATCAGTAGGTGAAACAATGCAAGATAGTGAAGCTGTTTTTCAGTTTGGGAGTTAACAGCTTCCCAGAGACTTATATGCATTGTGCTCTATCTCACAATTTCACAAGGTTCTCTTTGAAAAGCTATTTTCTACCCCTTAATAAAAATGAAGGTTCAGAAACATACTTCTGCAGCTGCAGCATACAAAGAGAAGTAAGGCCTGTAAAAATTAAGACTGGAAACTCCTTCCATCCCTGCACTTCTGTTCCAGAGAAGTCACACCTCTCCTTCCCTCTTTCCACACAGACAAAGGGGGAGAATAACTGCTTCTTTCCTGACAGCTTGTGCCAGAACAAGACTGAGTTTCTTGACAATGGATCCAGTTTATCACTTCCCCTCAAACTCCACCTTGCCTGTGCTCAACTTCTTTTATACAAATCCCAGAAGTTTTTACCTAGCATTATCAAGAGAAAACAAAATAGTTTCCATTTTAATAAGGAAGGCATTTGCCATTTTCCTACTTCATCCCACAGGGACACCCCAAGTGAGAGAATACCGCATGCAGAAGTTGAGCACAGTAAAATATGAAAAACTGCAACTTTTTAGTCACTTCCAAATGCTTGAGCTCCATGCTATTCATGAAAGCCTTCTATATACTCAGGTATCCCTGCTCTATCTCTGTGGCACACGCTTCACCTCTCTAAACAAACAAGGACTGTCTTTGTGCCTTTGTTTAAATTAAGAAAAAGAAGAAAAAAAAACCCCAACCTGTCTCACAGGCTGTGATTACATCAGCAAGAGCATTCTCCTTTTCTCTATCAATCCTCCCTTACTCAGGCTTTGAAGAGCCTCTGTGTGCTGCTGCCACGTCCTTTGATCTTTCTATTTTATGCCCCAGGGCCAGCCCTGATAATATCTGCTTTGCCTGCACAGTTTTGGAAGAGGCAGCAGCACCCATTCCTGTCCAAGAGCAGCTCTGTGAACACACTGAACCGGCATGTGCGCCCTGTGACCCCAGAGGGGCACACACACAAAAACACACAGTCCCTGCACACACGCCACTGTAACAACATGTGGGCAAGCTGAGCGTGCCCTCCCGGGAGAGGCTGCATGTGCCCTCCTGTTCCAGGCTGCATCTTCCCTCCAGTTAAAGAGCAGGTGAGAGTGACAACTTATGGTTTCAGTTGCCAGGCACACCACCTGGGCACTCAAGAGTTCTGCGTTCTTGAGGATTCTCCAGGCTCTGTTTTGTTGAGGATGTTTCATAATAATACAGAGGCCCATCAGCTTACGTCTCCTGTAACACAAAACTGGGAAATCCTCAGCATCAAAACGAAGTGCATCAATAATCACCCAACACGGCAACAGACCAGAGGTTTTCTTTAGCTCCTGTACTTGCAGAGTCACGAAAAAGATCTGCACAACCAATACATAAGGAGCTCTCTGCAACATAACTAGCGGCTTCTTGAAAAAATAAAATAAACCAAAATACAACATCCCACAAATCCTGTTTTGGGTCTTTTACATTCACTTCTGCCATGGCACTAACCCTCACTTTCTAGAAAATTAATGTAGTTGGTGTAGATTGTAAGTGAAGAACTTCAGCAACAGCTCTGGGATGGAAGCAGAGGATCTTTCCTGAGATTTTTCAGCCTGTATGACTAGACATTTTCACTGAAACTTGAATTGTTAAATGTGAAAGCAAGGTACTTCAGGTATTAATAAGCAAGTATTTCAAGGACAGAACCCTCTATATAACTCATACAACAGCAGAAACCCTAGAGGAAAATTCTACCTAGAGGAAAATTTTAGCAACTTAGTTCTTGACATTTTTTTTATTCAGAAAAAAAAGACACAGGTAGAAAGGAAGATTGAGTGGCAGAACAGCAGGGAAAGAAACCTGGAGAACCAACAGCCAAGTATTAGATCCTTAAATGAATAAAGATGAAAGGATACAATCATTAAGGGCAGTTAAGATAAATTTAACTTGAAATTTGGAGATTTGACATACAGTTCTATCATAATCATCATCATCTATTCAACAGGTATCTTAATATTACCTGTCATTAGCTCATGGGTAAATTGCTTTTGATTGTCCCATTAGTGGCATTGCTAAAGGGAAATTTCTTTTCCTCAGTTTCATACAATGGCAACAAGAGCAAAAATACTCCCAAAAATCATGTACAAATATTGTCAAGAAATTATTAATCCAAGAGGCAAAGTATTACCCTAAAAAACCAGGGAGCAACTTCAGTTCCACCGCTGACCCTGGCAGGAGACAGCTTGTGCACCAGAGCCCAGCCTGCAGCAGGCTGTGCCTGTGGAAGGATTTGCTCTCCAGAAGCCATCCCAAGCAGTGCCAGGGGCAGTGATGGAAGATGCTGCACAGGGCAGAGGACACACACAGCACTAACCCAGGGGCTTCTCCTACAGACATCACGTCTTCCAGTTTGGTTCCAGCCACCCGGGGTAAGTGCCAGTACTGCCATTCAGCCATCAGCTGTTGTATTGCAGCATGAGACTCAGCTTGGCTAAGGGATGGTATCAGGTCTGAGATTTCACAGGTTCTAGCAAACTTCTGGAAGCTCTTTCCAGAGCTTTGTTCAAAAGGGTTCAACCTCCTTCCCACCACTTAGCAAAGGTGAGTCCTTCTCATCCCAGACAGCAACAGTGTATACTTCACTACCAGATCACATCAAAAGCAGCCAAGGAACTTCCAACAGGATCCCTGTATTTAGCATGCTTTTATGGGAAAGGATATTTTTAATCTCTATTTCTTGCAATCTGTCCCAATCCGAAAATTTTTGGAGAACTAAACAGCATTTGAAGAATTTCGAAAGGAAAGCCTTCACGCTGAGGCAGCGATGGCAAGAGTGAAAGAAACCCTGACCTTCTCTGCCATCTCAGAGTGCAGTTTGCAGGCAGCTGCCTGCTCCAAGCTAAGCCCACTACAAATTGCCAGCTACAACCCCATTCCAGGTTTTACCCTCAGCCGCTCCTCCCGGTACTTCAAAGGAAAAGTATTTTTGTACAGCCCAGCAAGGAGTGTAAACTGCCCAGCTGCTTTCAAAGCAAGATGATTTAACTCTTAAGTACCCAATATGCTATGCCCTCGGCAGGGGATGTCTGTGTAAAGAAAAAAAAGATTCACTGGGAGCCTAAAAATTAAATTTGTTGTGTTCATGAGTTAACTGAAAAGCCAGCTTCCCATTTTCCTCTCCCTCTTGGAGGGGAGAAAGAGGTCAGAGAAACTAGAACTTCTAAAATGAATTTATGAGGGTCATATAATCATAAAATGGTTTGGCTTCAAGGAAGAGATCTTAAAGATCACCTAATTCCCATCCCCTGCCAAGGGCAGGGACACCTTCCACTAGAACAGGTTGCTCCAAACGCCGTCCAACCTGGCCTTGAACACTTCCAGGGATGGGGCAACCACAGATTCTCTGGGCAACCTGTGCCAGGGCCTCACCATCCTCAGAGTAAGGAATTTTTTCCTAATAGCACACAGATACTTTCCATAACACATCACAATTTTGTTTAAACAGCCAGAAGACACCATTTTTCTTCAAATTGTAGAGTCAGCTATCAACACCTAAATACCTTCTCAAGCTGGACCCGAGGGATCCCACAAATCCAGCATTTTGCTGCAAACTCCAGTAAAGTAACTGCTTTCCTTGGCCTCCCACCCATTTTCACAGTAGTCACAAGCTGGAGGACAGCCTTTCTTACAAATGAAACTTCAAATAAATCTTTGCAGAAAATATGAAAATAGCCTGTCTTTATGCTGAGATACAACAGTAGAGGTAGAGGAAGACACTAAATGATGCTCTTCCTTCCATTAAAAATAGGACCAATTTAATGATTTTTGTTCCAGGGTTCTTCATGAAGTTTGAGTTTCCATGCTCAGCAGTTATTTCCCCACCACTTGGAGCACACAGGAAGGGACCAAAGTTGACCATTGTCCACCACTGCTCCTGTCCCCTCGAGTCCCAATTTTGTTTCAGGCCCACGTGGTTCACAACTGTATACAAATACTTATAACCAGCCTTCCATTAACACACAGAGATCCAGGGAAAGGCACTCATCTTTAGGTTAACTTTGATCTCAAAGAAGCCACTTCATTTTGTCTGACATCAGCATATACACTCAAGTATTTCAATTACAGAATCTGCAAAAACCATTGAGATTTACTGTATCCAAGCTCCTTTTCGTTTGATTATTAAACAACAGAGGCTGTGGAAAACACAAGCAATAAAACACCAAGGGTGTCTGCATGTTAAACATCAACACTTTGGGTGTGTGAAGCAATGAAGTGTAACAGAGTACTTTTGCCCAGGACCTGATTTTGGTCAGAGGCACAGCACAGTCTGGAATTCTCCTAAAACTATAACCATCTTTAACATTCAGTCCATGAGCTGCCTCTTCCAATCTCTCTCTGTATGGAGTTAGTCTCCAGCAACATTTCAGCAGCTAGTTCACACAGTTGCTGTAGGGAGACTGATGTTCAGGCACTGTTCTCTGTGCGGGTCTTTGTGTCTTAATCGTTCAGAGCATGTCTTTAGACTCCCCTTTCTGTAGGTTATCACTCTGCTTCTTTAATTCCAGCACTACAAGCAGAGGTACTTGCCGGGGAGCTAACTCTGAGCATCACGTCCATCTCTCTTGCTTCCCGAGCAGAATGCTGAGCACAGACAATGCTCAAACTCAGTAATTCACAACTGAACAGATTAACTAAGCACTCTTAAGAAGGTTATTCAGGAATCAGACCAGTAGTAAAAAGGGGAGGGTTTTGTTTGCTGTTTTTTTCCCCTTCTAGTTGTCCACAGGTTTAGCACACAAGTCTACTGAGATGCAAAACACTTCGTGACAGGACAATTGCTAGATCCATACCAAAATGGATTTTCTGTAAGGGAAGAAATATAATTTCAAAGTTAAAAACATTCAGAACTGAAGAGAACCTGTAAAATTGTGACTCTCTTGGAAGCATTTAATGTTAATGTCATTATCATAGTTTTCTACAAGATCCTACCTCAGTACACATGATAGACAGAAAAAGTCCATCTGGGTTGAAAAGTTAGAGAAGTTTCTGCCTGTAAGAACTTCTTATTTGAATGCAAGTTGAAAAGTTACCTGTCAAACAATTCTGTGGAAACCTGACACTGGTTAAAAAGCATCCCTAATATATCCAAATCACATGGCTGCCTAAATAGTTCCTTCACTGAACTTCTACAAAAAGTGGGTAAGCAACTCACCCCACAATATAGAAAGATAACAGTCAGTTCTACATTTTTCAGGTTTTTGAATCCCCACTCAAAACATTCAAAATTCCAGGTGGTGGATTACTTCACTACTACTGACTAATATTTGCAACAGCTGCACCACTCACTCACTGGTTGAGTCTGAAGAGTCAGCACAAACTCTACAGACAGGAGACCCAAAATTTCACTTCTTTCTTCCAAAGAGTATGGGAACAGCTTTAGGCAAATCACTAGAGCAGGTTTCCCACACAGATAAACCAGAGAGAACTCAGTTGAGCTGTACCGTGAAAAGACAGCTGTGGCTGTTTGCCAGACTTTGGTGCTAGGACTGACAGCTACAAGGGAAGTAAGTCACAGGGAATTTGGATGTCAGGCCATAGTGCCTGTGGCTGAACGTCCAACACAGTGCTGAAGATGGATTGTCATGCCCAAATCTTACCACTGTTGAATTGGCATACCAGACAGAATCCAGAATATTTGATAACAGGAGATCACCATAACCCAGGAGGAGTATTAAGTTCATATAGGCAGTCTTTCTAAGCAGAGTAATTATTACGGGGGGAAAAACCAAAAAAACCCCAGGCAATACAAATTAACAATTTTGTATCAGTGACTGATGCAAGGGGATGTGTCAGGCCCAAAAGAGCCATTCAGTCATAGTTTGAAAATTAAAAGATTGTTTTAATACTTAATTGATAGAAAATGAAGCTCTGCCTTTCTATTTCAGTCTAGAAATATCTTCAATCAGTGCAGCAGTTCAAAATCTCACACTACAATTTCCGAAACTCGATTTGGCTTTGGGCAAATAGTCTGCGACAAGGTGGCTGGCAAACACTTCATATCATCAAACTGACAATAAAGTAAGGACAAAGTTTCAGCAGAGCGTTCTACGATATGGACTACAAAAATAGCATATTGACACAGTAGCACAAAAATGTATGCATTATATGGTTTAATATTGTGCAATATTAGAGCAAAAAAAAGTAAATCCTGCTGTAACTTTGAGACATGCGTGTCCGAACAGCCAACTTTCCGATCTTCTGTACCTGCACTTTAATTCTGTCAAATCCCTAATTTTGACCCTATGAAGGGCACAGAACTGATTTCCAAAGCACTACTAATTAGCTTTAATCAAGAAAGGTAAGGTCTCCTGAGGTAATAAATACGAACCCCAGTTTCTCTGCCTGCAACCCATCTGTAAGTAATTTCAGCATGAAATATCAGAACATGACAGAAACAGTGCCACCTATAAAATCGTCCTGAAGGATAACCATGACTCAGGCACCAGTGATTATTTTAACAGGCCCTGCAGGGCTGGGTTGGGAATGCCAAGATTCTGCAACACCTTGATATTTCCCTTCAGTGTCCTTTGAGACCTGGTCCATGTCAAGTGACCAGAGATAAAGCATTATATTAAAAATAACACTTGAGGAACATCACATATAAGAAATTATCTCTTTTCTTAATTTAAGTCTCTTTTACTGCACATCTGTGCCTAGATCTAACAAAGGCAACTAGTTTTTATCAGATACCTCCAACTGCATAGGACTAAAAGAATAACATTTCAAAACTAACCAAAGCTTCCCTCTCTACACTCGAAAACAAATGGGAAGAGAAATTCAGCTACACGAAGATTAACTCTGAATTAGTTAGAAGTTATAATTTTTTTCCTGTCTTACTTCCTACAGAAGTGTGGGGTTGAAATGTTAAGATCGTGAACTTTCATTAATTTTCTAACTTGCAAATCAGTTTCACCTTGAAGATCAAAGACAGCAATGTGTGTTCCTGGTAATGCACTGAGAATTCACACAGGAACGAGAAGGAATCAGAAAGTGAGAATTCAAAGGCAAAAAAAAAAAGGCACCAGGAAAGAAATAAATCAGAGGTCAAACCCGAATTTTTTTTTTCCTCCCTTGCTCACCCACCCCCATTTAACATCACTCACTGCTGGTCCAGCAGGGCTCCTGTGGCCGTGTTGCCCAATGCAGGAACAGCACAGCTCAGGCTGTAACCAGGAACGGGGCCCTTTGGGAAAGCTGCTCCTCACCTCCTCCCCATCCACCCCAGGGAGCAGGAACGTGGGCTTGGAAAAGGAACCTGTAGGACAGCAGGGGAGAACTGCTGCTCTGCCAGGATTAGCTGCCAAGTTTTACACACCTTGAATGAAGTTTATTCACCCACTACTTGCCTCAGTAATAGAAATATGATCCTGGAGTCTTAACATCAGAGATGCAATTCCCTACCAGCTAATGAGAGACAGAACAAGCCAACATCAGAAGACATATTAAATATTTTCCTAAAACATGCATGATTTCAAAGCAATCCTTTCTAGCATTTCAGATAGGCAGCATATGCTCACCTGTTGCAAAGCAGAGCACATGTTTTGTTCTAACCCATTTTGTTCATGCTTCCAATAATTCACTTAATTCACTGTTAGCAGTCATCCCTCAGCATCTGCAAGGACATTTCACTGACAGATTTCTAAATGGACAGTAAAAAACCCAAATCAAAACAAAAACACAGGTACTCATAAAGTTCCAGTCAAACAGCACATACTTAATTGCTTTAATTACTACACACTTACAAAGGCATTCTATATTCTTAAAAAGTAAGCTGAAGGAGAAGCACTGAAAATGCCTGCAATTACTCTGAAAAAGAAATGTATTTTTAATGTGAATGCAAGTTACCTTATTTCTAAATAGCTTTTTAAAGAAAAAAAAGCACATTATATTCTTCTAGCAGACGTCTCAGCTTGAAAAGGTAAATAAAACCAACTCCTCCTTCCAGAGGCAGAGTTTGTGATGTTAATCCCATATAACACAAACAGCAAAAATCTGTGAATTCACTTGCAGATCCTCTTTCAGACTAAGAAATGCTATTGTGTGCTTGGGAAATGCAGTCCTGCAGTTGAGTATGGACATGCTGCATCATCATACTGATACAAAGATTAAATTCCTCTATCATACAGTTCGTGAACCATTCCTTAAAGCAGGGTAGCCATAACTACCATCCATGCCTGTGAAGGCAGAAAAAGAGCTAGAGCACGTTCTCCAGCTGGGCAGTGTCTACACTTTGTTATACCCCAGTGACTGCTTTAGGATGGCTTTCTCCTAAGAGAGAACTTGTCCAACTTCTCTCTGTTCATCTTGTCTCTTGTTCCAAGCATTCTTTCTAGCAAGAATGCTATAAAAAAATTAAGTTCCCTGCCCCAAAACCTTGCCTTGACAGATACTCAGGACTCCAGTTAGGAATACTGAGAAAAATAGCAGAACTAGTCCTAGCCCAAGTCAGAATTCTGCTGCCTTAAGAATATGTTTGGCATTAATCTCCAGAACAGACTGCATCAGTTTGTGTATTCTGTTCTAAAGACTGCAGTGTCCATTTTATCTGGAATAAAGACAAGATTTCAAGATTCAGCAGCACTTGGATAGTACAACTAAAAAAATACATAATTCAGCTTCCTAAGCAACACAACCAAGCCTGACAAAGATCTTTATCTACGAGGTTATTCGCTAGCAATATCCTTATCGACCACAGTATATGTTGTATCGCTTACACAGGAAGCAAATACTTTCCCAGCTTCAGCAACTTAAATTCAAAGACACCAACTGCAACTTAAGGATTGAAAAGAATTCGACTTGCAAAAATTCTCTTTGCAATAACACCGAACTAGATGTATGCTACTGTCTATTACCTCCTCCTAAGGCAAAAGCACAATGAGAGGGAATCACAGAATTATTAAGATGATCAACTCCAACTGTTAAACCCAGCACTGCCATGATCACCACTAAACCATGTCCTCAAGGGACACATCCACACTTTTTTTGAATGCTTCCAGGGACAGTGACTTAACCACTGCCCTGACAAGTCTCTTCTAATGCTTTACAACCCATCGTTTGAAAATATTTTTGCTAATATATGATCTAAACCTCCCCTGGCACAACTTGAGGCCATTTCCTCTCATCCTGCCACTTGGGAGATGAGATTGATACTCACCTGGCTCCACGCTCCTGTGAGGCAGCTGTAGAGAGCAAGAAGGTCCTCCCTGAGCCTCCTTTTCTCCAGGCTGAGCCCCCTCAGCTCCCTCGGATGCTCCTCATCAGATTTGGGCTCCAGACCCTTCCCCAGCTCCATTCCCTTCTCTGGACACACTCCAGCACCTCTTGGGCCGAAGGGCTCAAAACTGAACACAGTATAATGTTTGCCTAGCCTACATAAAAGTGTTGAGTATTTCTAAATCCTAGCCAGAACCAGAAATGAGTGTTGTCCCCCTGACCATGGGTTAAACTTCAGATTGTGATGACTTGTTGGAGCCCAACCTTGGAACTACTCATTGCTCAGTCCTAAGTGTCAAATTTAGAGCTGGTTCTTTAATCTTAGTAAGTGCTTTTGCTGAGAGACCTTCTATCTAGATTGTGCAAACATCACAGGATGTTTCCAGAAGTTACTGAATCTAAACTCAAAGTAAGATGTGCTTTCTACACAAACAGTAAAGCCTGAAAAAACCCACTCACAGAGTAAAAGCTCTACCAAAACCAAACAAAAAATCCTTCCTAGAAACAGAAGCATTGAGTACTTCCACACTTCATAAACTTTCCTGTCTCACAAGGATATTTCAGGGTACGTCAGGAGAAGGAAAACTACCTTTGTTAACAACAGTTTGGAAGAAGGAACTAAAGAAAAATGAAGTCACCACCCCATCCACACATCCTAGAAACAAGCACTGAAATAGCACTCCAGCCACATTTATTTTACTGGCATAATTTAGAAACTCTCACTGCTACATTAGTAGTTAAGTTACAGGCCTCTATTTCCCTGCTGGATTTCTACAGCAAAAGAAGCCTTACTCTTTGAGCAAACTACTTAGATCAAGTAGACAAGCAAGCACTTTCCTCCTTTGGTTGCTTTCCAATGCTATTTAGCTACGTAGGCAGTGACATAATTGATTTCACTTGCTGAACTAGAAAAGGCTGTACCAACAGAGAAGTGCACCTATAGCAGAAATGTCTTAGCCCACAAACATTTTTCTCTGTAGGCCATGCATTAATACAAATTTTTATCACTGAAAGACAACATTTTTTACAAAGTGAAACCATTCAAAATAATACACGAAAAATTTGCCCCTTCAATAGTGGTGTTCCAAGTCTAGTTAGGAGATCATCATATAACACAAAGCATACAGAATTTCACAATAAAAACTAAGCACAGCAGAGCAGGACACAGGAATCTATGCCCAAACTATCAGCATCCACACGGAAAAGTTCCAGGAAAAAACACCACTGCGTTGCTGTCCCAGTTGGCCCTGGCAAGGTTTCTCTGGGCCAGAACAGCAGCGATAAGGAAGTCCTTATACATGAGATCCACAACACAGGGATGACAGGATAAAGCAGAAGGGAAACATGGCAGAAGAAGGAGCAAAAGAGAAGCCCACAACAGAAGCTTGTCTGAGGGAACACTTTCATGTGACATATACACTGCCTCCTGTGGCACAATCAAGGTAAAGGTTCAAATCTCAACGATTTGATCTAACAGACCAAAGTGGTAAAACCTCCACATACCTGTTCTTGAAAGAACATACGGTGCCAGCTCTGAGCAGCCAACTGCCTGGGGGCTGGTGGGGCAGGGAGGCCACTGAGGCAAAGAAGCCTGAGATGGGTTAAAACCTTGATTGACAGCTGAGCCATCAGGTATCTTTTTTTAAGACCCCTGCCTGAGTCTGGTCAAAGTTTCATGCAAGTCAAGCCATCCAAGTGGCAATTTCCATCTAAAACCTTTTCCTGAATTTCTGATCAGCTCCGGCTGAGAGCCAAACCTCAAGCTTTCAGTTCCTCTTTAAACCACAAACCAGGACCCGCTCCTCTTTCAGGTGTCCGAGAGACACTTCTGTGATTCCTGAGGAGGCCCCAGGTCTGACCCACTGCAGACCCACCTGAGCTTCCACAAACAGCAGAGAAGGCCTCACTGTAACTGGGTTTTGATTAATTCTAGTTTAATGCATCTATCTCTTCTATAACCTAAGTGTCTGTAGCAAGGCTCAAACAAGGAGCTGACATGCAGTAACTGGACTATCCCCAAGCTGCAGAAACTAGAAAGGGAATCAAGTGGTTCCTCCCACAAGTAAATATTTAAGCAATATATCTGTAACATAAAATCATTCCCATGACTACAAATGCAAAAGGGGCCCAAGAATAAAGAGAAGAGAAAAAATTTTGTTGTGTGAAGAGGAACTTCTCCTCCAGTTAAAAAGAATACATACTGGAGTGATCTGAAGCTGCCTATAAATACTCAAGAACATCAAAGCTGGTCCTGTTAAATTAAAAATGCTGTCACACAGATAGGAACTAGCCTCTAGCACTGCCAGCTTCAACATGTGAGCCTCTGATCTGAGAGGCAGAGGCTCAGCTCTTCAAGAAATTTTATTCAACACAAGAAGGGGGGAAAAAAGTGAACCAGCAGTTGAGTTTAATAAGGATATTAAATACCTTACAAGTGAGATAATTAGAGCTTAACTCTTTAAGGACACTCCAGCCCTTTCACTGACTAGGATGGTAGCTTCTTCCCATACAACTTCCAAGGCTGGCATGTTTCTGGGCTCCAGGAATGTTCCTATCCAAGCCCCTGAAACAAACCCTTACGTGGTCTTTGAAAACAGAGATTTTGTTGGTTTCATCTTAGTGCAACTTCAATCACGCTGCCTACCTTGCATATATGTGTGTGCACCTTTGGCTGGCTACTCCACATCACGGACCTGTGTTTAATACTAAAGCTGTCCAGAAAGATTTCAGATCATCCTCCCACAGTTGTCTGAAGATAACAAGAATGGTAGACAACAGGAGACCAGATCACTTCATTTGACTTCTATTATTTCAGGAGATTCAGCTCCAGTGGCAACTGAACGTAAACAAAATATGTTTTGTGGTTGAGAAATTTATCCCAATCTGCAACTACAACCTTATTATTTCACTATAGGAAAACCTCTGTCCATTTCTAGTATCCAAACCAAAAAAGACTATCCCAGGCATTTACAAATGGGGAGTGGAGGGGAAGTAGTAGCTGCTTTCTCAAGTAAAATAGAGGAAAACTGAAATAAGATCATGCCTTGAGAGTTCTTTTGCATTAACTAGTCCACAATGTCTTTTCTTCAGACACACTTTTGGGATACAAAAGATAATATCTTTTCAACAGGCAAAACACTGCCAGCTAGCAGAATGGGGATACCTTGCCTCTGAGCAAAAAGAGGTCTCCAGCCCTTGGCTCCTATTAAATACTGAACTCAGCAGCATCTCCTGGCTCTGTTTCAAGGGTTCATTTCTTGCTCCCAGCCCTGCTACACATCATCAGGACATCTGCCAGCTTGGCATCCAGACCATGAAGTGTTCATCTCCCCTTTATCCTCACAGCAGGCAAAATCTGCTCTGAAAGGCTTCTAAATAAATACAAAACAGGTATGAGAAAGTATGACAGACCCTAGTAAAATACAATACAACTGGGATGGGAGGGAATATCTTTCCCTGTTATATCATACACACCCTTTAGAGACTGCCTTAGGAGAAAACCCAGTGCACCTAAGAAAAGGGCAGCAACTGCTATGCTGCATATCCTAACCTCTATCCTTATCTCCAAAGACAGCAAGGACAGGTAAAACCTCAGTGCAGCAGGAACAGAGACCACCCATGTGCACAACTGGCATGCTGTGTATATATATATATAATGTTTTATCCATGAGATATGGATATTATTATTGTTGCTGTTGTTATTAAGGTAAAACCAATCAAGGCTCAATTGGGAGTACCATCATTTAGCCAGGCCCAAAAAAGAAGTCTGTAAATCTTCAATAGCAGTCTCTGTGAGGAAAATGAAACAAAATTCAAACAAACAAAAACAACAAGCAAAAATCAAAAACAAACAAAACCAAAACATCCTTTAAAAGAGGTTCTTCTCTATGAACTACAGAGTTGTGGAATGGACCCATCAGTGTAAAAAAACCCCAAACAGAACAGAACACCTTCTGCAATTCCAAGTCAGTCTTTCAAACGTACTTTTCTTAATCTGTCATCAAAGCGGGCAGGTTAAAGCTGGAAACCTGCAGTTCTAAAGGTGAACTCCACAGAAAGTTTGGTTCAAGCCTCTTCTGCTTGGGGGAGGAAGGGCAGAGTGAAACGGATAAAGAGAGAAGTAGAGGAGAAGGATTTTGCTCAGCCATGCTTACTATACTTTTTATTGTGAGGAGTTTTTTTAAAGCAGGCGAGCATCACAAGCTCAAAGTAGGAAAACAGATCTTGGCACAAACTAGGGTCTTTCCTAAACTAAATGCAATTTTTTCAAACACTACAATCAGAAGTATTTGAAAGTTGCTTACCAAGCACATGCAATAAATTCACAGTAGGAGGCATGTACTTGCAACATGCGTGCCTGTACACCTAATTAACAGTTGTACTCAAACCATGACTGCAAACTCTTAGTTAGGCCAGTCACTGATTCTTCCGTTTGCTTTACTACTGAAAATGATGCAAAACAATAAAGCAGCTTAAGCTCAAGGAAACCAACAGAAAGCTTAAGCTGGTCATCAGCTCTAGAAAACAACCAAAATCCTCACATTAATGCAGAGTAACATGGGTCTGGAAAGCCTAGAGAGTTTGCATATATTACACTACATATTTAAGGTTGTACTTGTGTCTGGAACATAACAGGCACCTAATCAACCTTTGTGAACTGGCTTTTCATCTTAAAGCCAAGTGCAACAACAAAAGTCTCTAAGCAGCATGAAAAGGAAATTTTAAAAAATGAATGAAAGAAATCTGCCACTGTGAAGAGACATCCTAAGCCACCAGAGCTTTATTTTCCTGAGCACTAGTACTCAAACCTAACAGAAGCACAGCTTCACCAATGGGACAAGTGCAGGAAAGTGCAATTTTTGGCAGTCTCCACTGGGTATCCACAAGAGTGCACTTCCCTGGTCACCTCTGGTTTAAGTGTCAAGCAATCAAGAAAAATACGGAAAAAAATAATTATTTCTTTTTTAACGTGAATCTTCTGTTGCTGTTCTAACAATTTCAAAGCACATCTTTGTTTTAAAACAATCTATTTTTCCTTTGCCAATCTCTTTTAGTGTGAAGGACTCTCCCTTCAAGACAGGAAACGAAAAATAAGGCCAAGCATTCTACTGGCATTCATTCTCTTTTCATGTGTAGGCACACACATTTGAATACTGAAGTGCACATGCCCAAAAGAAAAGATAATATGTAAAAATTAATACTTAACACCTCCTAAATTGAGCACTTCCAAAGCAGTAAGTGCATTAATGCAAATACATGTACCGCTTACACAACTGGGTAGAACATAAAGCAGATCACTGCCTCCAGATCTAACCTTTCCTTAACCAGTCTGATGCTGCCCTCCTGAAAGCATTCACACTTTGAAAAACTGTTTCTGAAAGTTATTTTTGTTCAGAAGGGCCTCACTTTGCAATTCCAAAACAAGGACTAGAAGACTGTAATAAAAAAGGGAGCCTTTTTAAATACACGCTCCACCACAAGATGGTATAAACTGGAAGAAAATTACTATGTATGCTAATCAATGGTTTTATACAACTACTCAAGACTTTCCTATAAGATCTGCTTGCAGCAAAGCTGCCTGCAGTTCTTCTCCCTCCACATCTGCCACACTGAATCGTGTCCTCTACACACTTCACCTGGAGTCATTTCAGAAGCCCTTCACTAGGCAAAGCACTGAAGAAGCAGCTGCCCCATCCCATAAGGGCACCAATGGGGTGTGCTCAGGGGGGGCAACTGCCAGTTCCACCCATGGGGCATAGCTGGCCACAAGTGCTGGTAACACTGTGAAGCAGGCTGTAATTATATATAAACCACTGTAGTCACACAGATCCAGTCTCAACATAAGTAAATATATATAAATGAAAAAAAAGTTCTCCAAATGGCTCCATGTTTAACAATTTTTGAGTGCCACTTCTCCCTGGGATTTTTTCCTCGTTCCGCCTCCCAAACAAGCAAGAGGAGCACATGGAAAAGGAAGTGCTCAGCATCCTGCCAGCAAAGGCAAGGTTTTCAACAGTACAGATCTTCAACATCTGTGAGGAAGTTTACCTAAACATATGGACTATGCAGAAAAGTTACCTGAACTCCCACAAACTACTTTTCCCCACTTAATTCCCCATCTTTACTTGGAAGTGCAGAAATTGCACTATTTGGTCTGAGCACTGAGCCAGTGCTCTGAGCTTTCTGCTTCTATTTACGTACTTAACCTACTTTTATTCTTATTCCTCTAAATGGGTCACACTAGCATTTTTTTGCTCTTTCCATTGTAATTTCTCCACACTTAAGTATCTTTCACTACATTTTCTTACACTGTGGCTCCCACCTTCTCTTCAAGGGACTGTCTCAGTCTTGCATGCCAGCAAGGTTCTGATAGAAGGATTCTGGTATTGCTGCAACTCTGTGCAAACACCACAGGCACTGGAGCTTCCTCCAAAACCAAGAACTCATCACTGAATTTGGCACCTTATCTTTGGATCAGGCCCCTCCCCTGTAGTAATGCCTAGAAACTTTTATTTATTACTGCCTTAGACTCATTCAGAAACAGTTTCCACAGGTGCCCTTAACTCTCTCTTAATACATTATAATGTACTGTAATAGTATCTACAGAGTTAAGAACTTTGGACTTTCAAGCTGTAGGCTATTTACTAGCCCTTAAATTTCCTATTATTACGAAATTAACTATTATCATAAGGTCATTATTATTTATTTTCATAAGGTGTTTCTTTTTTTCAGAAGATGTGAAAAAAGGCATGAATCTGTCCAACCAGAGAGAGAAGGGTGTTCTCTCAGAAGACTTAAGCTGCCAAGTGCCCCTTCTTACCACTATCTTTGACACTCCCCCCTTAAATTCTCTTACATTACATTTTTGCAGTGAACCTTAACAGGATGGCACAGACACAAGATTCGCAAAGCAGAGCACTACAGCTGCAGGCAGACAGCACACAACAGCCAGTAAGCTAACACAGAAGGAGTTTATCGAGTCCTTTCACCACCATTCTAAGAGACATCTTGGATACTGCAGTGTTGAAGAAGTAAAAAAAAATTAGGATCCTTATTTACAGTACCACGTTCAGAGGCCAATGAGGACAGGCAACTCCTTGTGAACTAAGCCAGCAATGCTGTGACTGGGCTGGAGCTCAGTGTTAAGACAAAACAGTACAAGAGGATAAATGACTTAAACAAAACACTTTAATGATCTGTCTTCAACTCTCCCGGGTACCACCCCACATCACATCACCGGCTAAAGCATGACTGAAACTTTAAAAAAAAAGGAGAAGGACAGAGGGAGGGATGAAACTGTGAAACAGCTGGACCAATCTATTCTGAGATCAAGCTCGGGACAATACCTCTACTGCAAGCAACCTGCTTGTGCACACTCTACAAAGGCTGTCCAGGTACAACAACTATACAAGTCTTCATCTCAGTGATCTCCTCTTTTGAATGCAAATTACACTTCCTTTATCATCCTGGCCTTCTCTTGTAGAGAACCCCGACCTGTAGTTACCTGTTGCACTCCCATGAAAAACACCTTCCTTTTCACCACAGGAAAAACTCAACTGGCCATGAGTGAGTAGGGGACCCCAGTCCCCCCCCCTGAAAAGCCACTCTGGGCACAAGCAG
This sequence comes from Oxyruncus cristatus, assembly GCA_013399855.1. Taxonomy (NCBI): domain Eukaryota; kingdom Metazoa; phylum Chordata; class Aves; order Passeriformes; family Cotingidae; genus Oxyruncus; species Oxyruncus cristatus. The sequence goes on along the minus strand of VXAY01004936.1, from coordinate 219,057 downwards.
TCTTCATCCTTCTGTCAGAAATCACTGAGGAATAAACACAGATCCAGCTCGGGTCAGGCACAGCACACTACACAAATTATAGAAGAGGAGCCTGGCTATTCACAGCACTAAACCTGCACTTTTCATCTTTCTTTCACCTGTCAATTCTCTCCCATAACAGAGAGGACTGACAAGCCCTGCCAACTCCCAGAACAAACTGACATCTCCAGTTTAGGTTTCACAGCCTGCACATATGCTTTAAAGGACTGACATTACAGAAAACGCCCAACCACGATTTGTAAAATTTTTGCTGCTCCGCACATATATCAAGGCTGTGGTACGGAAGCATCTTGCTCCTACCAGCTAGATAGTCAAGTCTTAGTACAATGATAACCAGAAAACAAAAGAAAAACTGAAGCTTAAATTAAACAAGGTTTCTGACGCACGAAGCAGCAGAGCAACAAGTACAGAAAACAAGCCCTGCTCTGACTACTTAACAGATACACCTGATGCTGTTATAACAAAAAAGGAGCCATCAGTGACTTGCTGTTATTAAAATAAATTAAATAATTACTTTAACAAAATTTAAAACAGGTTAAAACCCCACTTTTTTTTAAGACAATAGCAATTCCCAGTCTTCCATTCATGGTTCAGTGTAGGTATCTATTCAACACAAACTCCTTAACTCTCAGCAAGCCTTCAGAATGGTGATGGGACTCCTGGTTCTGTGTGACACAAGTTCAGATGAAAGGCTCAAAGGGGACAGTGCTTACATTCACCTACTGAAGATGGACATCCTCAAGATTACTATTCTCACTTGCCTCGAAACATTTGCCAATTGTATCTGTTCGTAACATCAAAGACTGAAGATTATGGAGGACAAAACCTACAGCATACTCCCACTTCTCATTCAAGGCACAACAGAGCCCTTCCAGGTCTCCTGTCTTCGTACCAAAACAGAGAAACACAGTAAATGCGGAACAGCCCCTCTCCTCACCCCATTCTCAGCATCCACAGGGTGTTAGCTCTTTGTTTTCAGTCAGAATAGAAGTGCCACGTTCCAATGACAGCTCAACTCCAAGATACTTCACTTCAAGGACACAATAACAAAGCAAACCTGAAGCCCAGATGAATTATCCCTGATGTCCTCAGGACCATTACTGCAAGCCATAACTTTACAGTTAAGGTATGGAAACTAACACAAACCCAGTCACAGGTGTCTTCATATTCTAAAAGGGTAACTAGCAAAACAAACATCCAACAAGACAGTGACTCAAAGCCACAAATAATTCCATTTCCTCAATCTGAATGGCCTTCAGGCACTCAGCTCCAGCAAGAAGAAACTTAACCTGCCTGATCAAAAAACAACAACTAAAAAACCACCAAAATACACATTTTCGTTTTCCACTCTCAAAGGACACAAATATTCCCTTGACTCAGCCTCTTCTGATCAGGGCCAGACATCTATGTATCTGCACAGTTATTTCAAGTCACTCCTTTCAACACCGTGAAAAACTCTGTTGATGCTTCAGAGTGCACTTCGCAGCCTTTAGCAACTGTTGCATTTTGAGAAAATGTTTAAAGCCATTAAAATACATACGGGGTGGGAGGGGGACAGAAGGAAGGAGTACACAGGCACACAGTCTTGCACTCCACTTTGAAGCCTCCCCACCTTCTGCAAGAGAAAGATAGGCAATAATTTCCTACAAAGAAGTGGCATGCAAGAAGGTGGGAAGTGTCCCGCTTAGGTTTTCTTCCCGGAGCTTAAAGCACTGAGTTATGGGTGTTCTCCCCAGACTGTTAACTTTTGAGCACAAAAAATACATGCAAGTGGAGATTATTAGATCACCTACACACAGTTCAATGGCTACATAAAGTTCATTATTTCTCTCCTGAGGCTTCCAAGCAGAAACAAACCAACCAAAACCCAAACTTCTGTTTCACAGGAAAAACCACACATAATATTCCTGAATCTCTTCCTCCATGCTGCTTCTCATTGTATACATGCATTGTATTCATCGGTAATCAACCCACTACCGTATTTAACAATACATCTAATGCAGGAGTAGGAAAAAAGACAGATAGAATTGACAATTATGAATGTACATCATTTAAAGTTTTTGACACATCAGAGTTTTTAACGCAATCTAAAACAAGCGTTAAATCTGATCCTCTTTTCCCAGCACCTCACCTGAGCTCCTCTATGACCACATATTTATAAGAAACAGAGCATTAGATGCTCCACACCTTAGCTATCAAGTGGAACAAGCAACTGGAACAGAATCTAGCCAGCTGCAAGTAGAATTAAGATACAGAACCTCACTCTGAGCAATGAAGTTGCTGCTAGTAAAATCAGTGATGTTTATTGTCCTGGCACTGTCAGTCCGTGGCCATATAGCATCGAGTTTGAGATGAGACTACATCTGAGCTTTGGCCCTGAATGGTACGAGAAGCTTCAACCATAAGGAGTTTTCCAGTCATAATTTGTTTTAAAGCAAAATACCTTTTTAGAGGTTTCAATGAAGTCTGGTTTTCACAACCACTCTCCAACCAAATGTGTGCAATTTCCAATCTCAACCATACCAATGGCCAGTATAAAAGGCCCAAGAAACACGGAATATTCCAGTACTCCAGATACCACTGAGATGGTTAGACCTTCAAGCAGTTTAAGGACCAGCTGACACAGCAACCTAAGGATGAGTCTGCTGAATACAAACTGTGGCCACATGAAAGAAGACATGAACATTTCATCTCTCTAAAGAGTTATTCTGGTAGACACTTGACCCTATTAAGACTCGTTTACAATAACATGAGAAGCAATATAATAGCACACCACTACTGGATAGCAACCTGACCAATAACCAGTTTAGGAGTGGATGTATGACCTATCAAAAGCTGAAAGTGCATTGTTTCTTATGGTTGTGTTTTTTTTTTTGTTCAGACTTTCAAGACCAATGAGTAATTGATGCTATTAACATAAACAAAAGTAAGCCTTTGTGTAGTCTCAAAACCACAATTCCTTTGATCCATTCTTTAATGTGTGCCCGATTTTAAAGAATTTCTAATATTTCACTTTAAAGAAAAATGCACCTTTTTCTTGAAAGTGCTGTGAGCACTGACAAAGGGGTTGGGGCCAAGAAGAGCTTGCTTCACTGATGTACAACTAACTCGCTGCTGCTGAACAGGTTCTGAGTGGCATTAGCTTCATGAGCCTTTTCTAAACCTCACAGGGAGCTTTAAATGATGATCCAGAAAAACAGATTCATAGTGTTCTATAAAAACACAGCCTCGCTGAAAAAGGGAGGCAAGACAGTGCTGTGAAAATCTTATAAATTCCAGCTCTGAAAAAGTCACTTTCAGGAGGAGATAAAGGAAACAGGACACTGACAAGAGATGCTGTCTGCAATCTAGAACCTCAACAGTGAAAACACAACTGATGGCATTCAGTCCAGCTGCTTTGGAGCAATGCCTGCCAGGTTTTCTTCTCTGAAAAAAAGAACAGCACACACGGCTCGTAAAAAAAAAAAAAAATTAGCCTGCCCATGATGTAGTTATCTAGCACGTGTCCAGATGAATAAGCAAATCCATTTTTGAGCAATAAACGACTGTAGAAGATTTGCCACATCATTTGGCTTTCACTATAGTCTTTCCTACTTAGGGTGCTGTCTACCAATGATGAAGAGGAAGCAGACAGCCGATGTTACACACAACAAGGCCTGCAAAAGTCTGTTTAATACATTTGTTTCAGGTTGTGCAAATCTGAGTCTTAAAAAACCAGTAAGTTTTTTCTCCACTTTTACTTACAGTCACCAGGAAAGTATGACCTCAGTAAATGGCCTATATTCTGTTCTTAACACTAACACCTGACACAAAAGGAACCTTTTGAGTCTCTTGTTGGCCCCAAAGACAGTGTTAAGTCTCACTATTTGAAAATGCACCAAAAGGTTAAAAAACATCCACCTCTGTTTCAGTCCGTAGTAGCACCACCTTTTTTTGAAATATCAGAATTATAACACAATTGATCCATTCCTTCTTTCTGTGAAAAAAAAAAAAAATAGTCGCCTTACATTGGCAATTAGTCCTCACAACTCTTCTGGCTGCAAGACAACTTTTATAAGAAATCCTCCCAGGTGAAACTTTTTTGAAATATCAAGCACTCAAAAGCAGTATTCTTTAACAGAAAAGAAAAAAAGGTTATTTTGATAGTAAAGTATTTGTGTTTGTAGAGCTCTATCAGTTGTTTCTGGAGCTTACTTGCCACCAGTCAGCTTTTTTAAAGTTTTATGTGTATATTTATCTGTGTATGTATGTATACATATATTGAACTCAAACAAACAAATTCCACAGCTCTTAAATAAGGATTGCTATTGGCAATTGCTTTACAGTCAAACTTATTAAAACACCATTCGAGTCATTTTTCTCTACTTAGCCAATGGGGGAAAAAAATAAAGTCAACAATTACAAGCGACTACAAAGGAATTAGATAAGCACTTCAAGAGTTTCAAACGCAGTAAAGAATAGCTGCGTTCAGCCACAAACAAAAATTATTTCTCTGGTGAGAAAGTCAAGCGCAGCTTTGAACGAACCGTGCCGCGGTGGGAGCCCGGCTTCCAGGGAGCCCCGAGCGCAGCAGCACCGGGTCCGCGGAGCGGGCACCGACCGGCACAGCCCGAGCGCGCAGCACCCAATTGCTGCCGCGGTACTTTCGGCCCGGCCGCCCCCGGAGCGGGGCAGCCCCGCACAGCCCCGGCCGCGCACCGCCGGGACCGGCAAGGGGCGCCCGGCGCGGCACCGCC
>VXAY01004936.1:198069-213166 GCA_013399855.1 Oxyruncus cristatus | reverse complement strand
GAGGGGCAGCCCCGCCGGTGGTACGGCCCGGGTGGACGTTCCCCGGCGGCCGGAGCAGTGCCCTGTCACCACACGTACCACGGGCATCGATCCTCCGCAGAGACATCTCTGCTTTGCGGGATATGCCTGCTGATTGCAGCCAGCATCCAGCGGGCTTCTCGTCTGTGTGTAGGGCAGGACTGGCTAATCGGCCCCCTGACCCCAGTCCCCTGAAACTGCGTTTGGGGAGGTTGGTACCCTGGCTCTTTGGCTTAGCTATTAATGCAAGTCTACAGAACCTCCATCAACGATGGGGAAAAGGTGTACAGGTAATGATTTTTGTTTCAGTCTCACACAAGAACCGGATGGCAGCCAAGGATACAGTTTTTCATTAAAAGTATGTACAGCCGAGTTGTAGAATTATTAATACATGATGTTACAGAGGCTAAATATAACTTACTTACAAGGAGGATTAGACAAACTGACCCGAGATCCCTTGTTGGCTATGAAACAATGTCTAGAAACAAAGTCCAGCCCTAACTCACTGGCAGAAGGAATAACATCTTAGTCTACAAATGGCCAGCTCTTTTCCTAAATATACTTTGTTACATTTGAAGACAGGAGAGTGGCATCCTTAGTGTGACACAGTGAGCAACATAAGCTTAACAAACCATGGAAGATTTCTTCAGTGGCAAAAGGTCAAGAAGGGATCACAGGAACACACACTCTGGGCTCCTACCAAAAGCTGCAAAACACTCCCCCTCCAAAACCTAACATGGTAAAGTGGATCAAAGGCTGTAAAATTATGGCTTGCTTAGAAAGGGAGCTGAAAGGGGCATCACTGTGGTGCTCTGGCCTGGTAACAACAGAGAATGCACTTTGCTAACTTAAATGTGGTCAACAGGTGTGAATTTGAGATTATAGGCATGTTTCAGTAGGATTTCAGAAATGCATAGCATCTAGTGTACTAACTAGAAGCATTTTAATCCCTTAAGTACAAACTACCTCTACTTGATTTTCCTGCACCCATGAGGCAAATGGCTGACACTTAGTCAACACACAATTTGCTACATCACAATCAACATAGGCACAGTTTAAACATGGAGAACTCAAGCAGATTTTCTCCCTGCTGAGTCAGCTAAATCACAATCTACAGCAAAATCAGAGATGTGTGCAGGGGCTGCTTGTTGTGATGATGAGATGGTCACAATCTGCTCTGTGCAAGTGTCTTAAGGAGAAAGTCTCTCGACATTCAGCTAATTCTCTCGCTTTCTTCATGAACTTAAGTGGTGTAGGCAAATGATATCCAGACTTTTTAACCTGCTGTCTTCTCATCCCTTCCTGAAGAGGCCAGAACAACTCATTTCCAGTCACTGGCAGCTTTTTATGCCCTGCATGCCAGATCCAAGATACTTGTTTTCACGGAGTATTTTTCTTCTTGGAAAGGTCCTTAAGCTGCTGTAATGAAGATTTTTAATGTTCTGATGGCAAAGGTAAACAGTTACATCCTAAATTGTTGCAGGTCAAGGCCTTCCAGCTGCCCCGTGCTCAGTGGATATGTCATCAGGCAGTAAGGAGAGTCGGAATTTCAGTGTCAGAGGACGATGGGGTGTGCACGGGTTGTCACACAAAGGTGATAAATGAATGGTGCCCCTTGGAGAATGTCTTCCAGTAGAACACTGGTATGCAGCTTGTAGGAACCGCCCTTCATGGTGTATGTTCCCCACTATCCCAGGCAGTCAAAGCCTGAGGACAGCCATAGCACTGGATGTGCCAACCTGGAACTTTTCTGCTGAGTATGACTTGCCACATTTGGCAGAAGTTTGCCTGTTTTGAGCTCGTCCCTTCTCAATTGTTTCATTTCTATAATTTCTCCATAATCATGTCCATGTAACTTTAGTGGATCTGTGTGGCAAACTGGATCAGGGAAGAGACCAGGGCTAAAGGGGGTGGACAGGGATGAAGTGGAGAATGTTATTTTTAAACTGAATTAGAAAGCTAAAATAGTATTGGGAAGAGCAGCCTTAGGAGTGGAGATGGGAATTGGAAATCTAGGTGTTCTAAGAGATCATGACAGGAGCTCAGTGTCTGTGGAACACACAGTTTTAGTTCTACAAAAACTGTGAAGAACCTGAGATTCCCAATTCTTAGCTGTGAAACTGAAAAGTCAAAAATGTTTTGTCCTTTCCTGGTGGTCAACAAAGGGGATGTCCATTTACTTTGGCAGTGTAGGGGCTCAGATGTCAGGCAACTGTCTACGATTCATTTCATAAACCTAAATGCCCCTCAGCAAGCATCGATGAACACTGCATGTTTATTTTTTATCTCTTTTTTCCCCTATTTAATCTTTCAAAATTACATAAATATCATATTATTGGATATTATTAGATTTCAAATTTAAGTACCAAGAAAATGGGGATTATCCAAATTAGGCAATTCAGCAGTAATCCTGTCCCCTGTTCACACGTACTGTGAAATTCTTCTGTTACATGGACACATTCTTCCCAACATGGTCTTGCTTCACAAGAGAATCCCAGTGTAAATAAAAATAAATTAAGAATAGTGAAAAAATGCTATAGATAAGACTCCTACCTCTGTTGTTAACAAAACCAGAATCACCAGTACTTTTCAGGTATTTCCTAGGAAATGGCACAGAGGTAGAGCCTCTCCAAGTTAGGTGGAGAGTTGGGAATGCAGAAATGGCAGATCAAACAAAATCTGGAAACTACCTACTGAAAAAGATGGGAATGGGGCTCTATGTGAGAAGTGGACAACATTCTAGAGCTAAAATAAGAGTTGCTGAAGATCTGATCCACTCCACTAAACTATCCATCATCGCTACAGACACACCAAAACTGCCTTGTCGCAGCCTCAGTCAAATACTGAGGAATGACATGTGGCACTAGGTCTCAGGTCACCAAGTTCCCTCTACTTGGGCAGAAATCCAAGCAGGAAGTTGCAAGAAGAGAATGGGCTGTCTATCATTAAAGCATCAAATATTTCTAATTGGCATCCTGCCCAGTTGGCAGCACACAGTTCACAATTCAGTTATACCATAATACTTCAGATATGTTTTCCTTTTTCTCCCCCTAAATAGCAAACTGAGGCCCAGGGTCTGAAATACAGAAGCCTCCAGCATTTACAACTGCAGCTGAGGACAGTGAGAGCTGTGATTTGAACATAATGAAATGATGTGCAGTGCCAAGTGGTCTGAGAAAGCATGCCCTGGGCACTCAGTCTCTTCTTCCAAGTAACAAGTGACAGGACCAGAGGAAACAGCCTCAAGTCACACCAGGGGAGGTTTATATTGGATATCAGGGAAAATTTCTCCATGGAAAGGCATATGAACATTGGAACAGGCTGCCCTGGGTAAAGGTGGAGTCACCATCCATGGGAGGATTTAAAAGATACGCGGATGTGGCACATGGGGACATGGGCTAGTGGTTTAACAGTGCCACGGGAAGGGTTGGACTCAATGGTTTTATAAGTCTTTTCCAACCTAAACAATTGATGATTCTGTCTCCGAAGAGGGCAATCAACACTAGAAGATGCACTGAACTTCCTACATCTCATTTCCTTTGCAAAGAAATGGATGTTATAGAACCCTCCTCCCTCTGCTCTTGAGATAAAACAAAGTTAGTGAAGTACCCACATAATACTGTGATGAACGTTATAGAAAAAGGCCAAATGAAAATTTGTGCTGAGAGCAGAGCTGGAATATTGCACAGGAAGTATAACCCTGCACACCAGGAAAAAAGAAAACAACATTAAGTAGCCATTTGCAACATGTCCATCAGCCATTCTCACCATTAAAGGAGGCAGGAACCCAAATTCCCTGGTCCTGCCTTTCCTGTAATTGAAAATACATTCGGCTGAAGATATCTGAAAACTGCTTTCTGTCACGTCTGGGTAGTCAAGCACAAACATAGCACTGAAGAATCCCTTCTAGAGCCTCTTTTAGCCTCATTTCATAATTAAATTAAACATATGCTATCTGCCCAGCAGCCTTGTTGCTCTTCTGAACCTATTAGCTAATTTTGACCAAACATAAGGGCAGAACAGAGGTTTTAAGATAGTACAGTTGAAAATTTTGGGAAAATTGGAGGCTCTGGACTCTGGGTACTGCAGGAATGTCCAACAAGGACACAGGAGAAACTAGGGCAGCAGGAAAACATTTAGGAAACTGCGCTTTTTCAGTTCTACTGTCCAAAGAACAGTCTGTTGTTGATTTTACATTTTTTTAAATTAAACAATCCATTCTAATTGCATCCCATTTAATTAACATGAAGCTTTTGTAACTATACTTGCGTTTTAAGGGGTTACCACTAGGAAAGGACATAAAGTAAATGTGTGTGCATGTAAATGCTGGTACCGAACCATGTCCCTCGGTGAGGGAGGCAGAGGTCGTTGGAGTTCAGCTGTTGCACACTCTGCGTGGCAGTAGCTAGAAAAAACCTAAGTGCAGCAGCAGATTAGTTACAGCATTTGTTGGCTCTTGCTTGATCAGGATGCTTACGGAATGCAAAAGGAAGGGAAGAGGAACTCAGGTTATTGAAGGCAGGTGATAAGGGCAGTGGCTCAGAGATCTTAAGAACAAATACATTGGAAACAAAGTATCTTTAGCTCTGCTGCTTTAGCACTAACTTGTTTGTCCTCCAGTATTGAGGGAGCCTCCCCAAAAGCTAGTATCAGTTATTAAGATAGCAAAGAGCAGATGACATCTTCAGTTAGGTGTTTTCTTAAGAGACATCACCAAAACCCACCCTCCTGATGATCTATAGTGCTCTTAGTCTCTGATGATCCACTTTGCAGTAAGTACGGCAATATCAGAACCCAAAAGTCTTACTGAACTTTCAGCCAGTGATGACGAGGATTTTCCAAGAAACTTTTTTTTCCCTGATATATTGTCTAGGCATACCAAAGGAAAATATGACCCTTTTTCAAAGAAATAAAGAAACTAACCAATGAGCATGGATTAAAAGTATTTCAGTTACTATGAATTTTGAAGTTCTATTTGACTGAGATCGTTTCCAGTATTGCCAGACCTTGTTTGCAGTATATTTCATCCCTCATCCACTTTGTAAAGAAAAAAAAAAAAAATCTCTTAAAAGGGGCTGCTCAGATGTGTTAAATAGTAAGAAAAGGTGATTCTTGCTCCTACATTTTATGTCAAGAAGAGCTCTGGTAACACCAGATAACCCAGGGTGGCTCCATTTCAATGGGAGATCCTTTTACAAGAGCGAGGGCACCCCGCAGCTGCAGAGCCCACTGCCCAACTCCCCTCTCTGGTGAGCGAGGACCTGTCCGGACCTCGGCTGGGAGCAGTTGCAGATAACACTGCACTCACACAGCACTGAGACTGCCTTTCCCTTTAACTACCAGGTATTCAGTGTAAGTTTCACAAGCTGCCACATAAAACACCAAAAACCCCCAAGCTCAAACACAAACACCATTGCCATCATCCCCCAAAAAGCCCAAAACAACTGCCAAAAACCCGCAACAAACCACCACCGTTGTCTCCAATCGATAAAAGCGTTCTGAACATACAATGGCAAATGGGAACTGTGGCTAAGAGTACACGCTATCTGAAAAAAGTGGACTATATTTCAGTAGATCAATCTCCTTATTTCATTTTCTTCTTGACAATGAAAACAGACAAACAGAAATTTTAATCCTGGAAAAACTGGTTTCTATCAGTTCTCACCACTGAGGAAGTGCTGATGGAAAGGACAGCAGTTTATTCCTCCAGCGCTACACAAATTAATTCAGATTTTACACAGTTACTTCTCATCCTCCTATATATTCTGTAAAGGCAATTAAAAATGTCAATGACTACAAAACACCTCAGACCTTTCTCTCATCTTTGATAGTCACAAACACATCATCAGGCTTTTCTATGCAGTAGGGAAGGTTGTGATCATACCCAGTAGGAATGGTAGGTGGGTGAATAGGGATAATGTCCTGGGAAGATTGTCACCCAACACAAAGGACCAAGTGACAAGTCACCAAGGGAATTCCAGCTAAAATGCTCAGCTACTAATAATACCACATAAGATGCTGAAGGAGCTGAGTACCCACACGTTGAACATAAAAAGGGTTATATAAAAGTGGATACATCTTAACTTCAAGTTAGACGATAACCAGGGTTCCAGGCTGCAACTATGACAAGGTCAACAACTGCAAAGGCAGCCCAGTTACCTCATTTAAAACAGCAATGTTGAGAGCATTTCCTGAAAGCTGGGGCAGTTATCTCAAACACCTCCACGTTATAAATTCACATGCCACCTTGATCATAGGGATTCATTTGTTCACACATGCTTAAGACACTGTCTTTCCTTTAAAACTCAAAGTCCAGATGAGAAATAAGAGACACAAGAAAAACCGAGAAAAACATCACTGACTAATCAAGAAGAGACATGCCAATACACCAGGATTAAAATATAAGAACTAAAATAAATTGTTATATTTTAAACACCACCAAAATCAGGAAGTCTGGATAGTACCAGCGGATTTGTTGATAACTTCTGTTTAAAAAACATTCAAAGTATTCTATGTATTCTTTATAAAAGTTTATGACTGTTATAACTGTTTGTTTTAATTGAGACTTAGCAATTTCCCTTTGAAGCCAATCTATGTTCATATAGTTCTACTCGTATCTGTTCCACCTAAAGGAAGAAGTGTCTGTCTTTTGCTTCAATCAAACCGAAGTGAAGGAAAAAGTGTCCTATTGTACAACTGTAAACTACTTGACTCAACATCTTTCCTCCTACATTACAAAAAAAAAATATTTTTAACATTTGCCTTGGAATTCTGGGCTGTTATGACACTCAAGTTTAAGAAGCAGGTGGTGTGTCAGAGGTCCCCTTGTATAGATTAAAGAACATCATAGAGGGATTTAGGATGTACCTTCATTGCCCTGCGGAGTGTAGTGACACATATACTGGCTCTAAATAGGTACGAGAAGCAAAATCATTACAGAGTTTTGCACAACAAGAATGAGGTTTCGATGAACAGAGTTTTTCATTAAAGCATTTACTAAATCAAACCTGAGAACCTTCCTTTCACAGCAAATTGTATCTGAGAAGTCCTCATAGCAGACCAGGTGACCACAGGAAGGATGAGAGCCATTTGTCTCATTCACACTCCCACATCTGCCTGTCCAGGTGGTTTCAGGAACCACCCAAGTCGATAACTCGGACTACTGCCCATGTTCCCTGCATGTTTTAATATCGTGCTCTGCAGAGCTTATTTCATAAGCAAATGATATTGCTGTACCTCTTAATAAGCAGTAGGAACAAGAGCTGTCCTCTTTCCAGTAAATTCAAGGCCATGTACACGCTTGCCCTTTTCCTCTCAGACAGGATTGCACAGCACAGAGTCTCAGGGCTGACTGAAAGCTTTACTCGGACACACCCGCGTGCTGGCCGGGGTTTCACTGCGAAGCAGCACCAGCAGTTTCCCACGGCGAGCCAAGGGGCGTGCGGGGCCTGCCCGGGGCGGGGCCGGGCGCGCTGCGGCCCGGCCACCACCAGGTGTCCCCCGAGGATCGCGGCGCTGCGGGACGGGCGCGGGGGTACGAGCTGGGATAAGGGTGACTCCAGAGCCACGAGCCGCGTTAAAGAAGTCTTCGGAGCCACGAGCTGGGATTAAAGGTGTCTCCCCCAGCCTTGTGTCTTCGTGCAGGCAAACTTCACTATTGCAGCTTGGAACAGAAAGCCCACTGCAATGGACAAAATGTTTATGTATTTATGAAAACGATGTTTTCATTATTATCATCAATTATTCTAAATTAAAGTAACAAACTACTGTAACTTGTCAGCTTAATTAAAGACCAAAAAGAAAAGTCAGTGAAGACATAAGTCAATCTTATGTTAAGAAAAATATGCCATGCAACTGTGGCTTTGCCTCTTGCTATTTAAATTCTGGAAACACAATTCCTCCAAGTAAACCAGCATCAAAGCAATGCAAATTAAACAACTGACTAGCCATGAAAATTTTAATTATAAAAATTATTTGTGAACGAAATTCCCTCTTAATGTTTTAACAGTTAAGGTTTCTAATGTCTTAAACAACACGTAGTCTTTTAAATGTGAAAGAAGGGGAAACATGCTGATTTGGGAAGCCTTCGCTCTCCCTGTACATCTTATTGTCTACTGAAGGAAAAAAACAGTAATGAATCAGGCCTGTAAAACTGAAAAATGTAAATTGTGCTAAAAATACCTTTATTTAGATAAATGCAGCCTTTTCTTTTTGCAGACTATTGCCCAACATACAGTACAAGTTCACACAAGAGTTGCAAGACAGTACAGCCATGCCTGATGTTTTCCTTCAGGGTCCTCATCAGGCAGGCAGGCACAGCAGATCATGTTTCCAAAAGAAGAAAAAAGAATACTATGAAATAAGCTTAAGAAATTATTGCTGTATGCTGTTCAATCATCTAAAATCTCTGCAAGGGCTCATAGGAACAGAATGGATTTGGAAAAAATCTGGAGCCATATTTTCCAAGATTCTCAGTATCCATTCTGCAAGAAGTGCCCTCAAATGCATCCACACAAATGTCTTTGACTGTGCTCTTGTGCCCTTTGTGCCCCTGAGGCTACTCTGTATCATCTCCACCACTTCCAGTTACAATCACAACAAATGCTAGATTGCTGTTTATTTTATGTGTTCATTATGTGAGTGCTTAGCAGTTTCTTCTCTCACAATATTGAAACATCCAATGTAAATAACATGTAAATATAACACACCCTGCATATTTCACAGAAACATATTTACATACAATCTAAATATTGACACCTATATTCAATTCAACATTTTTATTAGTGTTTCTGGAGTAAATATATGGTACAAGCTGCCGTTCATGAAGCCCTACTTCAAGAAATACACTACATAAAGTGAACAATATATGAACACCACAGAATAAATTTGAAGCACATGGTTAACGTGTATAGTGTATCAGCCACTGATTCTAATCACAATATGAAGAACCCTCTGTTAAAGCCAACAAATAGATTTCACCACTTCTGACTACCAAAAACAAAAAACATTCTTAAAAGGTGACTGGCTAAAATGAAGGAATTAGTATATTAACAACAGATTCATTCATCCCAAGGTAAGTTAAGCAACTACTTACTCTATTTCATCTTGGGTTATCTATTACATTAAAGACTCATCTGAGTTTCAAGATCTGACTGGCACTTTTAATGAATCACCTTAAAACACTCATTTTCCACATTTAAATACTAGCATGTGATCTGTTTAATCAGTATATAAAGGGCTTTACCTGTCCCTGTCCATTTACATAAGTGTTATCATTAAAGTCAGCGCTAGCAGAACAAATCATGAGGCTACAGAAAGAAAGCAAGATAGACTCATCCCCCTCTAACACCAGTTGCTACCCTGTGCCCTCTGAGCAGTCAGAAAGTCGAAACTGTACGAGGCAGGAAATGGATGATTCTGACAACACCCCCACATTTTGGGTCCTGCTAAACCTCTGCTGAGACAGAACTGATTCCTAACTCGACATTTCCTGATAATTTCCTCTTTTCACCCAGGGTCTCACGACAGCTGGAGGCAGGCTTCTGTGTACAAAAGGCACCCAAATGGAAGAAACTAAGGAAATAACTTCAAAATTACAAAATGAGAACGTTGCCAGGACTCTCAGGGGCTCTGAATTTCTAAAGGAATTTCAAAGCCTAGGGAATGACTGAGAAGTAAGAAAAGGTTTTTCCTTTCAAACACTGGCATTGCTCCAAAGAAGAGCTTCTGCCAACAGGAAGTAGCCATCAAGTTTTCGTAAGCACAGTTGTTGACCTGCCAGAGTATTTTCCAACTTCTGAACCAGGATGTTCAAAAACTTACTGCAATGATGAAAAAACTTACTGGAACAGGAGCTTTTAGGCATGTGAGATTTCCAGTCACCTGTTTTCCTCAGAGAGCTTATTCAACATGTGAAACACTGACCCAGAACCCAGAACAGTGCTCTTGGTTCCCTGGCACAGCACAGCAGCAAGCTCAGTCTCTTCTGTACTGCCCAAGCATATTCTACAGCAACACCCACAATGATGCACTCGCTGCATCATCTCAACTAAGTGTAGCAGCTTTGCCTCATGTCTTTTATTTATCACTAACACCTCTGGTGTATCACCAGGCATCAGTATATGCAGGTGAGCACAACACCTCTCCATGAACAGCTCTTATGGCACCTTCCAGAACCTTCAAATCCTGCACAATCTGCACAACCCTCTGGTCCACATTTTCCTGCCGGCATGATGAGAGAACTTTGCAGGGAAACACTGTGCTTGGGACCAAGCTTGAAAGAGAAGAGCCAAAGAGCTAAAGTAGGTAGTGCAAACAGGTATTACAATCAGACACACCACAGCCAAGCACCAGAGATGCCAACAGCAAGACCTTTTAAAGGGAAAGGGAATCCATGTAATGAAGTAGAGAAGATTCCCTGACCTGAGCCCGTTTCCCTGGCCAGCTGACCCAGTGCTGTTTGATTCCCAGGTGGAGACTCAGGGACTGGCAGATTGTGTAAATCTTCCCAAGGGCATCTGGTCACTACGGATAAAGATCTGTTTACAAGACTAATGTTTGCAGAGACTTCCAGTAACATTTCACTTTTACAGAACTGGTAGTGCAGGGTTGCCAAGCCTTTCCGTTCGCTGTGGCGTGGATATCTTGTCTTCTTTTAAATTCCCATGAGTGGTCTGCTCCAAGCTCTGAATGTGCAAGAGAAATTTGGTTCTCTGCCTGACAGAACAAATCAAATCAAGAGATCTTTATCTCAAATATAGCAATGTCCTTGTGAGCAGGTACACTTTCCCTTTATAATTGGCATTTCGTGACAGTGGGAGGGGGTTTAGGCCTCTACACTGAGACCTCTGCTGTTTAATAAGCATGTCAGTTTTCTAGAAAAATTAATAAATCGGCAAAAAATTGCAACTGCTACAAAATTCTATACGTTAATTAATTACTGGTCTTGCCTGGGACCAGTGAGTTCTTGAGTTTCAGAGGAGTCTAGCAAAATGAAGCAAACTGGAATTACAGTGCAAGTGAAAATCGGGGGAAAAAAAGATACCACGGAGATGCAAGGAACACTCTGAGCTCTTTATATAGGTTGCTTGACCTTAAATTTACTGTTATCACTCCAAAAAGAGATAATATATCATTAGACTGTTTCAAGAGAAATCTGCCATTTTGTATTCTGTAACAATAAAAAAAAAGGAATTACAGACACAAAATATTATAAGCCACGAAACATGATTTTGTTGCCAAAAAATCTGTGATGCAGAGAGGTCACTACAGAAGAAGGCCACGATGGAAGTTCATATCTTCTAATAATTAAGTTCATCAGTTGCTATACATGGTTCTACGACTGGGTTTTGGGAAGTGTGCTTCTCATCTGCCTTTTTTATGAGGTACTACATGAAATTTATTACTACTAAGCTACCATTAGACCTGGAATAGGGCAAAACCTCTTTGAATGCAGGCAATGGTACTGAACTGCCCTGAGAAGCTCCAAGGTGAGCTTCAGTGCCTGTGGCTGCTGGGAACTCCAGTGGCAGCGAAGAGAGACCCCTTTTTCCTGAAAAAAAACCCTCATAAAAGGCCCAACGTCTAGTCAACTTGAAGAATCTCTTTGTTCCAGAAACACTGCCAGCATTGTCTTAGTTAACTCAGACTTGTCTTGTGAATCAGAAGCAAGGCTTCATGGACTGTGGTGCCGGGACAACTACTTCTATTGGCATGGAGAGACACAACACCCTGCAAAGAGGACATGTGAGCTCTGTCACAAGATACACGCTGCTCGAGTCAACTGATGCTGCCTGTAGTGGCTGGGACACTGCTGTGGGGAAAATACAGACAGAACTCCAGCATGAAGGTCTGAAGGTATTAGAAGAAAGAGTTGTAACAGGAGACACTTGAGGTACAGGTGTGACAGGACCTCTCCCTCACCAAACAATCAGCTGGGTCAGAGGAGTGAACCATAAAGATGATCAAAGTGAGAATCTCCAGGCTGTGCCTGTGGCCCCCCACACAGACCTGAGAAGGAACTCAGGCAGACCTACCCACAGCTCCTTGAAATTCTGGGTGGTAGCAGGTACCAGTAATGTTTGTGGGTGGAACATGAGGACAAGGAACTGGAATACAAGGTACACATTTGTAAGATGTTTGCAGGAGAGTCAGGGTTTAAAGTTGGATTCACTGGGTCTTTGCCACACTATTCTAATGGAAACAATCACAGAGGCCAATGAGGCAGAATCTCAATAACAAATATTAATGGAGAAGAGATGATAGCTGAGCAAAATATCACCTTTCTGAAGGACTTGCTTGCAGCAGCATTAAGAGAAGGCACAGCCAACGTCACTTCCAACTGCATGCAGACTGGGTGGCAGCTCCCCTGCAGCAGGCAGAGGATACAGATTCTGCATATTCCCTGAAATTAGGAGCACTTTGAAGGATGTACTCCTGAATCCCAATGTGTAATGATGAAATTTAAGAATAAGTAAAATGAATACAAGTTACAGGTTTGGAATAACCTCATTTTAGGCTGCAAAACAGTTCCCCTTCTCATTTAATCAGCTATTGATACAAATCTGGGAATATTCCAGCTGTTGTCACAAGCTTGGGGCCCCAGGCCACTTTCCAAGCATTTTCAGACACACATTCAGCAAACAAGCTCTTTCTCAGACTATGACTGTCAGTTAATCTTTTCTCTACACCCCCTTCTTCCATTTTATTTCCCTCTTCTGTTCCCCCTTTTTTCATACACAGATAACATTTAACACATGTTTCTTTCTCTGTATCTGATATTACACAAGGGCAAAGCCTCTCCACCTTCGTTAAACAAAACTATTTCCTCCGGTGGGTTGGCCACCTGGAACATACAACATAAAGCTATGTTAGCAGGAATTAATGTGGTTTCTGGCAGGACAGCCAACAGCATCCTTGTTGGCACATCCTTGGTGGTAGTGCTGAACCCCCAGTGGAGTGAAAGGCAGGTTGAGAGGCATTCTTGAGTCATGTGGATCACAGGATTGAATCCAATGACTGAAAAAAAAGGAAAAATACAAAGACTGGAATGCGTAAACAGGGGAAAAAATGAAAATTAGAATTAAACTTGAAGTCTTTTAAGTAAAACTCTTCGAAAGGGTGTCACACTGCAACATCAGATTTATTGAACCCTTTTTTGGCACTCTTTTCCCCAGCGACTTAACCATATATCGAACAAAAGACTTTATGTCTCCTAACGATAGTAACATGATATTTATGAGCCTAAATGTATTCTCAGCAACTACACCACAGCTACTCTTAGCAGTGCTAATAAAACTGTTCAAGAGGACTAGACTGCAGGGTGTCATGCCCTTCTTTTGCCAGCTATTACTGCCAACACTAGACATACTAATGGATGCCATTATTATATTCAGTAAGAATGGACACCACCAACACCAAGGATAGCTTTCACTTTTGTGCCTGGTCACACACCACTGTAAAGTATTTCAGGCACCACTACTGGCACATATGTCCCTGCACTTCTGGAGTTTATTCATGATCACAAGCGTTTGTGGCAAAAGGAAACAGATGCTTTTGCTCTGGCTCCCTATAAAATCAAATAGGAAAATTAAATCCCAAGCAGACAGAAAGTTAGGATCTTTTTTCAGCCATAACGCTAAGAAACCTGGATATCTGTCTGATAAATCATATCATGATTAGTCTCCCCAGCATGGATACCACAAATCAGCAATGTGAGGCAGCCTGTTCAACACTTCTGTTGCAAAAAAGGGCAATTTGAAATGAATGTCTGAAATCTGAAAAAGTTATTAATACTGGACCTGCATGTTGCTAGCAAACAGTAAAGTTCTTAACTGGGAATTAGAATTACAGAAGAAACATGAGTCAAAACCTAGAAGAGACACACAAAGGAGAAGCAGGTAGTTTTCAATGACCGGTATCTAAGGGACTTAGCAGGACCAGAACAAACAATTTTTTTGCACTCAGATTAAAAGGCTTATCGAAAAGTTGCCTATTTTTCACAAAGATGTCAAAGTAGAAAGGTGAATTCTCAGCCTTAGCTCAATGTCATGCTGCAGTGAGTAAGGAAAGAACAAACACAAGCCTACAAATGCAGTTTGTTCTCTGGATCCTGAAAGCCTGGCATTACTCCAATGCTGGAGTAATGCCAAACCAGCACACCAGTGCCTTTGAACTTCTAAAGCTCATGTTTTTCCTTTACTGTTTAACAACTAATTTCAATTCAGTGTACAAATGGATTTCAAAAATAAACATATGCAGCCAAAGTCTCAACATTTCATAACTACTCAGGTCATTGGCAACTGTCGCAAATGGGAACTTGGAAAGCTTTGGTCACCGAGCTAAAGTCAACACTTCCAACCCCCTTGATGCCCCTTGTGTTTCTGTCTTGCTGTGGGCAGGTTGCTGAACACCTGCTTTCCCATAGGCAGAGTATTTTGAGGCTTTCTACCAACAAAACTTTAATTTGTCTGGACCCAAGATTCATCAGCTCTGACACCAGCCCTTCAGGGCAGGGTGATGACCTTTGTCGGGCCCCACAGAAGTGCTCCCTTCCCTCCCCACGCAGCACTGCTGCAGGACAGGCTGAGGGCAGCGGAGTCACACCCCTGGGGGATTTCTGCACAGTCTCCTGCAACTTCTACTCATCAGTCACTAACCTCTCTGCTTTTTTGTTCTTTTTAGCCCCATTTTTAGCCCATTCTCATGGCATCTGCTCATGCTCCATTCTTGGCACTTGTGT
Source organism: Oxyruncus cristatus (assembly GCA_013399855.1). NCBI lineage: Eukaryota > Metazoa > Chordata > Aves > Passeriformes > Cotingidae > Oxyruncus > Oxyruncus cristatus. Next base: position 198,408 of record VXAY01004936.1, on the reverse strand, counting down.
TCCCCACGATTCTGCTTGTGACAGACCGGCCGCGGGAAGGGGGCCACAAGGAGGCCTCAGGTGCACTGCCACGCCAGGCCCAGCTCGCTGCCTCCCCGGGGCTCTGCTCAGCTTCAGCGGGCAGCGCCCACGACCGGCAGCTCCTCAGAGCCCCTCACGGTGCCTCGTGGCCCCGCCCCTCGCCGGCGCCCGCCCGCCCGCAGCCCCCGCGTCTGATGCAATTCGCTTCCCCCCTTGCTCTCGGCTGCCGGCCAATCACGGGCTCGCGCGCCCGTTGCGTCACGCCGTTCCGGCCAATGAGCGAGAGCCACGATAGTAGAAATGCGGGCGGGGCCGCGC
>VXAY01004936.1:169828-197824 GCA_013399855.1 Oxyruncus cristatus | reverse complement strand
GGTGGTGATGGGGCATGGCTTCCCCGCTTCCCTACTGACGGCCCCCCTGTCCCGCAGGAAGCTGAAGAACCGCGTGGCGGCCCAGAGCGCCCGCGACAGGAAGAAGGCGCGGATGACGGAGCTGGAGCAGCAGGTGGTGGAGCTGGAGGAGGAGGTGAGGGGCAGAGGGAGGAGGTGAGGGGCAGAGGGAGGAGGTGAGGGGCAGAGGGAGGAGGTGAGGGGCAGAGGGAGGAGGTGAGGGGCAGAGGGAGGAGGTGAGGGGCAGAGGGAGGAGGTGAGGGGCAGAGGGAGGAGGTGAGGGGCAGAGGGAGGAGGTGAGGGGCAGAGGGAGGAGGTGAGGGGCAGAGGGAGGAGGTGAGGGGCAGAGGGAGGAGGTGAGGGGCAGAGGGAGGAGGTGAGGGGCAGAGGGAGGAGGTGAGGGGCTGAGGGAGGAGGTGAGGGGCTGCCTCCCTGCCTCACGGCTCTTTGCAGAACCAGAAGCTGCTGCTGGAAAATCAGCTCCTGCAGGAGAGGACGTGTAACCTTGTGCTGGAGAACCAGGAGCTCCGCTGCCGCCTGGGTTTAGATGCTCTGAAGACAGAGGAGGAGGGCAGCGATTTGCAGGTGAGCCTTTGCAGGAAAAACGTGATCTTCAGGATTATGTGCTGTACTGCCTGCTGGAACACTTGTGGTGACTGAATTTTTTCCTTGGCACAGGTTGTGAAGGAATCGCAGGTGGATGAGATTAGATTGGTGACCGGGTCCGCTGAGTCCGCAGCACTCAGACTACGTGTTCCTCTGCAGCAGGTGCAGGCCCAGCAGTCACCATTTCTGATAGCTTCCACGTGGATTCTGATGGCAGTGACTCTTCAGACTCTGAGGTGAGCATCCATTCCTATGCAGACTGCCCAGAACCTCAGAACCACTGTACATTTAAGACTAGTATTTTAACTATTTGATATTAAAAAATGTCATGATTTTTCCATAGTCTGTTTTCCAAGTCTTGGAATGCCATACCTGTGGCTCATAACAGCTCTGTTAAGCTGTATCTAGTGAGTACAGGAGTTAAACAAAACCTAAACAACCCAGCCCTCTGAACTTTGATCACAGGCAGGTCTGCCTAAGCCGGGTTCTGGTCTGTGCTCTGTGTAGCCAGCAGGCACTGTGGTGGTAGCCCTTGCTGTGTCCAGGATCTCAAAGAGTTTCCAGTAGTGGCTGTGAATCTCAAATGCGTGTAGAACTCTGGGGGGATTGCCAGTACCCTTACAAAAAAGCTAATGGACAAAGAATGACTGCACAGTGGAACACGTTGTCCAGAGAGGTTGTGGAGCCTCCCCTCACTGGAGATTTTAAAGAACTGGCTGGATGTAATCCTGTGCAATGTGCTCTAGGCTGACCCTGCTTGAGCAGGGCATGTTGGATGAGATAACCCACTGTGGTCTGTTCCAAACTGATGGGTTCTGTGATTCTGTGAATTTTTGAAAGATAAATAACTGCCTGTGTTTGATGGTGTTCTTGGTAAAACAACTGTGATTGCATTTAGTGTATTTTGACTTCCAGATGGGGGTTAATAAATGCCACAGTTAGTGTTTTGCTGTAACAGAAATAGACTGTCTTTCTAAAATAGTATTTCATTCTGCAGCCTGATCTCCTACTGGGCTTTCTGGACAGTCTGGACCCAGAGATGTTTCTCAGATGTGCTGATTCAGAGTCAACGTGCCTGGAAAATCTGGAGGAAGAGATCTCTGGAGAAACAGATTCCATATCAACCTCCCTCTCTCCTCCTTTGGGGTCCCCATCAGCTAAGCTGGAGGCCATTAATGAACTGATAAGGTTTGATCATGTGTATACAAAGCCCCTAATACTGGAGATTCCTGTTGAAGCAAGCAACCAAACCAATATGCTAGTGAAAATTGAGAAAGAATCTCTCTCTTCATCTGAAGACAAGGCTATCCCTGAGGTCCCAGTGTCTGTGAAGCAGGAACCTGTAGACAGCTTCATGCCTGAACTGGGCATTTCTCATCTGCTTTCTTCTCATCGTAGCCTTGAAGCCTCGAACTACTTGTTGGATGCCTATAGTGACTCTGGGTATGAAGGATCCCTGTCACCCTTCAGTGACATGTCCTCTCCACTTGGCACTGACCATGTGTGGGAGGATAGCTTTGCTAGTGAACTCTTTCCCCAGCTGATCAGTGTCTAACTTGGTAGTGTTAACTCCCCTTGGGTAACTGTCCTGGCAGATACCAGTATATGCCCCTTTGGGGTGTGTATGTGGGGAAAATCAAGTGTATTCAGAAGTGTTGCTCTCTTCTACCCACACTAGTAGATGGAGTGATGGTATGAAAGAACATAGGGTGTCCTGCCCTGACACCCTATCAGTGTTAGCTTATGAGGGAGGAAACTTTTTGTTTCTCAATAACTTGCTAATTCTATATGAACCTGAAAATGTTAATTTTTGTTTTACATTTAAAATTTTAACACCAAAAACGGCAGTGGGATATTCATGTATAGACAACTGGGGTAAAACTTTAATAGTCTCTACATCTTACAGCTTTACTGTGTAAATGCTTGTTTTCCATTTGCTATGTAGAGTTGCTTTCTCCATTTAATATTTAACTATATTGGTGCAATTAAAACGCAGCGCAGCTCACTGACCCTTTTTTGCTTTAGATCTCGGTGGGGAGGGGGGAGTATCTGGGCCTTGCAGAACTTAAGTCGAGATCCCTCTGTGTCTCATCCTGCCACAGTGCACTGACGAGCAGTACTTGCACAGTGTCTGTTAGCTGGATGCTGTAGCAGTTTCTTCTGGATGTGGTAACTGGGTTTGTGCGAGGGCCAGAGCTGCTAGAGCAAAACCTTCAGCCTCAATAAGGGAAGTGGGTGGCAGGAGCTTGAAGTCTGAATAAAGTCCTGGTGGTGTCACCCTGGTGGCCAGTAATGCTCAGTTGGAGGGGAGGTGGGGGTGAGACAGACGTGAGGTGAAAAAAGTGCAGATTCTGTGTTACCACACGATGTTCTGAAGCATCAAATGAACTTCACAGAGAGAGTTTCAAATATCACAGCAGGGCTCTTTGTTACCCACATCCATTTGTTCCAACATCACAATATTAAAGACACTTGGAGATACAGAAGAAACTGAGATTTTATACTGAGAGAGCTGTTGCAGGTGTTTGCACAGCTGCTCTTGGTTTCAGTGCTATTTCATGTTTTGCATTCAATTTTGACAAAAAATAACTTGGAGTGGAGAGGAAAGGAAATGGGGGATGGTATTGGGAGGGTTTTGGGGTTTTTTTTCATGCTAGCTCAGATTAAGATACAGCAACATTAACTGCCAGGATGAGGAAAAGGAGATGAAAAGTTCATGTGAACTCCTCTGGCAAACTGCTTAAGAGAGAAACTTGTGCTTATTGCACCATGCTTCATGAGGAAAATGTGACCTTTGTTTGCAATGAATAAGGAAGTTTATGGTTCTTACATTCAGCTTTTAATTCACCATTCCAAAGGCAAGACCCAGTATCATCCAAGAACTCAGCAAGAGTAATTCAGCTGAAACTGAAGACCACCTTTCACCAAATTATAGAGGCAAACAGTTGTCTTCAACAAAACAAAACCACCTGAAACACCTGGAAAAGCTGTCTAGGCAGGAAATGGCTGAAGGCACTTTGTTAAGCTGAAGACAAAAATTGATGGAAGCACCAAGAAGCGGCCTGCCACCAATGTCTGATAGACATTGAACTCCAACAGCTGTATGTGAATGGCACACTGAAAGAAATATGAATACATGCAAGACATGCCTATCTTAAGCAAAAAATCCTGTACCAATTATCAGTCTGGCCTGTGCTTAAGCCTTCAGCAAGAAAACCACCAGCAAATCCAGCTTTGTTAAAGGACTGCTTCAGCCAACATTGAGAACAAAACAAATGATACTTCTGCTGCATATGACTTTCCTTTGTTCTTAAGCCAGCGAAACTGCAGTTCTCAGCTCCTAGGCAAGGTTCTGCTCCAGTAATTATTCTGAGTCAGTGGTTTAAAAAAGATCAGTGCTCGCAACTTTGAGATTTTAAATTGCTTTGATTCATTTGAGTAGTTGGTGGTGGTTTGAACCAGCATCCTGAGTAAAGTGTAGTTTGATAGCTGCACATGTAAGCTTTTTTGGGTACCCTGTAAACTTGATTCAATTACAAGCCTGCCCTAGGGCAGCCACGTGCCTTGAAGCCAAGGCTGTGCCCACAGCAGGGGCAGGGAGCAGTGGGGGCATAGATTCCCTTTTCTCCTCTGTCCCTGCAGTAGCTGCATGTTGTCACTGGCACAGAGCACCGTGATCCTCAGAACGGGTCCTGGGCACGAGCAAAAGGCTCAGCATGTGTGCTATGGAGCAGAAAGCTGCTGCCTTCTGCTGGAGGAGTAACTCCCCTGCAGCACATCCTACTCTTTAAAGCAGGGAAGGCGTGTCTGTCCTGTGGCTCAAAACAGCTCAGGGCGAGGAGTAATCAGACATTGGAATAGGCCGCCCAGGGAGGTGGTGGATTCTCAGTCCCTGGAGGGTTTTAAGATGAGACTGGATGTGGCGCTTAGTGCCGTGGTCTACTAACCATGGCGGTGTTGGATCAAGGGTTGGACTTGACGTGACTGTGGGTCTTGCCCCCAGGCAGCTCGTGTCGGTGCCCGTGGGTTTCTGGGGGGCTAGACCTGGGCCCATTGGTGTCCTGGCCGGAGCGTAAGGGGGACGCCGGAGCTGGAACACGCAATTCCCGGCGGTGCCTGTTCACGCTGCCGGTTGCCGAGGCCGGCCCTGGGGCGGGACCTGCCGGCAACGCAGCCACAGCCCCGCCCGCCGGGCCTCGGCCCCTCGTGGCTCCGCGAGAAACCCATTCTCAACGGCTCAAAGAATTCCAGGAAAACTGTGTGACAGTCACATTTCCACAGTGTTTAGGAGGGCTGTTCAGCATCCAAGCACTGCAAAAATGCTCAATTTACACTGTTTTGCTTCCCCTTTTTTAACTTCACAGCTCTATCCCGGCATGCTTTATCCTGACTTACTGGGAGCGCTGGGTTCCAACACAAACTGTTAATATTTGTTGAGGTCCCTTCCACTGAAAACACAGAACCTGTTCTTGTTGGGCATCTAGAAGCCTAAAAGCATTCAGAATTTCTATAAGCACTAGTATTTACTTTTTACTAGAATCAAGTCAATGTAAATGCTACCAAGGCAGGATGAGGGCTTTTTTTTAATATATGTATTTATGTAGTACAGATTAAAGTGTGAGAATCTAAACTCTCACCCGAGGATCTTTAATCTGAGATCTTCCTGTAGCTGAGAGATGTCAAATTAAACTGAACCCAGGCAAAGCTGGGGTAGCAAGGGAAGGGTAACACATGCAGGGAGCAGCAGCTCTCACGTTGCAGCACGCTTCCTTCAGGTGACTGCTTTCTGATTGCCTCACAAGCAAGGAACCAGACCCAGTGGTTTACATGGGTTACATCTGCATTTGATTAAATAAATGATCCAAGACAGAAGCCACACATCTGTTCTAGCTGAATGATACAAAACACAAACCCTGGAATAATTATAAATCCAGTTGGCAAGCCCATGCCAAAAAAAATTCTGTCCCTTGGTACCCCACTTTTGCTTTGTCAGAGGCTTCCAAGGTTTCCACTTTTATCAAGAATGAAACACAGTCATCTAAAAATATTTTAGAAAATTTATTGAAAACTGACATACAAAGGGTGATTTGGTCCCAAGAGAAGACAGACCAGAATCGGATCTTCCATATTTCAAAATAAGGTTTTTTCTAATACTGCATCACATTTGCCATCCCACTTGTGAACAGCATTAATAAAAGTCTTTTAAGGAAGCCAACAACAACAAAACCCACAAATACAGGTCTGAAAATGCCCAGAGCTTCATCTCCCCATACCCTCTCCAAGTGATTGGCAAGGATCTTGCTCGATCCTCCTGACACTCGGTTCCCACCGTAGCCTACTCTTCTCCTCCCCCAGCAATTTAAGCAATTCAACCCCGCTGTCTCCTATCACAAGGGCAGAACTGAATTATGAAAAAATGAAAGTAAATGTTTTCTACCAAAGCAAAATTCTTGGACAGTTTTTTCCCCATCTCATGGTCTTCATCAATAGTCCACCACTATATTCTTGTTTCAGATGGCAGAATAATGGGTCAGTGAAGCCCTATTGGCATCAAACAATTAAGAAGAAAGACACCTCTGAAAGTCAACCTTTGGTACAAATCTAACAGGAAAAAAGTATGCTTAAAAGGCATCTACAAAACTTTCTTATTCTGCAAATCTGATACGCAATTTGTCGCTTTTAAGAGGAAAACAACTGCATCTAGATTTGATATATTTAGGCTTCTTACAGGTTTTTTACTCCTCTGTTGCAATTTCAGTGTTGCTGAGATGGTTTCATCAAATTTTTGAAATTTTTATCCTTTCTTCTCAGTTTATTTAGGATTCAAGAGCTTTCAGCTAAAATACTTCCAACCCTAATATAAATTAGATATAATCCTGCAAGCTGAAAACCAATTAATTAGTTGGAGGCATCACATTTTCTACCTGTAGTGACTACAGCCTTCTCCAAACTGCACTGCTTTACTTTATACTCAAGCAGAGGAGCACATCAAAGGCTGTAGATTTTAAGCACAGCTTAATAATACATAGGGAATTGTACACAGTTCATGCAAGGGATTTATAGCAGACCCTGAAATGAAATCAGACATAGCAAGATTGGAGAACATGTGCAGCCTACTCAATAAACCTTCAGAATGGTAGTGGTTTCCAGAGTAATGCTATTCAAAAGTTGGAACGTTTTTAGTGAAGCTCTGGAAAGTTTTATCGAGAGACAGAAAATTTCAACCAACCTTCAACAAAAGCTGAAAGAAACAGGACTTAACAAATAGGGGTATCTTTTGAAGAACCAGAAGGAAATAAAGGATTTTTGCAAAAAGAGAAGCTTGATTTTAAACTATCAGCTATGTGTTAACAGTAAAGAGTATCATCACAAAGATTATCAACTAGCTGTGCAATGGAAGAGTAGATTTTCTTACGTGAGCAGCTGCACCACTGTATACTTGCTCCTTTATGTTAGCGAGGTGTCAAAACTAGACTGGCTGTAGGACTCTGAACAGAACCTATTACTTGGAAAGGAATTTCTTATGAGAAGCCTCAATTCAGGTATCTCTGAGAAAGCTCAAGGACTCAGGAACAGAAGGTAAGGTTCTCTGCCTTGTTTAAGGGTTTCAAGCAAAATGGAACTGCTGTGCATTGAGAAAAGGTACAAGTAATAGCTCATTGTGGATTCCTTTCCTTGGCACCCTAAGCAGGGTACGAAATTCTTTTGGCATACGTCTGTATAAACAATGTGACACCATGTTAAATGGCACATGTTCTGGCTTAAATTTGAAGTCTAGATTCTCTCGGGAAGAAGACAAGCATCTTCTTTACCTCACCACTAAAGCCATCAGTCTCAAAGGCTGGGACTTGGCTGCAGAAAATAATCAGCAGAAAATAATCAGCATTTGCCCCTCTTTATGCCAGAAAGCAGCTCCCTGTCTTCTGATTTACTTACCATGTTTATCCCAATTAAAGGATGCCATTTATTGAATTAAAAGTTAACAGTGTCTTCAACAGATTTTCCAACTGGATGACTACAAAGAATCTCAGCACAATGTAAAATGTGGATCTCTTGGCTCAGAACCACTTTTCTCCTGACTTTGCATCATTTGGGGAGAGGGACATCAAAACCCCACAGACACAATTTAGAAGCCAATGACCAAAGATGACTGAAGTTAGCTGGTATCCTGCAAGTTAGAAGCTGGCTTTACTTTCTACAAAGACTTCTGCTGTAACATTCCCTCCCTACCACCCCGCAGGATGTATAATTTCTACATTTGAGTTTACAGCAAATCCAAACCAGCCACAGATGAAATCGTGTGAAAAGCTGTATTACCATTGGGATTGCTTTTCTATCTGTGGCTAGATTCAAAAGTATTTCTTCCTTTACATACCCTTTTGTAATTCAAATTAAACCAACTGGCCAAGCATAGTATGTGCACCAATATCTTAATGGCTCAGTAAGTGAAAGACATGGCTTAAGCCACAGTTACATTCAATATTTAGATTTTATACTTTACCAAGGGCAATTAAGAGGATATTTCACCATTAAGCAAGATGGAAAGCTACTTCCTTGTTCCAAAGGCCTCTGGATTACCTTTCCAGTAAAAATAACAATATTTAACAGACCGGAGTACAGAAATCTTGGGGTGTTTCCTGGCCAAACCACGTCCTTATGATTGTTGATAAGAAAACAAAAACCAAATAATATAACTTCAGATTCACACATCAAACTAGAAAGAATAAAAAAAAACACCAAAAAAAAGCATCAGAAGCTCACCACTTCCAGTCTAAAATCTGGCATCTACAACTCCATTTCTTCTTCTGCACACCCAGATATTCCCAAACTAGCATATGGATCTGGAGACATGGCAGTCTGTTGTGATTCAGGGAACGTTTCAGTCTGTGGGTCAAAAGGAGCTCTCGGTGTTGGCTGCTTAGCTTGACACCCTTCTGTACTCTGCTGCTTGAAGTTCTTAACAGAAACAGACTTCAGTTTATCTGTCAGAGTTTCAGGAAGAGGTTTCCAAAGCACCAGCTCCATAGAAGGACGGCTCCTAGAAGGGGATGGAGTTTCAGTTAAATTTAAGTTCTCCAAGCACAGCTATTAAATGCAGAAGAGCAGAGAGTATCTTCACCCTTTGAGCTAGCCTGGAACTATATTCCAGAAGCCATATGCCTTTTCCCCCCCCCTATTAAGTTTCCTCTTCCTTAACTAGTTCTGTTATTTCTAGTTCTAACCCTGTATTTTCTCTCTTTTCCTTAGCACAAAACTTGATGACCACTGTTGGTCACACTTCAGGATCTTCTCATTTTGAAAATTCATAAACATAAAACTAAAGCTTATAATGGTTTAAGCAACAAATTTCTCTCTGTAGAAATGAGGAGTACAAAACAGACACTTGGTGACCACTACAGTTACACTTATTTCTCTTGTACATTAGGACAATTTTTCCTACTTTTGACAGATGAATGGTCTGTTATACAATGTTGGCTGCATCATGCAGTAAATTAAGGACATCTCCACAAATATGAGAGGGGGTCTCTCTCTTCATTTGCATATGTTAGCTACATAGCACCATTATTTCCTCCAGAACTTACATAGATTCTATTATTTTCTTTGTCAGGACTTCACCAAAATCCCTCTTCATCCCTTTCTTAAGGGTATCTGACAGGATAAGAGTGGGCAGATTGCTAACATTTCCATCAGCATGAACTTCCTCATCTTCATCAATTATCCTAGGAATGGAGGGGGAAGAGGGAGATAAACACTATTGAGCATACTGTTATCAGGCACATCCACTGCAGACTACAGTCACATCTATGTGTGCAGATCTCTGACCTAGGCTGGGTACCAGAAGCAGCAGGGCTGTGTTAACAACAGTCTCTCTTGGGCCAAAATACTCTGAGAATGACTGTTACCACAGAAGCCACTTGAGCAGCTATATGCCACTTCTGGTACCTGAGCTGGCTTTGTTATCCCTGTGTAATCCCAGCAGTGTCAGTGCAAACATACACCGAGAGAAAATAAATAAATTCCCTTCAGGGGAAACTGTACGATTCGGTCACGTTACATGAGTGAGTCTCAGCTATGCAGTATCTTCACCTGCTCAATTCCCCACGTCTGAACTTTAAGAATTATTGCAGAGGTACTGAGTACAGTGCTTCACTTTTCACAGCATTGTGCCGGTTTCTGAGATTAAATCAGCACAAAACGTCGAAGCAATCAGAAAAAATGGAGGCATCTTCTTTGGTTCTGGTAAGCTTTTTATAGAAAATTTAGCAGAATAGCTGGGAAGGCTGGGCAATAATCCTCTGAGATGTCCAAAGCAGATATGGGCAGATAATAAAGAAATACATCACTACTCTGATTTACCCATGAAAAAACCCCAGTCCAACAGTACCTTGTTTCCCCTCACACATCATCTATGGAATAATAATCTAAAAAAAATAATCTTCTTTTAAAATTTCTATAATTTTTGGCTTTTCTAATAATTTGCAGTGGTCATTTTAGATATTCCAGAATACTAGCTCAGCTACAATTAACTGATACACACGTGCCATTCCCAGAAATCTTTTGAGGGCCAGAACACGCAGTATATTCATTAAATGACAGCAGTAGTCTCTCTATAGCCACCCCATCACCCCACATCACCCCATCAGCAAGATGAACCTCAGCCTTACTGCATGTGTGCAGAGAGACCTCTCTGGTTCATGCTACTCTCTACGCTGACAAATTCATATCTACCTTTTAATTACAGAACAAGCTGCAGTTGCTTGAAGAAAAGCTGAGCTCAAGTCTGACCAGATAACTGGTTAAAATTTGAGCTCTGGATACTCACAGAAGAGCATTAAACCCCATTATGATATATTGATGCTGCACAATGATTGTGATCAGGGGTTATTTATTCAGCATTTTCTGCTCTAGCACCCTCGATTTCAAATCACAGTATCATCCAAAAGACTCATAGGACCGTAGGTAGTTTAAAAAGAAATCAGTTGAACAGAAGGTTCACCTCAGACTCACAGCAGTGTTATCACCCTGCTAAGTGCTAGATTGACCCCTGAATTCCCACCAGAAAAGGGAAAGCTCAGCAAAGCCAGTCTACTCAATCCCTGCATTTACCTGTCCTCAATTTCCTGAAGTTTCCTGCGAGCAACCTCGCATTGCTGTTCCCCCATTGTCTGATCCATTTCTTCACAGGGAATTTCTAACATGGCAGTTTCAGGACCGCTGCCACCATACTGACTTGCTACCTCCCCAGCTGCCTGCTGACCTGCACAGAGAATCCATTCTTCAGTGCTGGGATTCAAAGGGCAATTTTTGGCTCCTGTCAGTCTCTTCTTCCGCACAGGACAGCTAGGAAACAAAGTAAGTTTACAACTGTCAAAGAAGAAATCTTACAGGAAGTCACTTGCGTTTCAACAGCTTTGACACACTGTAGCAGCACAACCTCAACAAAGAAAATAAATCCGTGTTGCTCTCAGTGAAACATGAGTCCCCATGCAAGAAAATCAGTGCTACACAACTGATTAGGTAACATAAATGGATTCAGGCTCGTGTGCAATTCAGGGGAAGAGTTCCAAGTGGAAACAATGATAGAAGTTCCCTTCCTGTTCGCATTGTACACGAGATGTGCTCAAATGTTTTAGAAAACAAAAAGCAAACTAAGATTTTTCAGGCTATAAAAGGCAAATTAATTTACCCTTCTGCCTCTTCTTCTAGCTTATGCTTCTTTCCATAGCGCACAGAGACACTGCAAAAGAAAAACAGATAGTTACTTAGCTTTTAATTGTATCTTCTAGTGACACTGACACTGTCAAACAATATTTTCCTCCCTTTTAAAATTTCACTTGCAACTAAATGCAACTGTTGCAGTACATCACCAGCCATGAAGGGAATGGAAGTTTTGGACAATAAATGACCACTTTGTTCCAAAGGCAGTCAAAGGCACCTGTAACTGCTCAGTCCTCAGAGCAACACACGATACAACTCGAGTCTGTTAGAACAATGTATCATAGGGACATTCTCAAATGTGACCAAAACACAACGTTTTATAGAATAATCTAAGGGTTCTGTGCTCATGTATGAGAAAAAAACAAGTTTAAAAATAAATAAATAAAAACACACATGAGTTTAAGAGCATGTGAAGATGCTGGTACACTCGATCACCTTTCTCGCCTTTTAGAAGGCTCCTTTATCCCCCACCAGCCAGCTTCAAGGCCGTAAGATGAGCACAATACAATTCTAACTTCCTACCAGTGAAACACTGCAAGAAGGAAACAAATTCTGCCTCGCAAAGCACCGCTGTTTGACACTGCCGGCCCTCCGGTCTCGGCCCTGAGGGAAAGGGTTTGGCACTCACTGGCTGCGACTCCTGGTGAAGGATCCCACTGGGGCCGCCGTCAGTCCCTCGTTGTGGCTCCCGAGCGCGGCCAGCGAGGCCAGGTCGAAGCTGCTCTGCAGACAGAGGCCGGAGGATCCGTCGGCGCCGTTGTTTCCGATCCCTGCCATGACCATCCCGGGTGGCTGGAGACGGCCGTGGCCGCCGGCTCCGGGCTGCGGCCCGTGGCGGTCCGGGGCAGCGGCCGGAGCCGGGGGGAGCTCCACGGCCGGGCCGGCCGGGATGCCCTGGAAGGATCTGCCGAGCGCTGCCATTTCCTGCTGCGGGGGAGAAAACTCCCGTCAAACGCCACGGTCCGCGCCGCGGGACCCGCCGGACCGGCCCGAGGCGCTCCCGCAGGAGCCCCACACCGAAGCAGCCCCCCCCGCGCAGCGCTCACCCGGCCCGGGCCGGGCCCGCAGCTGGAGCCGCCGCCAGAGCCCGCGTCCTTTCCAGGCCTTTCGCTACGACCAGAGAAGAACCCTCGAGCACTGTGGGAGTTGTAGTCCCGGGCGCTGCGGAAGCCGTGGGAGCCGCAGTCCGGGGGGCGCAGTCCGGGCCGTGCTCATGGGGACCGCGGGGCCTCCGCCGCGACCGCGGGGGCCGTGAGCCCGTCCTCCCTCCCAGGGAGCGCCGAGACAGCCCACTCTTGTCCGCGGCCCGGCCTAATCCCNGCGGGCGCGGACCCGCAGCCAAATCCCGGTCAGCTGAGGAGCTCAGGCGGTGTCGGGGAGGCGGCGAGAGCGAGGGATGGCGCCGAGGCACACGGTAACCGCTCGTTCTTGTCTCTGGTGGCGGGAGGCTGCGGGTTCTGCGCGGAGTTGGAGCGGGACAGTGCTTGTGCAGCGGTGTTAGATATGGGAAAGCTCTCCCTGGCTGCTCTGAGGCTTTAGCAAAGTTGGACATTTCTGTCATAGAAAAGTTGAGGAGAGTCCCGGTAGCAAAAAAACCCCAAAAAACTAAACAACAAAACAATAATAATAACAGCAAAAAACAACCGACACCCTCCCACCCCCAGACAAACAAACCAACAAACCCCAGCTATGTCCTAATACAATAGTAACCTAATTTCTCTGGCACCTTTTATTCCTGTAATGTAGTCTTACTAAATTTTGCAAAGGAAATCCAATTCAGCCCCTGCTCAGAATGGAGCACCAGCCGCTGCTCAGAGGGTCTAGCTCACCCAGCAAGGTAAGCAGAACTGTCCTGGCCTCTGAAGGTGGATCCTGCAGGGAGTTTGTAGTTTTAGCGGTGATGCACAAATGTGAAATGCACCGATGTTTAATGTTAGCTTTTAAATAGAAAAACATTAGGGGATTAGGCTGATAAAGTTTTGTGCTTTCCTTGGACACCTAGCTGTGTTACACAATGGAAGCTATAAAAGCACATTTTCTGAGTCTCGTGTTTTACATTGAATGTAAATTGAATTTTGTTTGTGTAATGTTTCTGAGATGAGGTTAAAGTGCTTATAAACTCTCAGGAGTTCAGTACTGTGCAGAACAGATGAGGCTGTTTGTCTGTGCTCTCTCCAAGAAATTGGGGCCCAAACTCCAGTGTGAGACAACACGTCAGTGTAATGAGCCGGCTGATTTTGGGCAGGAAGAAAAAAAGATGTCATAACAAAACTTAACTTATGTGATGTGTTAATGATTTTGGGTTGTTCGTTTGTTTATTTTCTGTCTTTTCTAGATTCCAGGTTGTACCCACGAGACACACAAAATACGTTTACAGTACTTGGTTAACGGAAAGGTCTGAGTGTGCAGTGCCAGTATTTATCCCTTCTAGTTTTATTTTTTCTGTCATACTCGCTGCAGCCTTATATATTATTCTTGATTCATTGCTTTGCTTGTGATATTGAGAGACACTTTTTATTCTTGTTTTGGTGAATTATCTTTAGGAAAGACACAGCTCTTTCAGAATACAGTATAGTATTTGGAATAACTCGGCATTTCTGGGAACTGGGCCAAGAATGAGAATGATGAAGAATTAGTCTACATACCTTACAATGAGAAATTCGGGGAGTACAAGTTTGTAAAAAAAATTATGTACAGTATATATGAAGGAAGGGGAAATTTGATCACTGAAGTGCCTTTAGTACAGAAGACGTTGTTGTGTCCAGCTGAAGTTAGACAATAAGATACTATGAGATGAAATTAGGACCTAATTTTAAATGAAAGGGTTGCTAGACATTCGAACTGGATGTTATTTTTAGTACGATCATATGCAGTAAAAAAGAGTCAGAAAGCACCACATGAGAAAACCAAACGCTGTACAAACCTCTGGGGATGTCTGAACCAGAGGCCCCATCCAAAGTATAATGTTTTATGACCAATTAGACTTTTGAGATTTAAATGTATCATAGTAGTAGTTTGTATTGACCTTAAACCCAATGAATCTGTGACACTGTTAATTTTAGTTTATAAATACTGATTTAGGAATGTAACTAGGTAATCAGTATTGAAAAATTTAAAAAACCATGCCAGATTGAATTCAGATTGAATACTATTATCAGTGAACAGTATGTTGTGATTTAAGACACCAAAGCTTAGCAACTGCCAACTTGCAGACATTGAGTAATCATTTTAGGGACTTGCAGTGGGAAATAAAATACTGTTATTTCTCACATCTTGGTCGAAATGTGCGTCAAAGAAACTGGGATTTGGTTAATTCTTATACTGAATCATTGGGCCTCTAACACCAAACATAAACAGTCCTTGCATTCTTTCATTAAAAACAGAGACCATGAGCAGTGTGGCTCATGCAAAAAGCATTTACATAGTTCCCAATAAAACCTGCAATGGTTATGTTGCCTACACTTACTCTGGAGACTTGTGATTGTGGCAACTCTACAGGCTGTTAACGATCACGGCCAAAGTCAGCGTGAAATGTTTCTCCTGCTGCAGGTTATTTGGGAGTTCATGCAGTTTTCGAAACAAATATTTTCACTGTTCCAAAGTAAAAACATGATGTATTTCCCCATGATTTTCTCCTAGATATTACATGCATGTGTGTTCAAGGACCTGTCTCTTTTCATACCCATTTCGCTTTCTTTTGTTCTCTAGCTCCCCAGCTGGACGTTGTTCCTGGCTGTTTGTGCTGTTGGAATTGGAGGGACCTTTCAGTATGGGTATAATGTCTCCATTATCAATGCACCCACACAGGTAAAAGCTCATATCTTGTTCACAGGGCTCTTTCCTCTCTAACTCGGCCAAGAGGCCAAATGTGTTTCTGCTGTGATTGCAGTGGGAACCAAAGCAAGCTTCCTCTCATATGAAGGATTCTTGTTGATTTCCCAAAGGGTTTCATGCGAATTTGTTTGCGAGTACCTCCCATCAGAGGTATTCTTTGTCAGATAAAGGTGCCAAACAGGCCACATAAATACCTCTGTTGAAGTATGTTTTAGAAGGATTAACGGAATAAATGTCTTTTTTCAGTTATGCCTTTGACTAAAGTAGCCCAGAACATTAAGAATAGAATAGAACAGAATATTTTGAGTTGGAAGGGACCTACAATGACAACCTAGTCCAACTGCCTGACCACTTCAGGGCTGACCAAAAGTTAAGAGTATGTTACTAAGGCCATTGTCCAAATGCTCTTGGGGCATTGACCACTTCTCTAGGAAGCCTGTTCCAGTGTTTCTGGAGAATGTCACCACTGTTTCTCCTAATGTCAAGTTTAAGCCTCCCCTGACACAGCTTGGAACCATTCCCACACATCCTGTCACTGGATAACAGGGAGAAAAGATAGTTGTCCATCACAAGGCAGCTTACTGAAAAAGATCTTAGGGAGTCAAAAGTTGCATCTGTAGTGGCTGAGTAACTTGTAGGTATTTTCATCTACTTGTTACTTGTGCATCCTTTGCCAGGGCCTCAAGGATTTCGCCTATTTTGCAGATGACTCAAGCTGATCTGAGCAAATGGTCTTGTGAAAGTGATGGGTGTAATTTTCTGCCATCAGCTGATTGATTTGCTTGTGAAACTGTGAAGACTGAATTTGCTATAACACTGTATGCTTTTTACAAAGCTGAAAAGAAGCTGTTTGTGAAAGAACATGTAATATGCTGGAAAACAGAGGGACAGTCCAGGAACTTTGTCCTTCTGTAAAGTCTTCGTTTGCTAGCAAAGAACAGGAGTCTCTTATTACAGATACATGTCAGTTCAGGAGATTCTAAAGACAAATTTTAGGAGACCAAGCATTTGGAATAACAGTTTAAAAGTTCTGACACGTGAATACTCTTAAGAAAAGTGGAGTATTATTAGAGTTGCAAAAGAGATTTTATTGTGACTTGTTGGATTACACTAAGGCAGGAAGATTTAGATCAAGTGTCAGAATTAGACTCCTGACTGTACAATATTTTAGGTTGTAGGGCCTCTGTGCTCTGAGATGTTTCTAAAATCAGTAGGACCAATCCCCCACTGTTCCCTGAGATGTTTCTAAAATCAGTAAGACCAATCACCCACTATCCCCTCCCTCATCAGAAGGACCTCAGAGCTCTCTTCATGGCAGTGTGTGGCCGGGTGGTGTTTCTCCTGTGGTGCAGCACAGCCTGCCTGAGCCAGGGCACAAAGCAAAGCTGCTCAGCGGCCTTTGATGTGTGTGAGAAGTAGGAAACAGTGTTGTGGTCAAGGAAGATTCTGCCAGACATTGTTGTTTTTAATATAATACAAATAAGATGGTATCTTTTGTTAGCTCCCAGAATTGGTTTTCAGGATTGGGGTGCAAGTTATTTGTAGTGCTGTGCTGTAGGGCTGCACATAACGCTACACATTCATCATTCTTTTCTACTGCAGCATGTACACAAGTTCTTAAATGAAACCTGGACTAGTCGTTATGACAAGGAACTAAATCCAGATTTGCTGACTTTTCTTTGGTCTGTCATTGCTTCTATCTTTTCCCTTGGAGGCCTGTGTGGAGCCCTGATGGGAGGCAGCATGGCAATTCGCCTGGGCAGGTCAGTGCAGCAGCAGGCATATAGCAGCATGTTTGCTTTTCCTACCTTTTTGCTGGAATAGAAGGAAGATAAATGGAAAAAGAGCGGGAGAAAAGAGTACCTTGGGCACATGTTTTTCACTTCCAAACATTTTTCTAGTAGAATTTTACAGTTTATTCCCATGTGACTTTAAAGGATGAGGCCTGAATTATATAACCTTCCAGTTTAGTCTTCCCATTATGTTTACTGAAATCTGAGTAGGAGAACACATGTTTGCAAACACAGGTGTGTCCCCCCCCTCATTTGCAACCTTTGTGCCAGTAAGGACATGCTGCCTCATCCATTGCACTTCATGTGTGTAAATGAACAAACCCTGCTCCTATCTTGTCAGGCATTCTGTCATATTTGTGCACTATTATTATTATGTTTAGACGTTTTAAAAAACACAAGCAGTTTTATCAGATGTTTGGGTTTCCAGGGAATAGTACGTTTCTTCAGTATAAAGCCCATTTTTTTTCCCATATTACCAGACAGGAAAACTTTTTAAAAAACATGTTTTTTGCAGATTTCTTCAATGTCTGGTTGTTTTTTTTTAGTTTGAGTTTTTTGCTTTGTTTTGGTTTGTTTGTTTGTTTGTTTCAAATGGTTTGGTTGTGGTGGTGTGTTTTTGTTTGTTTTATTATTGTTGTTTTTTTTTGTTTTTTCCTCCTCTTTAGGAAAGGAGCTCTTTTGATGAATAATATTATAGCAATATTAGCTTCCATTTTAATGGGGCTCAGTTATCCTACAGGATTGTTTGAGTTACTGATTGCTGGAAGGTTTTTGATTGGCATAAATTCAGGTGAATGATTCCCTTTTCCTACTCTCAGTAAACTATGGTGAATGATAAATTATTGTCACTGCTGATTCTTTAGGTTTTATGATATGTGCTTATGACAAAAATGTTCTGTAGTCTAACTTGGAATCTGAAGGCAGCTAAAATTAATAGGAAATTAACTAAGTCTGATTTCATTCCTGTTTTGGTTTAGTAACTCTTTGCAAAGCAATTTCTATTGATGGGAAAATGTTCTTCCATTTACTTGCAGGTATTGGGTTCTGTGTGCAGCCTTTGTATATTGGGGAGATTGCCCCAAAACATCTCAGAGGTGGCTTGGCCATGGGGACTTCCATCTTTCTGACTGGGGGGATTCTGACTGGACAAATAATTGGTTTGAGGTTAGAAATCCTTTTTTTTTTTTTTTCCCTGTTTGGTGTTACTCCCATGTAAAGAATTCCAGTTTCCCGCAGCTGCTTGCAGAACATCCCATGTGCCATTGTAGCATTAGAATTCACAGAGAAGGTCCCCCTGGAGGAAGAAAACCCTGCTTTGTCACCTTATTCCTACAACTGGCACTGTCTCCCTAGGGAAATAGTCCCAGTTTAGATGGGCCAGCCAGAACGGCATCAATAATACAGGTACATTTGTGCTGAGTTCATGTTTTCTGCCAGTTTCTTGCTGGAGACAGTGAATGTTCATAAGACGTTGGACTTAGGAGCAAAGCACTTGTCATTTCTGTGCCGCAGCACTGCCGCTGGTTTTGCCGCTGGTGAGATCAAAGGAAGTTGCTGGGCCTTCATCCAGCTGGATCTTAAGTTCCAAAAGCAGAGACTGCATTAATAGTAACTGGTAGCTGATTATTATATTTCCTTACCTTCTTTTTCCACACCTTCTTTTTCACACAGGGAATTATTAGGTGGAGAAAAGTACTGGCCTCTGTTGCTATCCAGCAGCTGTTTTCCAGCATTTGCCCAACTTTTATTCCTGCCTTGGTTTCCTGAAAGTCCCAGATACCTTCTTATTGACAAAGGTGATGAGCTGAGCTGTGCCAAAGGTAATATACAGCATCTATACTGTCTGTGTCTTCAGAAGGGTACAAGGAGTATATTGGGTTTCAGAATCTCCTTTTATCTTCATCTACACAGCACAGTTATATCACCTAGTGCTTTTTGGTCCATGTTTTTCCTCCAGTGAGTTTATATGGAAAAAGGGATTGTGAACAAAACCCTTCGTATTTCAAATATTTAACTTCATGTTCTGTTACTCTTTAATGAAATTTCTAAAGGTTTCATACTTCTTCTCTTGGACAAAGTAACATCTGTGAATTACTGAACCTCTCACTGGATTGCTCATTTCTCAGGTCATGTCACAGATGACACATTAATTATATCAGATATTTTCTTCCCTTCAGTGGTATTGTTGTTCTTTTCCTGTAAGAAATAGTTGGAAAGAATCTAAAAAGGAGACGGTATAAGTAGCTGAAAAAGTGGAGAGCATTTTACTGAAAAAGAGTGATTCATTGGCTATTTGAGCAGAAAACTCCTAAATCCTCCATTTTCTGAACAGTTACCTTTTAAATACCTTTATTTTCCCTTTTTATATCATGTGGAAGAACTATGACAGCTTAAACTTTTCACTTTACCTCTGAGAGATCTCTGATTGCTCTCCTTTTATTCAAACCCTACTCAAGAAACAACTGTACAGTCATAGCTTTGCAGTCCTGCAGAAAGGAGCAAATGAAGCCCACACTCTACAAGAAGAATTGGAAAGACAGAAATTCAGATTAGTTGTGATTTTTTTTTTAATCCTGAAATTACACAGTTCTCTTTATACTGCAAGAAGAAACTATATATCACAAGAAATTTATTTTATTTCTGCCTAGAATATAAGCAAAATACTTCAAACTGGTGAGAGTGTCCGTTAATGAAAAGACTATTTGGAGGTCTGGGGATGAGATGCAAAATATTTTGCTTGGTGAATATTTCAAGGTCAGATATTCCTCTAAAAAAAAAAGTAAAGGAATGCCAAGAATCCTCCAAATCCACCACAGCAAAAAATGTTGAGAAACCAGCAAGGAAGAAACAAGTCACAAACCGAAGTTTTCGTATCCTAGCAAAAGCCTGGTCACTGTGGAAAGAGACGGTTTTCCAGGAGTTATGGTTAATAGGTAAACATGAAGGAAATTACTGTTTTCTATTTCTAGCTTTGAAGCGATTTCATGGCTCTTCAGAGTATCGAAGGGAGATGGAAGACATCCAGCGGGAATCTTCTGCCTTAGATGGGGAGAAACCCAAGAAGCCCTGGCAGTTATTCACCGATCGCGGTGTGAGATGGCAGCTCATCACCGTGATTGTGATGACCATGGGACAACAGCTCAGTGGGATAAATGCTGTAGGATTTCATATGAATTAACAGCTTCAGTAACGGTTTCATTCGCACCTGTTTTCCAGCCATTTGTTAACACAAAGGATCTGCTTAGAGAGGCTCAGAGAAATGGGTTAAGTGGGAAAGAATATCCATGTATTATTTCAGTGTTTCTCTTTTTTTAATTTTTTTTTCTCATTTCTGTGTTTCTGGTATGCAAATTTCTTTAAAGAATGACTTGATAGTTGTGTTTACATTCTTCTGAAAAAGTAAATAAAGGTGGATCAGCTTATATCATTGTGTCTGGTTTAGGAATATGAAGCATTATAAGTTGAATAATTTTACTTGCTTCTCTGATAGCAATATAGTTACATAGACATGAATTTAACAGATTCCTTTCAGTGCTTACGTGGGATTAGAAACTCACAATATAAAATACATTGAGCTGTGTGTTTAGTATGAACTAGACTTTGTTTCCAGTCAATGTTTTAACTACCAGGAAAGCCTCATGGTTGTTTTTTTTTATTCTGTTGTAGATTTATTTCTACGCAACTTACATTTTTGAAGCAGCTGGGATTTTAGCTGAGAAAATCCCATATGTGACACTCGGCACTGGAGCTTGTGAATGCCTCACAGCCCTCTCCTGTGTAAGGAGCAATTTGTTCTACCTCCCAGCACAAAGAGTAATGATGCTTCTTGAAGAACATTGGTAAACATGAGATCAGTGAATTAACAGAAGATTATGTCCTGTCCCCAGGGTTTACTGATAGACTACATGGGAAGAAGATACCTCATCATTGGGGGTTATCTCCTCATGATCCTCTGGTGCACTGTTCTGACCTTCTCTCTGACTTACCAGGTGCAAAGGACTCATTGCTATTACATGATATGATTATAGTGAGTGAAAAGTGGCAGCATAAGGGCGAATGGGTTTAAACTGTGAGAGAGTAGGTTAGATTGGGTATCAGGAAGAAATTCTCCCGAGGGTGATGAGGCCCTGGCTCAGGTTGCCCAGAGAAGCTGTGCCTGCCCCATCCTTGGAGTGTTCAAGGCCAGGTTGGACAGGGCTTGGAGCAACTAGATGATCTTTAATGTCCCTTCCAACCCAAACCATACTATGATTATGTGATTCTGGGATACAATTTAATAAAAATTATTGAATGAACACTATTTAAATTCTCCGAAGCAGTACTGTTAAATGAATTAGCTACAAACAGTCATGAGTGACTGCTGGTCTTACTTTCAGTAACATACAAAAAGGAAATGTAACTGTTAAGCTAAACTTTAAAACTGGCTTATCAAAATCTGAACTAAACCTTCTCATTCTCTTCTGTTCCAGGACCTGTATTCCTGGGTGCCTTACGTGAGCATGATGTCTATATTTGCCTTCATCTTGAGCTTTGGGCTGGGACCAGGTACTGCACAGGAACGTGTGTGTCCGAGTGGTGGAAGGTTTGGGAGGGAAAGGGGGTGTCAGCAGTGCTGCTGTGCACACCGGGCAGGACGTTTTTGTGGTGCAGCTGCTGGTGCTCTGGCTCAGGAACCAAAGTGAGCCCATCCTGTAGGCCAAACTGAGGCTTACCATGTACCCTTCTGGGGCAGCGATGTGTGAGGGAGGGCTTAGGTCTAGCCCTCAGAACACAGGAGTTAAACACAGAGCAGGAAACAGGCTGTGACCCTGAGCAGTGATGCTGAAACGGGGCCCTTGCAGCGGCTCCTTCCTGCGAGGGCAGTAGCCTCAGAAGTGCACTGTTAGGAATCAAAATAGATCAGCTAGTGGCATATTCAAAAGCAACTCAGTTTTTTCTGGCATTAAAAATACCACAGGTGGAAATTTAGTTCTGTTTCTAACCCATTCCCAGGTGGCATAACCAACACCCTGATAGCTGAGTTATTTGTACAGTCCTCACGTCCTGCTGCTTACATGATTGGAGGGACTCTTAGTTGGATTAGTTTCTTCACAATTGGAATGCTCTTTCCCTTTATAGTGGTAAGTATGCACAGCACAAGTTCCTAATGGTTGCACCACCCATTTCATCTGCTTCCAGGTTCCATCCCAGTGCTTATATTGTATTATATACACTTGTACGTATTATTCAGTGACACTTGAACAGGGTGTGCACTGCCCCTCAAATGAGTTTGACTAGATTCAGTGACTCTTAAAATATTTTTTAGATCTCACAGAAACCAATAAAACACGACAAATAAAAATTAAAAGGAATGCGTGGGGGGTAATTTTCATGTTCAGATTAAAAGAATGGAAAAGGTATCAAAAAAAGAAAAATTTAATCGGATTCAGATAACGCATTTTTTAACAGTGCCTTGTGCTTTTATGGCAGAGTAAAGTCGAGGTAGTACCTCTGGTGGCCACCTCGGAGAGCTCACTGAACTGACAGAGGGTTCTGTGATCAGATAATTAGGAAAGGCAATACAAGGTTTCACGTCCAGTTTTGTATCTTTTAGCACTTGCTCTTGAGAGCAAAACCTGCAGGAACATCATGCAGCAGGGTATTTGGATCTGCCTGTTCTTTCTTTGTGGTTGAGCTCTGTTTCTCAATAAGACAGTTGGGTTTTTTTAACGTACAGCACTGAAAAATGTTAATATTCCAGAAAAAGATAAATCATATAATCTTAAAATGTGACAGCTAAGAAACATTGACTTGTCCCTAGACTGTGAATTGTTCAGTGTTCCAATGGTTTATCTTATTTTTTTCAAATAAAAGACTACCCAGTCTATTTCACTGCACTTGACAGTCTTTTATCTAAAAAAAAAAAAAGATTTAAAAAGTTACATGTAAAGGATAGATTGCATGACTTTCTTAAAAATACCTGAGCAGCAGCGTTAGGTGTTAATGGAAATAAAAAGCTGCTTATTTTCTCAAACCTACTGTTACACTTCAAATATGTTGCAATCACATTTATTTTCAGAATGGACTGAAGCAGTATTGTTTTCTGGTGTTCTTACTGGAGTGCGCCTTTGTTGCTGCTTTCATCTTCCTTGTCGTTCCTGAGACAAAAAACAAATCTTTTCTGGAAATCAAAAAGGAATTTCACAAGCTCAATTTTGGAAGAAATACCAGAAAAAAGGAAACAGAGCTTTATGAAAGAAGACAACTTCAAGATAAATTTTTAAAAAGTCCTGCATAATTTTATGGCTGTAACAGAACTTCGGTTAGAATTACAAACTAAATTAGGAGTGTAATACATGATCAAATGCCTTATGAAATCCTCCCTTGTATTTAAAGGAAGTGTAACTAAAGGCAAGTTAATATTCCTGAAATGCTGTTAAAACATGTATTGCTGAAATACTATTAACAACATATATTATCCATAGAAGACATTTATCTGTAACCTGATGCTGTAGGGACACAGAAATGCCAGGGAGGATGTTCAGTGAACGCCCCTGGTAGATTTCTGTGGATAATTCAGTGGCTCTTCTTGCATTTCAAAGCCCCATCTTCAGTTCGGGTCCAAATGCTTCACTGAGTAAAACACTGAGTTCTTGTTAAAGCCCAAACAAGAACTGACCTACTGAAAACTGGTATTTGAAATATTCCAGTTTATGTAGAAATGGGGGTATTTAGTTGCCATTTTTCACTCTTTCTTTACCCAGTCCTACTACTTTAACTGCACAACTGTACAGCACCTCTCTGAATTAGTGGTATTTGTAATAAAGACTTGTATCCTATTAAAACAGTTTATGGGGTTTGAATTCGGGTTTATTTTTTCCCCTAACCTAGCATCTTAACATTTTAAACTAAGCAACAGGGTAAAACCTCTTCTAGTTTTAAAGGTCAGATCTTGTTGGACTGAGGTCAACATACCAAAATCATGCAGTAGTGGAGAGCACAGATGACAGGAACGAAAGACTTTTCACCTTGAAAGAATTTTCAAGATGATGTGAGAGAACACACACAAGGAGACTACAGAGAGCCTGCAGAACATACTGAATGAGCTTTCTGCTTATCTCCAGCATTTTGTCCAGGACTCTTTCTCAACTTAAAATACATTATTCGTATTTCACTAAGTAAGAAATCTCACTTATATTTGATGTTTGTGTGCCTTTCTGACCCTTGTTGCCATACTTTTAGCTGTCAGGACAGTGGCCCACCTTACCCAGTACAACTTTTCCTGGCTGTAAGCATTTTCAAATTCCATCTGTTACTGAAGTGCTGCAGCAAGCACTGGATTTTACATTTATTTTCCTCCTCTCAGAATTTAAGCGTTTAATGGAAACATAGGAAACAAACACCATTTGTCTGATTTTGATAACTATCTGTTTAATTGAAAATAACATTAACTATGAATCCCAAAGGAAGCAGCATCAGGAAGGGATCTTCTTGCTCTTTAGTTTATCCTCTAAGTTTGCAAAATATTTCATTTTTCCTAGAAGCTTCTTAGCTTCTTGAAGATCATCTGAAATGAAATAAACATTTTACAGAGGGAGAGCTGAATTTGCATTTTCAAAACGACTCTCAAGATTTCAATGACAGTACCTATTTCAGTACTAAGAGCTGTGAGCTGCAAGGACCCAGACACTATTAAAAGCATGCTCCTATTATTTTAATCTGGGATGGTTTGGGAGCACAACTCAGATGTTCCAAAAAAACATGTAACAATGTAAAATTTGGAAATTACTTCTGGAAAGTGGCTGCAATACTGATGTAGCCACTGGGCGAGACAAACATTTTTGTTTTAAATGTGTGCAATTTAGACCAACTGACATAACTGAAAAATGCAAAAGAGTTGAAGTCCAGTCTGGATAGTGCCAATTCCAAACAGGATATTGAAACAATTTCTCCTCAATTAAAACAGTTGGAGGAGAAAGATGGTTTATTACCTAGTGACAAGGACAGATGCAACACAGTCCTTCTCGTGGCACAGAGTAACAGGTTATAACAGATTGTAACTCCTCACAGTCAGGCCCAGACACCACCACTTTGATGTCCACAGTTACAACCCCCCAACCCTCACAACTGCAGCGTTCTGAGACCTGGCACAGAAATACAAACATTTCGGCCCAGATTCAGAACAATTCATTGGTTGTGGAATAAAATTATGTTGGTTTTTGCACAAGAAACCCCCAAAACCTGAGGCTGAACAGGCATCAGGCCTTTCCTTCCTTGCTGCACAGCTTCCATGGTAATGGAATCGTTCCCATCTCGTCACTGCACGGAACAGCACCCACTGCTCTGCTGCAGCTCCAGGGCTGCAAATCATCTCCCAAATTACAGTGTAAAACCTCAGAATAGGCCTAAGTTTGACTCAGAGTGTGTTCTTCACAGTTTTCTGGGAAACACACAGTTTCTTACCGTCTGCATTCTCGCTGATTATTTTGATCCAAAATTAATTAAATGGAACTTTTGTACTGGATTTTGTTTTTAATGTGAGGTCCTGAATTCCTGAATCAGCAGAAAGATCAGTTTAGAAGCTCTTATTCTAAATACCACACAAAGAACCCTTGTTGATGCAGTATTTCTGTTCTATAGTTCAGGAAATATTTGCCAGTGAGAGAATGTGGGGTTTTAAGCATTTGATGGCAGCTAAATACTTCACAAAAACAGGTACCTCTTTCGAAAGCTGCAGTCAGCTCTCTGGTCAGTTCTTCTTGTTTAACTGCAAAACAAATTATTTAATTTGCTTTTTGTTGCATACTTAATATAGTTTATACCACTGCATTCCAACTGCCTGTGGTGGGAAACTTCATTACTAGTCTCAGTCTTTGGGAGCTAAGAGAGTTTTTCATAATACTGCTATCAATGTTTTAATTTCAAATTAAACAGGTTTACAGACAGCAATTCCAATGCACATCAATGGTCAGTAACTTCCCAGCAATCTAACTTATTTTTGGTCTATCGGTTTACCCTGCTACAGTTAATTTTCTCCTGCTCTACTCAGTTTTTACGCTAATTATTCTAATTGCTTTTGGCACACTATACTTTCTTATTGTAAAGAATTAAATACATCAGTAAACCAAATATTTTGGTATCGCCGATAATATAAAAAGAAAGTTGTTTGTGTAAGGACAATAACCACTTAATATAATGGTTGGTAAGTTGAAGAAGGTGAAAGAACTACAATGTCTGTGTAAATGACATTATTTAATATCATCAGACAAGCATTTTATTCAACTTCATTTTGAGAGGTTCTTTCTTTGGAACAGTTGACTTGTCCTGATCTGATCTGCCAAAGATTCAGTAAATTCCTTTTTATAGTCTATATATACTTATTTTGCCATCAGAATAGGTTCTGTTATACAGATGTCCTCAAGCCAGATGCTATGTTTAGGTGCATAAATAGGTAAAGATAATATTGGGGAAGGGGACAAGGGCAAAAGCTCTTGCACTGAATCAATTCCAGACTAACCCAAGTTGGAGACACTACAAGAAACACACCAAAACAGATATAAGCTTTCAAAAAGACTCTTGTATTACAGAAGATATAAATTAGTTCTGTACGAATCCCTCAAACAATAACCTACCTTTAATTAAAGTTTCAATTTCTTCAATGATACCCCCATTTTTGGACTCTGCTAATTTCTCATTAATTTCCATGATTTCCATGAGGAATGCTGAGTCTGCATCACAGTCTGTCTCTTGTGCGGGCTCCACTCCACTCAGCTCCAGCTGGCAGAGGAAATGGGAATTTGAAAATAAGCACTATTACATCTAATTCAATGGGAATTATTAAGTTTTTTAGAGGGGCACACTCAGATTTGTATCCGATAAACATAGAGTGTGTTCCACGAAAGGTGCATAAACAGAGTCAGTCTGAAAATTAACTCCATACACAGGCTGACCATAAAAATCAGCGGTGACCCTAAGTCAAAAAATACAACAAAGGCTGCGAAGGGCCAGGCTGAAATTCCGTATGAGCAGCTGTGGTGAAACACAACATATGATGTGGGAAACAAATTGGTGTAATGTGAGCAGCAAATGCAATGATAAGCTGATAAATTTTTGCACAAAATTGTTTTTGATCTCCCTTCAGTCCCTGCTCATCCTCTTCTTGAGAGGAATGTGAATTAGCATGTTAAGGATGTTGTGGAAGGTCCGGTCCCTCATAGCACCCCCAGCCCCTATGGCTGGTCACAGGGACACTGATAACACCTAAGGGAGACCTTACTAGATAGAGGCCCCGGCTCAGAGGGTTCAGCAGGGTCTGGTAGGCCTTGTTGATCAGGGAAGAGTGTTGCTCAGAGTAGTACTGCTCTTTCTGCAAGTAAACGACAAATAATTTGAAGTTAATAACAAGTGGCAGAACACACACTGTTCCACGCGGAAAACAGCGTCCCTACACCAGTCCGTGTGTGAAACTGAGAGGGCTCTGCGGACCTGGGAACAGCGTCACTGCACTTAGCTAAGACCTGATGAGCCGCAGCGGCCCCTCATCGTCCTCCACCGCAAATCCATGACAGAGTCTCTTCTAAGCACCGGGAGACAAACACAGGCGAGTCCCCGCACTCCCCGAGCGGGAGAGAGGCGGGGGCTCGGCGCCGGCACCGAAGGCGAAGGGCGGGTTCCCCCGGCGGTCACCGAGCCCCGCGGGCCCCGCCCGGCCCGGCCCGGCCCCCCCGCGCTCCCCCGCCTCGGGCCTGCCTCTCCTTCCCACCCCGCCGGGATGTTTTCCTTTTCCCGTCACTCTGGAAACACACTTAGAGAGCTGGGTGTCGTCAGCCTGGAGAAGAGAAGGCTCCGGGCAGACCTTAGAACCCCTTCCAGTGCCTAAAGGGAGCTTATAAAAAAGAGGGGGAGTGATTTCTTTATGGTGACAGATAATGATAGGACAAGGGAGAATTGGGTTAAAGAGATTTACATTAGATATTAGGAAGAAATCCTTCCCTGTGAGGGTGGGGAGGCCCTGGCACAGGTTGCCCAGAGAAGCTGTGGCTGCCCC
>VXAY01004936.1:154632-169788 GCA_013399855.1 Oxyruncus cristatus | reverse complement strand
CTTATTGGCTCGGCCCGGGGCGCGCGCGCAGCGCGGCAGCGGCGCGAGTGGTGAGAGCCCCGTGAGCCGTGAGTTCGGGTCCCGCTCCGGCCGCCCGGCCCCGCGCTCCGCTCCTTCCCTGCCCTACCCTGCTCTCCTCTCCCGCCGCGGGTCGCTCCTCGCTGCTTCTCCCGGGAAGGTCGCGCGGCGCCGCTGGGTGCTGGGACTGCGGTGCTCGGGCGGGCAGGGCAGGGCGGGCCGGGACGGGCGCTGAGTGAACGGGAGCCCGGCAGTGCCGTCCCAGGGTCTCGTCCGCGCCGGCCCGGCTCCGCCGCCTGAGCGTCCGGGAGCTGTTCAGAAGGAGGTGTAGGTTGGACATGAGGGGAAAATTTCTTTATGGGAAGGGCTGCCCAGCCTTGGCACAGGCTGCCCAGGGCAGGGGTGAAATCACCATCCCTGGAGGGGTTTTGGCAGCCGTGTGGATGTGGCACCCGGGGACGGGGTCAGTGGTGGCCTTGGCAGTGCTGGGGGAGCGGTTGGGCTCGATGTCCTCTCTCTTTTCCAACCTAAACGATTCCATGGCGGCTGTGCCAGCCCGCGGGCCTCGCCCGTGTCTGTGAGCACCTGTAGAAAACGGGATGTGGGAAGTAACTTAGGAGCTGTTGTGGGGGTTTTGGCTCGTAATGAAACCGATAAGGAGGTTTAAATTAGTCTGCATTATACATCGAACGGTGTGGCAACCAGCTAAAAGCTCAATAATACAGATGGTGAGCCAAGAAAGGAAGCAGAGGGGTGAGTGCCAGCGATCCCAGGGGCTGGAAGGCTCATGGAGGTTCCAGCTGCCCCGGTGAACGCGGGTGTGTCTGAGGACGCCGGCTGTAGGGATGGGCTGGCTGGTGGAGCGTTTGTTAAGTGGGGAGGGAGGAAAGACACGCTGTGAATCCCCGAGCTGTAACGGGGCAGGGAGGCGATTGCCATTTCTTGCCGCCGGCAGCTACCAGGGGCTGTGGTGGGTGTCTGGCAGGCTTTTGTACTTTTATTG
The DNA here is from genome assembly GCA_013399855.1 of Oxyruncus cristatus. Classification (NCBI taxonomy): domain Eukaryota; kingdom Metazoa; phylum Chordata; class Aves; order Passeriformes; family Cotingidae; genus Oxyruncus; species Oxyruncus cristatus. The sequence continues at coordinate 168,767 of VXAY01004936.1, read as the reverse complement.
TGTACAGGTGTAACAAGTCTGTTGGGCGCCTTGAAGAAAATGCACGTCATTTTATAGTTCTTATTTTTACTTTTCTGGTTTTTCCCTTTGTGTTTGGGGACCGGCCGTGATCCCTGCTCCGTTCGGGGATGCTCTGTCATAGCGCAGCCCGTGCCCGTGTGACCCGGTTGCGAGCCCTGAAGTCCTCGGGAGCAATCTGGGAATAAGGGTTAATTCTGTTTTAGAACCAGCAGAGGCCGCCCCACATTCCCTTTTAAAAAGAAAACCACCTTGGTTTGCAAAATTCCTGAGGATTTACGTATTACCCGCACATGCAATCTTCGGTAGGAAGTTTTACTTTGAATCCTGAGAATGGACTTGAACATTAATAGTACAGCGAGTGAGTGCTTGCCACTTTTACTTTGCTGTAGTAATCGGGTTTTTTTTAACATCCTCTTTGAAGCCAACATGTCCCGAGAGACTGAAAGTGAAGTACAGCAGACTCAAGGTGCCCAGTCATCGCAGAGTTCCTCTTCTAGTGGGTCACAGAGTACTAGTCAGTCTTCCTCGAGTTCTGGCACCCTCAGTTCTCTGGACACTGTTCCCACTCAGGAGCTTCCATCGATCCCTGAGGACCAGGAGCCTGAAGAGCTGGTTCCTCAGCCGTGGGGTCGACTCTTTGCACTTGCAAAAGGTTTCAGCGACTGTGGTATGTGCATACTGTAAAAAACCTCCTGTTATGTTTGTAGGACCTCAGAAAAGTTCTGAGGTGCTTGGTAGAGAGCAGTGTCTTCTCATTTTTAAATTAAGTACAAGCAAATCTAGGTATGCAGCTTTTGCAATAATGTTTTATTCTATACATCCCAGTGTTTATACTGAGTATTCGGATACACAGATTCCATGGACTTAGAGAAATTCTGTGGTGTTCATGTTCTTTGTTACATGCTTTGTTTTTTCCGTTATAACTTATTTTGTTATCATAGGTGTCTATATTGCTGAAGGTGAACTGAAAACTACTACTACTAAGGAGGGCAAAATTATTAAGAGTATAAAGAGGGTAAAATTATTAAGGAATTTTACCAGGTGTCAATACTGCATGGTGCTTTGTCTGAATTAAGACAAATAAACTTGATTGTAGGGGAAGAATCTTGTCTCTGGTATCCTACTCTACCATTTGGCATCATTCTGTAGCGCCATAGTTATTAACTTCCTGCAATGTTGTGTTCTCTCTCTGCTGTGCCTTCCCCTCCTCTGCAGACTGTGTGAATGAGGAATACTGGTTTGGGAGAGACAAAAGCTGTGATTACAGTTTTTCTAAGCTAGGATTGTATGACACTGGCTTCTACGAAAACTATAGCAAGAAGCACTTCCGAATTTTCAGGGTAAGTGCTGGAAAGGTTAACGGTCTCTCTGTCTTGGCATAATTCAAAAAGTGACTTTGGGGCAGAAATCCTAAAGATATCAAAGCGTCTTCAGTGTTGACTCCTTTAACATGACTCTTGGCAATGCCCCACTCACCTGGTTTATGAAATAACCTCAGTAGCCTCAGAGCCAACAGTAGTAATTTTCTAGTCTGTCCTGTCTTTACTGTAAAGTCATTTCTTTTTTACTTTTATCTTCACTATTTTTTTTCTCTTTGAGGAAATGGGTCCAAAAAATTCCTATGTTGCCTACATTGAAGACCATAGCGCAAATGGAACATTTGTGAATAGAGAGCTTGTTGGAAAAGGGAAGAGGCTTCCACTGATTCACAACTCTGAAATTGCACTGTCTCTACAGACCAATAAGGGTAAAATGTACTTTTACTTAAGGAGGTTCCTCACATGTTGACCGGGAGGTTGTTTCTGTGTTGATTTGAGTGTGTTTCTTGGGAGCTGAGCTGCTTCATGAGGGCTGTTAAAACACAGCTATGAATAGATGTTTTAGTACTTGCATAAAAACTATCCATATCCACGTCAGCCCTAGGGAAAAAACTAAAAAAGAAAGCTGAGAGGAATCTGCATCAGAGAGCACCTTACTAGAGTATAAACTTCTATAGTTGCTTTTCTATTTTTAAAGTGCTTTTGGGCTTCAGTAGTTGTGTGTGAGGTGGTGGGAACAGGGGAGGCAGACTGTTGAAGAAAAGTTGAAAATCCCCCCAGATACCTGATGGGATGCTGCATAATAAATAGAAAATCCTCTTAAAAATTAGCAGAGCTGGGTGTTTTTTTTTTCTTTGTCTTTGCTTTTCCACTAAGATGATGTCTTCTTGATTGTTAATTCTCTTTGATCCCTCCTGGGACATTGAAATTTTTGCCTGTTCTATCGAAGTGTGGTGTTAATTGGTTAAGGATTGTTGTGAATGTAATAACAAAATGTCATTTTTCAGTAATAAGATCACTTTGCTACCCCACAGCTGATGTAATTTATAGCATATATTGAGTTTTTCCTCTAGCAGGCATTTTTTCAGTCATGTTGTTGACTATAAATCTCAGAAAAATAGCTTTGTTTCTTACAACAAAATTTTAAAGTTAATAACAGAAAAATGATCCACTTGTCTTCCCAGTGTTTGTATTTTCTGACCTTACAGTGGATGATCAGATGATATTTCCTAGAGAATTGAGAGAGAAATATATCATGTCAAAGACTTTGGGAAGGTAAGCATCCTTCTTTCCTCAGTATTAAGGTTTGACTTTGTTACCATTGTCAGTACCTTGATCTGCAGTTGTTACCACTACTAATTGAGCTGCTGTTTTAAAAGAAAAAAAAGAAGAAAAATGAATGCTAACACCTGAGTAACCCTGTTCTTTGCAACAACTTAAACAGGAATTTTGGCTTTATCCCAATAATTGGCTTGGGGTTTGCAACCCGCCATCAGTGGTGAAAACCAGTTTTTGTTTTGTTTTGTAGAAGATAATAAAGTTTGTAAATTCTTAGCAAGTTTTTAAAATTTGCATATTAATTTGCTCAGTTACTGGAAGTAGAAGGAGGAGCTTTATCTCGGAATACAGATTTCTACAACATCATCGTTGAGGCCCTCAGACAGAAGGGGAAAGAACTGTCCAGGGAAAAGGGGAGAGAGGCTATTTTAAGAGGAGGCTATTTTTTTTGTCTTTTGGAAACAGTTGGTCAGTGAAGAATTTGGGGGTGAATGGTTGAGTAGGAACAAATCCGACTGGGAAATACAAGAATTTCTTTCTGCAATGTAATTGCAATTTAGTGAAAACACAGGTGTTGTCATATCTGCTCTTCAGATTTGTGCAGTCTGGTGTTGAGAGAACCCTTCCTAGGTTCTCTTCCTCTGGGTGAAGGGCTCTCTGTCATATTTGCCCCTACCCTTGGTGCCGACAGACCTGTTGCTTTGCATATTTACTCCTGCAGTTCTGAATGAGTGGCCCTTGACAACACTTGCTGTTTTAAACAGACTTCCTAACGGTTGAGCGCTTCCTGAAAGGGGCATATTTTAGGAAGCTAGAAAGCAGCAGCTCCAGATTGTGTGTAATACAATGCTTTCATTTGCCTGTGCTTGTTACACAGATTTTTGACAAGTTTTTGTAAGCACTGACATAGCTGTGCTCTCGTGTTAGTGGCGCCTGCGGAGAAGTCAAACTGGCGTTTGAGAAGAGCACTTGTAACAAAGTCGCCGTGAAGATCATCAATAAAAGGAAGTTTGCGGCAGGTGGCCTGAGAGAGGCAGTGAGTGTTTTTGTTTGTCTGTCTGTCTGTCTTGGCCATCTTGCAGTGGCCCTGGAATATCTGCTAACTTCTCTGACTCCCCAGCTACCTTCAACTAAGGAGGATTTTCTTACTTAATGTAAGAAATTTAATTTAAACGCCTTTGGGTCTTGTAGCATCTACAGAATTCTGTAGGAAATGCTTACTTTCATTCTTTGACCACATTCCGTTAGGTTGGTAATTTAGGACTGTTAATGGGATGTGCACAGAGGGTGGCGTGGAGTCTTGTGGGGTTTGCTTTGAAGGACAATATTGGTATATATGCAACAGTATTTTTTTTGTTTTTGCAGTTTGGAAATTAGTTGGGGATGTGAAATTACATGTGTGGAGCAATATCTTGCTCCTGATTATTTAATTCACTGAAGGCACTTGATGGGTTTATGGAAAAAGATTGTATGTTATGATCACTTAAAGTAGCAAGGGGCATGATGGCTTTTCTGGTACTGTCTTTTATTTCTGATGTGTCTTATTTCAGAACAGCACAATCTTACCTGATATACTTGATTATTTTAACAGAACCCAGCTTTTAATATCGATACAGAAATTGAAATTTTGAAGAAAATAGATCACGTGAGTGTTTCTGTACATTGCTATTCCTTTTTGCTTCCTACTGTATATACTTGTGTAGTTCACTGACCTTAGTGTGGTACCTAAAGATCAATTTAGAAATATATTTAAGGAGCCACATGCTTCTTCTTGTAAGCTATTGAATGGGTCTTTTTTCTTCTTTTAATTATATTGTGTCTTTGCAGATTTGAGATTTTAAAAGTTTGTATAAATGAGATGTAAATTTGAGAAGAAACTTCACAGGAGAAGTTTCAACCTGAACCACTGTTGTAGAAATCTTTCCTTGATGCGAGTTTTTGTAAATGTCGTGAGATAACCAAACATAAAGATTTGTTTTGACTGGCAGCTTCTTGAATTTGAAATCCCCTCTTTTCTCTGCATGTAAAATACACAAAATGTTGAGGGGATGGTAACTCACAACTGGAAAAATAAGGACTGTGTTTACCGAAGTCTGGGGTGCTCGCTAGCCGCTTATGTTAAGTGTTAGTTTAAGTGACATGGTTGAAATGCTGAAATAGGAACTTCAGGATTAATTTTTACAGATTATTCTACTTTTTTTGTGTGTCTCTATTTGTGTTCCCTTTCCTGTTAGCCTTGCTTAATCAAGATCAAAAACTTTTTTGAAGCAGAGGATTACTACATTGTTTTGGAACTGTAAGTAAATTGTTTGAAAGTACATGCATAAAATGAAATGTTTTTCATAGCTACAAAGAATGTGTGTAGTTCTGAACTGTGGGGGGTTTGTTTTATTTTTTTTTCTTTTGCTAGCCTCCACTCTTCTCTGAAACCTCTGTAAGATTAGGAGCTAGGATAACCAGGAGAAGAGTCATCCTTCTGTGCTTTGTAGGCACTTGGTGCCTAGATAATGTTTGCTGTGCTGCTGTTGTGGATGGCTGCTACTTTTTTGATTCTGGAGCTTGTGAGAGGTGGCTGATCAAAAAGCATGTAACAACTCAGTTGTATGTAACATCCCAGGGAGGAATTAGGAGAGTGACCCGAACTCAGCAGTGTGTGTGCTGAGTTTAGGATGTTGCTCACTCATTTTCAGGACCATATTCTTTCTCTGTAGACAAAGTTTTGGTCTTAGTCCTGTCTAATGAGATGAATCTTTCAGAAGTCACGTGTTGACTTCTTACCTGCATTTGTTTTAGGATGGAAGGAGGAGAATTGTATGACAGAGTGTCAAGGCCAATTAAGATGAAAGAAGCTACCTGCAAGTTGTATTTTTATCAGATGCTGCTGGCAGTAAAGGTACATAATCATGAATTCTACCAAGAAAAAATATGGTTATGCATATGAATATCAGTAAGATGAATTTTTCTGTCACTTGTCATTTCTGAAACCCTTAAAGCAATCAGCACAGCATTCTTAATTTGGTTTGACGAGAGAAATGGAAAACCAGAATTCCTACAAAGGCAACACAGAACTCGGATCTTCCTTAGTTCTGTGCTTTTACTGAGATGAAGAAGTGTAACTTTTCCCAGAGAATGGGAAGTATGCACACTGAGCTTGCAGTGAGATTTGTCATTTTAGGCATAATGATTTCCAAGGTGGTTTTTTGTTTCTTTGAGTTTTTTTGTGTTGTTTTCTTTTAAGGGAAAGTTATAAGCTGGGGAGCTTTAAATGCCTCTTACATAGCATTTCCGTTATCCTGCCATTGCCATGGGAAAAACTGGAAAGCTTACATTTTAAAACAGGTTAATAGTCTCTTTTTCCTTAATTGTCTATGTGTATATATGTAGTATCTGCATGACAATGGAATTATACACAGAGATCTAAAGCCAGAAAACGTGCTACTTTCGTCTTCTGAAGAGACATGTCTTATAAAGGTAAGAAAACTTACATTTCGTGTTAATGGAGAAATTTGGAAATATTCCTTCTCATTCTTCTTGAAATTTTGTTAAACATATCCAAAAAGATATTATGGAAGTAGTCATACAAACTGTGAAATAACTTAAAACGTTGAGTTTTTTGTTGGTTTTTTTTTCGTAATTTTGTTTTTACTTTTGTGGGTATTTCAACCCATACACTGCATAACTAACTTCAAATGTCATTGTTGGGTTTTTTTGGGCGTTTGTGGTTTTTGTGGTTTTTTTTTTTTTTACCTCCCAATAAAATGTGATTCTTGAATTACAGGCAACATTCCCACAGGGCTTTTTCAGGTGTTTTTGTTCTTTTATGGAGAGGGGAGGGTTTTGAATAGATTTCCATGGTGAAGTGCTTACTTTTTAAGTAATCTCTTCTAATAAGCTACAATACCTTTATTCTGTGGTTGTCCATTTACATCCAAATTTGAGAGTACTTTTTGCTAGTGTGAAGTGTGATCCTCTGTCATAATTCTCTCTTTTCCTCCTCTCCCATTCTCACTTAAAACTCACAGAAGTTTGGGTGACTTTTGTTCATAGTCATGTACTGGAACTGGCTTGGAAGGAAGAAACTTGATGTTACATCCTGATTTATGTCGACAATGTGATATGTTCTAGTACAGTCCATCCTAATATTTAATGTGGTGTTACCATTTTTAAATACAAGATTACAGATTTTGGACAATCCAAGATTCTTGGAGAAGCTTCTCTTATGAAAACATTATGTGGTACTCCCATGTATCTTGCTCCTGAGGTTCTAAATTCACTTGGGACTGCTGGATACAGCCGAGCTGTGGACTGCTGGAGTTTAGGAGTTATTCTTTTTGTATGGTAAGATACTGTGTAGATGTACCTTCACTGGGCAGTCTTTGACATATGTGGCTTGAGACATGGCAACTTCAGTATCTATATCAGGAAGTGAAAGTGTATTTAAAACTTCACACGTGTGAAAACGCTGTGATAGCAGGTGCTTTAAAATGTGTGATTTCAGTGTTTCATTTGCGATGATGAAATCTGTGTTATTTAACTTGTTTTCTTTTATACAGCTTGTGTGGATATCCACCATTCAGTGAGCAAAATACTCAGCTCTCTCTGAAAGATCAAATCACTCGTGGAAAATACACGTTCATTGCAAGAGAATGGAAGCACGTGTCAGACATGGGTATGACTCCAGCACAGTGGGTAGCAGGATATCAACCTCTTTTCTTGTAGCTTTTGTTTTCCCTTATCCTCCTTTCCAGCTGTATGGCACATTACATGTTAATATGTTTAGTTTTTAAAGTAGTATCTTAATTTTTTTTAAAGTTCATAGTTAAAGCATTAGGAAGAGGAGAGATATTTTCATTGAAGAGATCTCTTAGTACTGTTTAGCATAATTAACCACAGAAGTAGAAAGTTTGTGGGCACATATGTCTATTTTTCCTCTTTCCACTTTTTCTTCTGACTTTATCAAGCTGGTCTACAGACTTTGCCTTGCCTAAAGATTCTTCAAGTGCTGAGCCAAAAATGCCAGGAATTTAGGGAATATGAGTTAGAACTCCAAAAGACAAAGGGTCCAAAAGAGTCATTTCGTGGTGCTAGACTTTTAGCTGAAAATGTCAGTCACATTTGTGGAATCAGCTATTATGTTTGGCCCACTATAAGCTAAGTAGTCTGCAAAATGGAGTTTCTGCATAGTAAACTGCAATGATAGCCACTGTTTGCATGCTTTAATTTTTTTTAGGACACTTTATATGCACAAAATAATTGTAGTATTTGCTTTGGATACTCCTTTGTATGTGCAGTGGAGTTTCTAATAAACGATGCTGTCATTCTTTGCCTAATAAACTTACCAAATATAACTCCTTCCTGAATAATTTGAAGCTTATTCAATAATAAGTCAGACATGTATGACAACAGAAATTGTTGAAGTTGTACATAGTCCTACTGGTATGTATTTAGAATAATCAGATACAATGAAAAGTAAACCTTGCCAAAATTCCCTTATGGGAGATTTGGAATAATAAAATATGAGATAAATGCCGTATTTTCAGTGTGTCTAGTAAGCAGCTTCCTAAGAAAATGAAAGTTTGAGATTACGTTGAGCATACATGTGCCTGTCTTTTCTTTCCCACCTTCCCAGATGGACAATCTGCTTTCCAAGACACAGTAAACCAGGAAATCAAATTAAGCTGTCTTTGCTTTTCCGCAGTAACATTGAAGCTTTTAGGAAAGTGCTCAGTCTCCTATGCATGTTCAGAACATAAACTGTGGACATGCTCAGTGTATCTACTGGTAACTTTGGTACATTGAAAAGTGTTGTATCGTGTGCGTGTGAAGGAAAGATGGTTGCAGTCTGCAGCCCTCCCTATGCATAGAAAAAAGTGATCTGCCCAGCCTATATTTTTGGGCATTTTTCTGAAGGGGCATCAGACACATTGTTGCACATAGCTTTGGTGTAGGCGTGTTTCAGGTAATGAATGGGTTGATCGTATGTCAGCCAACTCTCTTTATTATTTTAGCTCTGGATCTTGTGAAGAAGCTGTTAGTAGTGGATCCAAGCAGACGTCTTACCACAGAGGAAGCCTTAAAGCATCCTTGGCTTCAGGTAGGAATTGAGTTTTAACTGAAATACAGCACAGCTGGGTTGTTGTGGGGGGATGATTTGTTGATGTGAACCCAAAGGCAGTTCAGTAGCCTGAACGTTGTGAAGTTTTGTTGATGAAATGTAATTTGCTTCTGCACAGAAGCAGGGGAATCCTGACCACTGTTGGCCAGAGGCGTAATGTTTGCCTCACCCTGCTGCTGCGGAGAATGCCACAGAGGGGTACAGTGATGAGCAAGGAGAGCTTCAGTTCTTTGGTTTCATGGGAATAACAACTGTGATCTTCAGTCAGAGCTTAAGCCTGCCTGTCCATAGGTTGTCTCTGACAGGAGTCAGCAGGAGAGCAGCTGTCATTTGGTGCTTCTCATGGGCATGCACTGCCTTTCTGCCAGCTGGTTGTACAGATTCTGCTGGTTGTAAGACTGGATATTTTCACTGAAAATTAAGACCAGTTTGCATCTGTAGCTGATCTGTGCTTTCAAAGATTTAGTCCCTGTGGAAAGGCTGCAAAAGTAGCATGGAGAAGTCTGCTGAATACCTTCTTTCAATACAATCAACAGCTACTGCATCCTTTCTGAGACAGCTGTTCCCAGACCTCTTTCACAACTGAGGATCAAGATGTATTTTTTCAGAGACCAGGACTGATTGTGGTTCTGATAGGATGGACTTCTTCCTTTGAGCATTGTAACAGAATCCCACTTCCTCAGCTTGTTTGTGTGGGCAGGCAGTGCAGAGTTTGTTTTTGGCAGGTGTCCAGTACCACTGTATTCTTACTGTGCTGAGTATGAATAAGTGTCGCTGGTTTGGGAACCCTCTGAGTAGGAAGTGATGGTTTCCCTGCCTCCTGTCACAGTCTAGTTTTTGTGAGGGGTAGTCTTTGGGTGGTCTTAATTTTGGCACTTCAGAGGTGACCACTGGACACAGGAGCTTTCCTGGATATTCTTGTTTGAGGAGGCTGAAAAAAATCACCCAGCCTATCCCTGAGCCACACAACAGGCTCTATTTACTCATGCCAAGCACCATGCTATTCCTGTTCCCCCACTGTAAACAGCGTGGTTTTAGATGCTTTGGTAAAGAACATAAGAAACGGGGTGGAAGAAAGGGAGTATCCTTCAGTGCTTAACAGCTGACAGTGTCCTGAGACAAAAATTGCATATGGATGACTCTTTTTAAGTGATTAACTTGACTTAATTATGCTGCTAGGCATCAGAAAATTTTTCTTGGCATTCCTGGCTTTCGCTACTGTAGTTTTGTGTGTAACTTCTACAGGGAGTTAATCAGATATAGATTCTTACATTTCAATTATAATTCTGAGCAGAAAATGGTTTTTAGAAATCATACTACACTTATTGTAAGAATTGCTGGTATTCATAATGGAGAAGGGGAAATAGATAAGTGATTTAGACTAAGGATTTGATATATTTCAGTATGTAAACTCAAGTTGTTATTAACTTAGTTATATGTTCCATTTAGGGACACCTCTTACTATTAAATTCAATTTTGAAAACAGGGCAAAAAGTTCCGGAAATCGTAATAGCCACAAATCCAGATGTCAGCTAGCACACAGCTGCTGTTCTTTGAACTGTTTCCCTTCAGGGGCTGTCACTAAGAGTGTCAGGTGTTCATAGGTGATGTACACTGCCTGCTTGGAAGGCCAGCATCCAGCATGCTCAGTTCTAGATATCACACACGTTGAATACTGCCACCAAAAGAGCTCCCGAGTCCTGTTACTGTGAGTAGTGAGGAGTTACTGGCTCCTCTCTCCCTCTTGTGTTGTCTGGAAGTATTGACTTTACGAGTCAGCACGAAAAACCACTTTCTCTATGCGACCAGCTAACGCCTGGTAGCCCTCTCATTTTGGGTACACTAGGGAATTTCAGATATTAAAAGTAAGCATCTTCTCCAAACAGTGTTTAATTTCTACAGATTTATTTAAACCAGTAGTGCTTTCAAAGTAGTGTTTTCAATACATGTGCTGTTTACTCCATTCTTTGCTTAAATCTACAGCTTTAAAACTCAGTGAGCTGCTTAAACCTAAGTACTGCTCAGTGGAAATGCCCTGTATTTAATAAAACAGGTACTTAATAAAACATTTCTCAAAGGCATAGAAATAATTGCTGTTTCTGCCTCTGAAAACTTCACTGAGGTCTTATGAGTGGGACTTGCAAAAGAAAACACTCAGGTGTTAAATAAATGGAAAAATATTTATCTTACCATACCCATTAACTCAAAGGTAGCCACAGTCAAATCAAGTGATGCTGGAAAAGAAAAACAAGTCAAAATTCTATATAAAATAAAAGGGTTGTTTACATCAAAGCCTTTTTGTAGCACTTAAGAACATAGTTAAACAAAAAAGGATATATTGCAACACTCCATTGCTTAGAAAAAGGACCCCCTCCCCTGCCTTCCCCCAAGAAACTTAGTTAAAAGAGCTGAAATCCTTAGGAGCTCAATGACTGTTATTTCTAATTGCCTCTAGCGGTGAATGTCCCATTTGCTTCTCTTGGAGTTTCCCGATCTTTGCTTTTCCCTTAAATATTCTATCTACTACTTAGCTACTTTTTTTTCCCCCAGGACGAGGATATGAAGAGTACATTTCAACAGCTACTTGCTCAGACATGTGCCAGTATGAATCCACCACAAACATCAAAAATGGTATGTGTAATAGATATTTGAAGATTAATATTTGATGCTCAGAGAAATTAGATTTTGAAGTAACACGTAATAAGAAAATCAGTTAATTTTGAGACTTTCAAGAAATGTGCCCTTGGGCTGTATGTGGCAGCCTGCTGGTTATCTCTACTTCCTGAGGAGCAGCAATGGACTTCCGTGCTTTGTCAACACTTGTTTCAATGTATGGAAACAGTCTCCGAGGCTTTAAAGAATTATCCATATATTTAGAATAAAATTGTTGAACATGTTTTTCTTTTATGGATTCGAGTCACTAATGTTTAGTATTCAAGGAAAAATTCTCATACTAGTGCAAGTTTAGGATGGCATTGTGCCATTCATTACCAGATGCTAATTAGGTGAATTGTAAACAGTAGCTGTTTCAAGCTGGGAGCAATGAGAAGGCTCAAATATAATTAGATGGATCTTGGTAGAGAAATGGGTTAGTCATGCTGCTTTTTTGGTCAGAGAAGGGAGACACTGGCCAACACCTGTAATTCTGGAGCAAGGAGAACAGTCAGGCTCTGTCTTGCCTGGTTTCTGTAGCCATCCTGCTGTATCTTTGTTTTAGCCAACCACAACGAGAAAGCGTCACCATGAAAATGAGGAAGAACCTGGCCCTTCTAAGAGAGCTGCTCCTTCTACGTCGTTCCAGAAACCAAGGTGAAAAAGAAGAGAAAATGACTTTTGCTAATGACAGCTTTTTGTATGGAAAGCAGATTTTTTTTTTTTTACTAAAAATTTAATAATGGAATAACTGTTGAAGATGCAATTTCCAAATAAAAATAACTTTGTAAGACTGAAGTGACTACTGTGCATGCATGATACTCTGCACAAATAGTCATGTTCTGGTCTATCCAGCTGTCTGACTCAAGGAAAATACCAGAAAAACTCCAGAACTCTGAGTTACTAACCATTTTTAGGCTAGCTTCATCCTCACTTACATTCTTTGTTTCTTCTCTTCCAGTTTCTAGGTTAGGCATGGAAATAATGCTTACTCCTCACAGATGAGAAAGGAATACTAGGTTTGCTGAGCTTCTGCCTGAGACATGGCATTACCTGACAAAATGCTGCCCACAGACTTCTGAGGACACTTAGACTATTGAGCTGGGATGTAAAACTACTGGTGGAGCTTGAGGTGCTCTGGGCTTCAGGTAAAGCTCCCCAGTAAATGCTGGGCTGGGCAGACTCACAGCATCCTACTCTGGGAAGGGGCTGATTGGCTTCCAAAGCAAGAGTTACCATCTGCGTGGTGTTTCTAACATGTGTGTACTATGTTTACTTCCCAGAGAAGGGATGAGTAAGAGGAAACGTGGTAACAAGTGATGAAAGGAAGATGTATAAGTTCCTGCCATGGAAGAACCAGGAATTAAAATGAGAGAGAAACAGTTTTTAATTTGCTTGCCTGATAGGTGAAAATTTTCAACTGTGTGCCTTTTACTAAAGGTTATTAATTTTTATTATTGACTGAGAGAACAGTTTAATAACTCTGTTCTTAAATCTGCATTTTCTAGTTAAAGGCACCTACTGTAAGTTCATTTGGAAAGAAAAAAAAAATGGGTTATGGAATAAACCCATGTTATAAACTCATGACATCCATGAGTCAGGTTTTCCCATGTGTGCCCATTGCAGAGATCTTGTATGTTTTGATATATTAGGTATTAACCATTGCTAATGATAAAATGCCAGTTCTTATACATGGGTATCTTTCTCAATGAATCAGATGGAGGACGTCTCTGGGCATCTGGATGGAAACAGCACCACTGATTCCACTCCACTGCAGATACACTGGGGTGCTAGAGCAGAAAAAGGCATGTCTGTCCTTGAGGATGTGCCCTTTCTGGTGGACACCCATGACAGACTGGCACATCCTCAGGGAATTCTGGTGCTTCCTGTGGCTCATCTGAAGTAGAAGGGAACACTCAGCTGCCATTTGTTAGATAAAAGGATCATAAAGGATGTGATGTGTTTGGGCTAGGTATATGTCCTGATGCACTGCAAAAGTCGTGGGCTTTGGTTACCAGTGAAAAGACCTGCATCATTGCCAGTGAGAAGATAATTCCCTAGCTTCTACTAACTAAATTAGCTGCAATGGGTCTCTAGATTGAAATAAGACACCTGTAATTTATTCCTCCCTCTTTTTTTACATCCCCCAGTTGTTAGATAATCTGTAACTGCTTGGCTTGGATCCTTTCCTTGGGTCCTGACTAAGACCTGCTTTCTAATGTCTTAATTTTGATCTCCCTAGTTTGATGACAAACCTTTGGGCAGCTGGCCATGTGTTCATCATTTTATTGCAGAAAGCTTTCTGAACTTTCAGACTCTTAGATCTTTTTTCTGTGAACGAGTAAGTTTGGGAAGTGTTACTTAATTTCACTACAGTCAAGTGGCATCTGATTTTCACATAGACAAGAAATGATTATTTCTTTATTACATATTATTCACAGCACAAGAGTCTACAGTATAACCCATCTGCCTGTGCGTTACAAGGGGTCACAGCATGTGGAAGGTTTGGGCTAACAAAGGTGCTGAGCCTCGCTGTGCACGGCCGGAGTGGTGCCGTGAGTGACCAGTGTCAGTGCCTGCGGTGCGATGTAGAGCCCCGCTTACCCTCGCGCTCAGGCCGCCGCTGCCTTTGGGCAGACGGAGCTGTATCCTCCGGGAGGACGGGGCCCATCCGCGGCGGACCCGACCGCCGCTCTGCCGTGCGGCCCCTGCGGCCGGGCTCGCCCCCAGCCCCGCCGGAGCCCGGCAGA
>VXAY01004936.1:121122-154019 GCA_013399855.1 Oxyruncus cristatus | reverse complement strand
GGGCGGGGGTCCCGGAGGGGCCGGGCCTGCCCCCGAGCGCCGGAGCGGGACCCGCGCGGGCTGAGAGCGCTCGGGTGTCGGCGCGGGCATTGTGCTCGCTCCGGGCGCCCCCGTAAGCAAACCCGAAACTTAGCTCGTTAAAGTCTCCGAAGTTTGACGGTAAATGTGTCAGGTGTACTTCGCAGCGCTGCAGAGCTCCAGCCCCTGCTGCAGTGGCACAGACACACACGTTCTCAGGCTGGCTGTGCCTCGACTGGGCACGCCGGCCGCGGGGAAAGTTGTCATGAACTCGGTGGTAAGAGCTTTGTTACTGACAGAGCTTGGAATCTGGAGATTGGACTGGCGATCAAGGGTGAGAGGTATTATCCCGGTCAGCAGCTTGCACTTCTGTAGTTTGATGTTGCAGCCACAATGATGCCCCTGGTTGTACCCAGTGAATACAGAGTTGAAACAGCTGGGTGCCTATACCTTCTTGTCCTTCCTCTTCTTTTCTTGGAGCTGTTCATGTTTATTTTTGGATGTCTTTCATTTTTCTTGGAGGTTTTCATAATCCTAGATAATATCATCCCTGCTGTGCTTTCTTCTGCGGTGGAACAAGAACTCTTCAGGTGCTAATGGAACCCTTTATAGGCTCTTTGAAAAGAGTGTGTTGATAAGCTAGTGAGTGGGTGTACCTTGAGCGTTAAAAGATTTTTGTCAGCAGTAGGGTTCCCTTTTTGGGAGGGTTGTCTGATCTAAACACACAGTCACATGTTCTTGGAGATTCTAGGTTGTACTAATGTATGAGACTACTGATTATTATTAGTGATAATCATCATAAATGATTATTGTTACTTGTATGTACTCTGTACTATCCAAATCTCAGTTTTCAAGAGGTGGAATCCACTGCAGCAGCAGTCTGTGTGTGTGGATTTCTGTTGGAAATGCATCAAGTCTTCTTTTCTGGCTGCTTCCCCGTATCCCATTATCCCCTTCTTGACTGAAGTGGAAAACCTCTTCCTTGTCCACTTTGTGTCCTTTCCTCCCTGCCTGGATGCCTCCATGACAACTGGGCAGGTCCATGCTTGAGATGGAGCGTTGTGAGGAGAGGTTGCAGGTAAGGTACCTGTTACCTGCATATCAGTGGGTTGCCCTTGTGCCGGCAGACCAGCACTCCTGGTGGCACATGTCCCTTCAGAGGCAACAGCTGGACTACAGCAGTGGAATGGTTTGTTGCAGACAGCAAATCCCAGGGAGCAATAGCCCTGCTGCCCTAACAGGTGTTCCTCGAGTGAGGTTCCTGTTCAGGCCTGGCTTTTGCTGCATTCCTGATTCATCACTCCCTCCTTTCTGGCTCTGTCTCCCTGTGGCTGACTGACAGGCCAGAGGGAGAGGTCTGTTTTCACATTTATAGTTTGCAATTAGATTATTATTAATAATAACTAAATTGAGTATTTTGGGCTCCCTTTAGCTTATGCTAGTTCTCTCTTTTACATCAATGATAGATCACTTCAAGCTCAGTGCTGGAAGGTCACAATTGCTTCTCATTTCTAAAAAAAATTTAGAAAATTTTTCTATAGGAAATTTTGTATATAAGCTCCGGTAAAAAAAAAAAATCTTTTTCCTTCCTGCTGATAAGTTCATACTTAAACTATTTTTGTCTCCAATTACAATGCAAAATCAAAGCAGTAAAATATTTGGAGAACAATATGCTCCTGAAGGTTACACATATATTCCATTAGGAAATTTACTAAAATGTGGGGGGTTTTAGTAGAACAGTGCTGTAAGTTATGGTTTTGTGTTCAAGTTGTTTGTTCTTTTTGATTTACTTATTCTTTTAGGCAAGTTACAGCATTTTTATGATGTAAAAGTAGATTTCCATGAACGTCTAAAAATTTCTTACAGAATTCGGTGTTTTTTTTTTTTTAAAATTTGGAAATTTGACTTCTGTGTTACCTCATACTTTGTGAAACTCTAACCTGGAGTTTTATTTCCCCTATAATGTAGATTTATCAGAGGAAATTGAAGCCCGGTCTGTCAGGACGGTATTTACTGGCACTGGTGGGAGTGCTTCAGGCTGCAGGAGCTGTGAGGTGACAACTACACAGAGTCGGTGCTGAACGTTAAACCTGCAGGACATGGAAAACGGCAGAAGCAGCAGAAATTTGTAGGGTTTCCTTCATCACTGCTTGTGATGTGGAGAAGGTGCCTATAGCAGAGCTAAAGGGTGCTAGGCAGTGGCCCAAGGTTTGTTTTCATGGAGGCTCCAGATTGCACAGGCTGTTGCAGCCACTGTTCCACTGACAGAGCTGTGTCCCCAGGGGCTGTTCTGCCCTGTGTCTCCTTTCCCTGCCGGTTTGTCGGGGGATAGGCTGGGTCATTGCCCGGTGTGCTGGCGTCCCACCTCTGGGGGTGTATGTATTGTGTTGCTGCGATTTAAGGAAATGTTTTCTCGCATCTGTGAAGGTGTGCGCCCAGCAACACTTGGTAACAGCTTGGGAAGGCAAAAGCCAGCTTAGAAAAGCCTGTCAGCCTGGGCAACCGTTGTGCACATCCTGTAGTAGCTTAGTCCTTCAGTTTTGGTGGCCTTTCATTCCTTTCCACACTATTTCTGTTGAAATTCTGCTCTGACTGGGGGGAGGTTGCACGTGGCTTGGCAAGGTTTCGTGTCTGTTCAGGAGTGTGGCACAGCCTGGCTGAAGTGCTCGCTACCGGGAGCAGGGAGGTTATGGGGACAAACTTTGTGTGCTTGATTTGTTCTTGGACTCTTGTTGAAGCCAGTTTCTATTACAGGAAAACAATAATACCCCAGAAAGCGGACTGCAAAACATTAAACCATTTTACAGATTAAAATACGAGATGGTGTAGAGATATTTTTATAGAAATGGAAGCTCAGTTACAGGTTTAAGCTGATTTTGGAAACCTGTAAGTTACTGTCCCTTTTTTTCAGAATCCACCTGGAATGCCTGTTTTTCTGCTTACCTCTACTTTTTTCCTCTTTCTGATGCTTCATTAAGTGCCTTGAGCTATTTAGATAATTTAAAATATAAAAGTGCTACATACCATACCTAAAGTATTTTTTTTTTTAAATTATAAAGAATTTTTTTAAAAAGGTGTCTTAATTATGGACTTGCCACCCAAGACATCATCTATATGAGGCATATTTATTTGGTTATATAGCATTGAATAAGAGGGATTACATACCAACAAACAAGCTGAGTTGTAGAATTGGTTCTTCGATAAAGCATTCTCTTCTCTCTGTTGTACCAGATTGTTTTCCCTTGTCCTCTTGTCTTGGAGCAGAATCTGGATTTGTTTTTTTATCTTCTCATTCATCTTACTGGGAACTCACTGGGAAAAAAATCTGCTCCCCATGGCTTTCTGGATAGCAATGTGCTCTTCAGACAGTCACATCTTTCAGTGTGTGTGGGCACTTCTTTTATTTGGTGAATGTTCTGTAGAGATGACTTAAGTTTAGCAAGCTTGATCTGGGAAGATCCTCTTCTGCACTTCATTAGAACCTGTTTTGCTCTGCTGTCTAAAAAAGTGCTTCTTTAGCATTGGTTTAGTACAGGAGAGCATCTTCTATAACAAAATGTCAAGCAGTTTGTGCATTGCCATTACCTTCCCCTTATATTAGCAGAAGAGCAGTGTTAACTGGAAAGCAGGGATGACTTTTTAATGAGTACTTTTTGTGTGTTGGTACCATCATCATAATCTTTTTTTATTTGTGGTTTGAGTGCCAGAGTGACTCAGTTTTACTGTTCCGTGGTTTTTTCTTTTACCTAATGATGTTTTACTGCCTTACGTAGTTCTCATGATCGTAGAAATTAAATAATGGCATATTCCACAAATTACCATCATAGTTTCCTTTAAAATAGTTTCCTTTTTCTTCATGAGATTATTTAGTGCCACAGTATGTTAGGGGCAGAAACCATTTCACTTGGACTGAGAAGATGTCTGCTCTTGGGTTCTCCTCTGTGTTACAGACTCACGATATGATTCTGGAAGCACCGTCAACAGTTTCGTGTGTTCATTTGTTTGTGCGTAATAAACTACCAGAAAAGACAGCTGTTGTTGGACTTGTCTCACTGGTGCTTCTTGAGGTTGTGCCCGCACAGAGGCCCTGCTACCAAGGGCTTGGTGGCTCTTGGTTGGCCTGGGCAGGCTGGGCCTGGGCAAGCAGCTCAGGTGGGCTGAGAGCACCAGTCCTGCGGTGAGGGCGAGGTGCCCCTGCTGAGCCCTGAGCTCTCCAGGGTGGGGTGGCTGTGCCTTCTCGCCAGGCCAAGCTTCCTGCTGGAGGCAGTTACTGCAACTGGGAAGGAATCTATTTCCTGAGGTACCTATCTTCTAAATAACTTGAGTTTGCCAGGAAGCTGAACATGAGCCAGAGTGTGCTCAGGTGGCCAAGAAGGCCAATGGCATCCTGGCCTGGATCAGGAACAGTGTGGCAGCAGGAACAGGGAGGTGATTCTGCCCCTGTACTCGGCGCTGGTGAGGCCACACCTGGAGTGCTGTGTCCAGGTCTGGGCCCCTCAGTTCAGAAAGGATATTGAGGTGCTGGAGCAGGTGCAGAGAAGAGCAACCAGGCTGGTGAAGGGACTTGAACACAAGTCCTATGAGGACGCTGGGAGTTGGGGTGGTTTAGCCTGGAGAAGAGAAGGCTCAGGGGAGACCTCATCGCTCTCTACAACTACCTGAGAGGAGGTTGTAGCCAGGTGGGGGTTGGTCTCTTCTCCCAGGCAACCAGCAGTAAGACGAGGGCATGGTCTTAAGCTGTGCCAGGGGAGGTTTAGGTTGGATATTAGAAAGAAATTCTTTCCAGAGAGGGTAATCAGCCACTGGAATGGACTGCCCAGGGAAGTGGTGGATTCTCCGTCCCTGGAGGTTTTTAAGATGAGGCTGGACGTGGCACTGAGTTCCATAGTCTGGTAACCGCGGTGGTGTTGGATCAAGGGTTGGACTTGATCTCAGAGGTCCTTTCCAACCCGTCTGATTCTATGATTCTATGAAAAGAAGGATCTGGTGCATTTAAAGATGTACTGCACATGGTAGGAATTTTTGAGGATGCAGAAATTTGCTTTTTATAATGTTGTTCATAGTGATAATTGTCAATGTTATAGTGATAATGATAATAAAAGTTACATATTAGCTTGTATTAGCAAGAATATAAAAAACAACTACAGATGAAATGAACAAAGTGTTGGGTTAAATCTGTTGTAGACAGGACAAGAAGCAGTATACCAAGTGGAACAAAGGAGATTATTAGGAAACATACTTCGATTATGAAAATCCTGAAGCCGTATAAGGAGATTGCCTGAGTAAAACACAGAGTCTCCTTCAATAGAGAAGCTTAGAAGAAGTTTGGACAAACACCTGTCAGAAAAGAATGAGTATAATAATAATACTACTAATAAGAAATCATTAGTTTCTAGCTTGGTGCTTTTCTTTTGTTATTTGACTTAAGGAAGGAAAAAAAAAGAAAAGTCTGCTGGCAAATTGATGCTTGAGACAGGATGTCAGTTTGCAGCTTGCTTCCCTTTCCACCTTTATAAATATGCCTCAGCTGGCTCTGGTAATATATTTAAGCCCTGCAGTTGTTGTGGTAACAATAATGGGATATTCTTAACCTTTTTTCAGGCTGCAGGGCTAAAACAAGATGACACCAACCTTAACTAATATTTCCAAATACTTCATATGTTACTATATGTATTGTGTTGCCTGTTGCCAGTTATGATTACTGCACAATTCCCAACTGCCTTGTGATAGGAGTTGGACAAAGATGTTCCTGCCGAGTTCTTGAGGGTCCTTGGGAGAGAGTAGGGACTGCATGACGGAAGCAGTTACTGACTACAAAGGACTGGCTGAGGAAGATGTGTAATGTAGAAAGTTAAATGAGGAGAAAGGGTGTACCAGAATCAATGGGACTAAGACTTTCTACGGCTCACTTTAAATAATAATTTATAATTAGAAGGCAAACAAGTTTTCTTTGGTATTTTGTATTGCCTGAAGTTGTCAGTCTGGGAAGGTGGTTCTGCCAACAATGACTGTTCTGTTGCTAAAATAAGTGTCATGTCCCACTAACTTCTGTGAGTATACCTGGTTCCAAAGACTCATCCTTCCCTTCCCTTTATGATCAATTTGCAGCTGCAGGTAGCTGGATGTGGAGGTTTGTGGGCAGATGTACCAGAGCAAGTTCTTTGGTTTGAAGAGTATTTATACATTCTTCCACTGTCTGTGCATGCATGTGCTTCTAATCTGCGTATCAAACTTCAGATGTACCAGCTTCATCTTCATATTCACATCTGCCACCTGTTCAGAGAAACTTCTTTACCTGGCAACTATGCCTAGTGCCCTAGAATCAAATAGTGTGGCTGAGGAGGAAAACACTTGTGTGTGGAATGCAGCATATGTAAACAGACTACAGCTGCTCCTGTGTCTGGAAGACATCCTTCATAGGGAATTATATATTTTGTAAGGCCTTTTCTGTTTCTTTTGTACCTTTAAAAAGAGATATCAATAGATAAACAATGAACTTCCTTAAGAATCTGATTCTGAATTCATAATTTGTTCTGCAGTGATGCCTGTGGCTTTAATTTCTGCTGCACAGTTTGTAATAGTTTGATTTTTTTTTTTTCCCTTCCATTTTTGGAGTAGCATTTCTTAACACTAACATATAATTTCTCCCTTTGCCCCTCCCAGATTTCTTTCTTTGGATCGAAATCTCTTGGAAGAAAAAGTCCTGACAGTCCCATGTTGAGCAAAGCTGAATTTGTTGAGAAGGTCCGCCAGAGCAACCAGGCTTGCCATGATGGCGATTTCCACACCGCGATCGTGCTGTACAACGAGGCCTTGGGGGTCGACCCCCAGAACTGCATCCTCTACAGCAACCGCTCGGCAGCCTACATGAAAATCCAGCAGTATGACAAGGCCCTGGATGATGCAATCAAAGCACGGCTTCTGAATCCCAAATGGCCGAAGGTAAGGAAGGGTGTTTGTCTTCCAGGGAAGGAGTAACTCCTGTGGGTGGGGTTGTTGCTCACAGACGTAACACCCGGTGTAAACAAGTGCACGTATTTCTGTACTAAAGTCTGCTTTTGCTAAAAGCTCCAGATAATAATATATTTTGTTGTTTAAAAAAGTCGTTTGACTTGAATTACCTGTCGGGTATTAAACTGTTTTCTGTGTAAACATGCTGTTCCCCAATGGGATCATGCTACTATTTCACTGTTTTAACCCAGCATGGTTTCTGGGTTGTGAAGACCAGACATCTGTTTCAATGTAGTCATCATTCGTCAGCATCCAGGAACATGTGGTTGCAAAACTCTGAGAGGTATCATGGAGATTCTTATTAGTAATGGAGCGATAAGGCCTTTCAAAATAGTGTTCAAAGAGTGTTTGTGTGTAGGATATTTTGGATAAACATTTGAAGAAATACGTATCTTGGCATTCTCACTTAGACCTGACTATGCAAGGAAACATTTGTACAGAGTAAATGGTGTTGGTTGCCTCTTCCTTCTGGGCTTGCTTCCCACCAGCTGCCATTGATTGCTCCAGTAGCTGGAACAATTCTCCTTGGCTAGCCCGGGGCCAGCCCTTCACGTGCTAATCAATTTTAACAGCATCTGCTCCAGATTGCATTTCTCCTGTCAATCCCTCACACACCCTTACTAGCCTCTGCAACTAAAGGTGCAGTTTAAGAGCAGACTCCTCACCCTGGTGCCTTTCCTCAGAAGTTAGAGCAGGTAGCAAGCATGGTGCTCTCCACCAGCTGGGCTCCAAACTGTTGAAGTTAAGTTTTCTTTTATTTCAAAGCAGATCACTCTAAGTTTTATATTTTGTTTTCCCCCTGTTTATTGGCTTCTAGCAAAGCCTTTTCATATGCTTCCTTAAGACTTGAATCAGTCTACATTTGAAGAAACTCCTGCTTTAGCAGGGAGGTGATTTATAAGCTTCTAAGTTGCGTTGCTGTTGGGTGGTTCTTTTTTTTTTTTGTGTTGTGTGTTTTTTTTGTTTGTTTAGGGTTTTTTGTTTGTTTGGTTTGCTTTTGTGGTTTTGTTATATTTTGGTTGTGAACTGGTTCGCACTACTGAGTGCCATAAAAGATTTTGCATATATTTGTTCTGTGATACAGTTTGTTCATATACTTGGAAAGTTACTATCAGTCGGCAAAGGAGAGTCAATGTAGCTTTTCCAGGCTTCCTGCCCTGTATAAAGCTCACCCCCAGTCCCTGGTTGTATCTTCCCTTTTATCTTTTCACAATGATACCTTTAGTTTGTCAGTGCCTCACGCACTCTCCTTTTTTTCTCTGAAACCATCAGAATCCCATTTGGAATCTTATCTCTGTTTTTTAACTTTAAGGATCCAGTGTTTTTTTTCATCAGTATTTTGCTTCAAAGGCTGTGTCTTGGCCATGTCCTCTGTGTCCACAGCTCCATTACAAGTCCAATCTGATCTTCTGTTGTCATGGTTCATTTAAGACTTCGTATGTAGAATCAGATTTTTGATTTCACTTGGGCAGGTACACTAATAACATAAACATGAAATGAATTTCCCTTCAAGGCCTTTCATTGGCTGGATTGAAGGTCAAAAAGGTGTTGAAAGAAATTATTTGTAGCGGTTGGAGTCTGACTGCACTGCCTGCCTTCATTGACAGAGTTGTGATAGAAGTCTCGTAAGAATGGCTTGGCTGGGAGCGTGGCTTTGCTTTTATTTAGAAAGGAGCCATTGTGCTACTACAGTAATTGAGATAAAGGAAACCCACAGTTGAATTAACTATTTTTTTATCCTCTGTGTGTTCATTCCACTGAAGTTGTGATTTTCACACTCTTCTGCATAGTACTTAATTTGAATTGTTTTTTCCACAAATCATCTGTAGTGACTTATGTTTTAGAAGAGAACGAAAAATTTTTGCCAAACTCTGTGATTAATTTGTCAGCTCCACAATGAGGGTAGTTGTTGGCTTAAGACATCTGTATGTGCAATCTGAGGCCATTCACTGCCACTGTCTTCATTCTTGTGTCATGAGTTTGTGTTAGTTTGGTGAGGACTGGTTGCTTTAGCTGCTGAATCCGACTGTGCCGGTCTCATCCCAGGGCATTTCTCCAGTCAATGTTCTTTTTCAAGCCTTCTCTGTCTTGTTTCTTCCCTTGTGGATTTGTTAATTCTTATTCTTTCTTACTTTTATTTTTTCCCTTGGTTTTCCTGGTTTTCCAAATAATTTATTTAATAAATCAGCTTTTTTTTTTTTCTTAGATGCCTGGAGTCGTGTCACTGGTCCCCACAGAGCAGAGATCAGTGCCTGCCCGTCCTCCTCCCCTCAGGAGGAAGTTGTAACTGTAATGAGGTCTTCCCTTATTTTTGTCCCTCTTCCCACTTAACTAACAAGTAAATAGGGTGGTCACCCTCCACCCCGATCAGTGTGTGAACAAGGAAAAGTGCACTTTGGGGACTAGTTAATGAGTCAGGTATGTTTTGAACACAAACATTTCACACTGGATTAAATATCTAATACCAGAAAATAGGCGGTGGTGTTTGTAAGCTTAGAGGAGGTGCAGATGGTTGGGTGTCAGCGAGGCTGGGTTTGCAGTGTCCCTAAGTAGTACAGGCACGTTTATTTTCTGAAGTGTGGGTGTGTAACTTGTCAGTGGGAGACAACACGAGGGCACTGTCTGAAGTTTAAAACTTAAGTTATATATTTCAATATCGAAGTTGCTTTACAGATTTTTTTAAATAATAATTCATTTATATTCGCAGGGAAGAACTGGGAAGATTGAAACTTCCACATACCAAGTCTAAGCGAGTTTATTAATTAGCCAGAAGAGGGAGCTTAGTAGGAAAAGCTGGTATTTGGTTTGAAAGGCCTGAGTTTTAAATACAGAACCTGACTTCCTTTCACTTAGGAAGCTGAGCAATTAATTTGAATGCAGGTTTTTTGGGACTTGTACTATTAAATGTAAATTTTTTTGTTTCTTTTCCTCCTTAATCTTGGGTATGTAGTGTGTTAATTCTTACCTTTTTTTTTTTTAAATTATCAGCATTTGCAATGATAATGAGAAATATCACAATCCTAGATGTGCTTGAAATAAATGTATTTTTCCTCTTAAACTAAGCCAATTCATTAAGCTGATTTTTTTCTCCGGAGGATGGCAATCAAAAACAAAACATGTTGTGAAACAAATCTATGAAAGAAGACAATGTAGAAAGTGAGAAAGTGGTTGTTCTTGCTTTCATGCTTTCAAACACAATTGTGTATAACTTTGCATTTTCATACATCTTATATTGATGTTCATGTAGTTTATATTTCCAGTTAAGGTCTTCAGTTAGTTTCTCATCCATCTTCCTCCCTCCAGCCCAGTTCTCTCAAGATACTTTTTCTTTTCTTTTTTTTTTTTTTTTAAACACTTTTGAGTCCTGCACAATCTGTGCAGTGTCCCTTGAAAGTAATAGAACTTAGTTTCCCTTCTTTCTGCTGCGGGCACACTGGTTGCCATGTCCCCAGTGAACTGCCCTCAGAGGTACTGCACTTAGCACTTGACAAATTCAGTTCACTAAAATCTGTGGCTCTTAGCGTCCCCACCCCAAAATCTGTCTTTAAAGCATTAATTAATGTGGAGCAATAAGCAAGTATGTTTACAGAAATGCATCTGCTTATCTATGCAACTCCAGACATGAACGATGAGAAAGTGATTGCAGGCAGAGACGTCAGATCTCTTGCTGACCAGAATAACTTGCTGCGTGTGGCTGGAAGGTGTTTGTTACAACAGTATATAAACCTATTTGTGGGGTTTGCCTGAGAGGGCTGGCTTGTGAGTCCTGCAGTTTGAAAAATACTTTGTGTACGCATCACTGAGAAATGCAAAGATAACAGAATATTTCAGGAATTATGTTGTGTTTTGGGAAAACCCTAGAGGCAAATCAGATCAAGCTCATTTTGTTCTTTGATTTCCCGCTGAACAGTTTGCTTTGTTTTGGTGCTGATCATTCTCTAGAAAATTTTTATTCTATTTCTCTTCATAGCTGTGCAGCCTTAGGCATGGTATGTGAAAATGGAGGGATATATATTCTGTCATTCTGACACCTGAACAGTCTCTCCTTAGTTCTTGCTGATTTTGAGATATTTTTAAATCTTCACATTATAGGGAAAAATATGCTGTAGCTTAAATGGTTTAAAATTGTACCTAATTCTGTGCTAAAATGTAGATTTCATTACCAGCTAGAGCGCTGGTCTCAGTGCTGTGACATCTAACACAAAGGTACGAATGGTCTACTGCTACTGAATTGGGTTTTAGCATTGATTTATTGTCTTAATCTCCTGACAGAAAAGTTGTTCATTAAAAGGAGGTGAAATGACTTTGTCAGATTTGAATACTTTTGCTAATAGGACATTCTCAACCAAAGTTAAATGGAAGCAAGAATCACAAAGATGGATGTTTTCAGCACTCTGAGGGGTACCCTGATTTTATCTGATTTCTGTGTTCAGTGTAAGTAGGACTAGGACTGGTGTTTGAAGAGCAATGTTCCCTGAAAAGCACAGTGCGTTACTGAGGGCGGGGGGCAAGTTGGCAAACAGATTTAAAGATGAGGGTTCAGCAATGGTCTGTGCTTATTGCAACTGTTCAAGCCACTGAGCAGGGAAAAATGTTACTTCTTAAAACAGTGCCACCTTTTCATATCAACCTGTTTTAGAGCTGCAACACCTTTTAGAGAAAAGGTGAACGAACAGTCTGGAGAATGTAGTTGATGCAAAAGGAATGCCCCCCGCATATGTAATCTGAAAGTAACTAGGAAGAATTACACCACTTTTCATCAGGCACAGGTTTCTCGTACGGTCTTTGTCTCTCTTAATTTAAAATCGGTTGTCTCAGTTTAAAAATGTGGCTTTGTACATGGAGAAGGAATCTGAAAGGAGGAAGAAGGAGGATTGTGAGCTGTGAGGCCTTTGGGTGTTTGCAGTGCAAGAGGTGTTTAGATGTTGTCATCGAACTGTGGGGGAATTGAGCGGAATAGCTCGCACTGGTATTTTGTTAAGTGACTCCAGCTGTCAGTCATGTGACCAGGCCTTTTACAAGTTAAAGGGACACTTGGTCCTCTTGCAGTTCTCCTTGCAGTGCTGCCCAGCTTTGTAAATGTACCCTCGTGCTCTAGCAATCCATAGCAACCTCAGAGTTTCTCAATGAATTGCAAGCAGAGTGCCCACCCTCAGTCGCGTGTAAAACTTCGGAGCAAAGAATGTGACTTGACCACATAACTTTTTTCATGAATAGACCTCTTGTTTTTAATTTGATGAGCAAGGAACTTTCCAGTCCTGTCCTCCATCTTACAATCTGTCTTTAATTTGCAGAAAGTTGAATTCCAGTTTTTCAGACATAAAACCGTTTAACAGGCGTTTTTGACTTTGCTGGAACTTGCTGTGTTACGTTACTGTGAGATTTCTGCATTTGTTTCTGCCTTTTTGTGTCGCAGAATCAGAGCATAGTTGAAGTTGGCTGGGACCCCTGGAGATGGTGTTGTGCTGCCCCTGCTGCTGAATGCGGTGTCAGCTGGAGGAGGTTGTCCCAGACATTGTTTAGTTGCTTTTGAAGGATAGAGACTCCACAACCTCTCTGGGCAACATGTTCCAGTGTTTGGCCACCTCACCAAAAAGTATTTCCTTGCATTTAAATGTAATTTCTTATATTGCAAGCTGTGACCATTGCCTCTTGTCCATTCCCTGGCTACCACTGAGAAGAGCCTGGGTCTGTTCTTACATTGTCCCCCACCAGGCACTGATGCTCGTTAGTAGGGTCTCACTTCACCAAAACCTTCCCTTCCCCAGGTTAAACTGGAGGTGAACCTATCACAGCTGCACACTCTTTCTGCAAACTTTCAAAGGTCAGACAGGGAATCTGGGAAATATTGTTTAACCCCAGGAGCCAGGTCCCAATCACAGGATGATCCTTTTCTCTGTGTCAGGTGTTTTTTCAATTAGATATTTAATTAATGAGCATCATGCAGTTTTTTGACTGTGTTACGGAGTTAATGTTTTTCCCAATACTTAATTCACTGGAGAAGTATTCCATTACCTTCTGTGCACCAGAAGTTATAGTTATGGCATCGCTCAGGGGAAAGCTGCTGTGCAGGTAAGATGTATAGGTTCTCCTTTCCCTCAACTCGTAAAATTGCAGAGCAGTAGCATTACAAGATGGGAACGGAGGGCGGGGACACAGTGGATGGATGACACTGTAGTTATGTCATCCTAAAAAAAAAATATGTTTTTACTTGTAAGGGTTGTCTTTCTTAGGTAAATATACAGGAAAAATTACTCCTTTCTAAGAAATCAGCTTACTGCCTTAGAATTTGAAAACCTTACGAAGGTATTTGAGTGTCAGCATGCGACAAATCAACAGGATTTTTCCAAGCGTTTACTGTAGGGTTTCATTATTCCTTTCTTTGTTTTCTGGAACCCTTTTGTGTATGGAATAAAGCAACTTAAAATTTTCTTTTATGGAATTGAATTGCAATTTTTCTTCCTAGTCTAAATGCTGTAATGTAAATTTCTCTCCTGGAAGGTGCTAGTTTTTTACTCCACAGTTTTTTTGCCACTGGAACTAGTTATGCTACTATGCAGATACGATATAGTGGCTTTTATTCCTCTTATGTCTGAATATCTAAAGCACAAATGCAGAAATAATTCTGAATTTCAAAAATGAGGCTTGATCTGCAAGGCTGGTAGTTAAGAAAACGTATCTTGTTGCCTGCTCGTTGAGATTTAAGCACTTTGCAACTGGATAGCATTTTAAGAAATTTGGACTGTCTTCATTTATTTACACAATATGGATTTTTTACCCCATAGTTTTAGACTAAAACCTTGGCATGTATTGGTACCTCTTTTCCTCATCTCCCCAAACCCTGAGGAGTTAGTCGCCAGATGATTTTGTTTTTCAGTTTTATTATTCTTAAAAATGAGATATATATTCCTTGTTTTTACTCAGGGTACAAGGATTGGGCTTCCTTATCTTGGAGATTAATTTCTTTGCTAATATTATCATAGTGGTGATTCAGTCTGAAGTTGTGGAATTGTGGAGGATTGGAGTGATGTGTGGAGTGATGAGCGAAGCACAAGAGAGGGCGCTCTGTGCTCAGGGGTTCAGCGGGGACTGGGATCTCATTTCAGCTGTGTGCGTATATTCACATTTTTTACATACTTCTGAGTGGTATTTCATTTGTTTCTTTCCACAGTCTGTGCTGTTCATGCTACCTTTTCTGTTTGTTTGGCATCAGGCTGGGATGGCTGGTGTGGCAGTGCTCACAGCCCTGGCTCCCGAGGCTGCAGTGGGTGTCACTGATGCTCGGCAGCGCAAGGCGGGCGGCTGTTCTGAGTTGTGCTTTCTGGACTGGTTTGCTTTACACTCACGTTGTCAATACACATTTAGGTTTCTTTGCATTTTAATTGTTCGCTCTATTTTTGTTAACCTAGTGCCTATAAGCCCCTTATTCCCATTTATTTTTCCTTTTGCTGTATTTATATTATGAGCTTCTTTGATTAATCAGATCAGCAACAACCATGTCTCACATGTTTTTGGTTTTGTTCTGCAGCTGATAGTCCTGTTTTTGTTAGGCTTTGCTATCCTAGATTTGTCCCAGCTCTCTGAATTTATGCTGTAGTTCTGGTTGCCCAAAGACTAGAATTTGAGCAGCACAAGGGAGACCGTCTAGGATGTTGTAGATTATAAGGACTGCAGCGAGCTCTCCTCTCCTTTGAGAGCTGCCTTTAGGTGTCTGTGTGGCAATAAAGAGCAGGAGGGGATTTGAGGGGATTCAGGGGTGTGGGATCTGTTTTTTCTGTAAAGGACAGGAACGCTCTTGGATACCTGCGTTTCTTTTTTGGGTGTACAGTGTGATACGTCATGGCGTGTCTGGACATCACTGAATCCTCATCACAGACCTGTAACCTCAACCAGTCTCTGAGGAAATTAAATTAAATGGAGAGTTTGGGAGAACAAGCAGAAAAAATACTAAAAATGGAGAAAGCAGGAAATTGCCTTGACTAGCAAGTCAGTAGGAAGCACTCAAGGATACCATTTACACAGTGTGCTGCTCTGTGCCAAGGGCAAGAAAACCCAACCAATTAGCGGGGGCTTTGCTGAGAGCTACCTGACAGCTGAATATGTTCATGGCTTCACGTTGTGCCTTCCTGGCCTCTCAGTGCCGGCAGGGGTTTGTTCAGGTCACGTTGCTCCTGCCTTCTCAGCTCCCTGCAGCCAAGTCAGATGTGAAGTGTCTGTGATCATGTACGAGTAGGAAATGCAGCACAGGGGTAATTGCTGCGTTAAGCACAGGCATTTTCTGAGACAAGAGCGTGATGACAGTTCAAACTAATGAGAAGAGGGAAGAGATTTGTAGCAATTCTTTTTACTTCTATAAACCTGTTGTTGTCTGAGTCACTGCTCTGTTTGTTTCTGAGGGCGCTGAGGTCTGAACTGTCGGACAAAGCAGGTGATGTTTGCCTTTTGCATCTTCGTGCATGATCTCTCCTTTGCTCCAAAGGGAAGATTGTATAACCCCTTCTGTTATATGGAACAACAGAAATAAATTACTGATAGTTTTGCTATTATCCACTAACAGAGCATTTGCCCCCTAAGTTTAAAAGAAAGGTTGAACAGTACTGTAATTTCTATCCTATAGTGAATAGACACTCTCTAGTTTCAATTTTATTTTCTGGATTTAAGTTAGTTTTGAACTCTTTCCTACTTCCCTTCAGTCTGGAATGTCAAGTTTCTATCCTGGAAGTCAAATAACTGAATTTCTCTAGAAGTTATTAGAAGTCCATCATAAATACAAGATTTTTATGCTCTTCAGTGCAGTTATTTTTGTAATTTCTGATGACTTTTCCAGAAGTTGGCAGTGGTATGCAAATTCCTGTCTTGCTTTTTTCATTCTTAAGCTGTTGAGGAGCCAGCTCATAGAAATAATAGGTCATATGAATATTGATGTATATAAAAAAGTATAATAAAGGCATCATTTTTCTTAGTATCCAGTGTTTGAGACTATTGTCCCCAGGCCGTGTATGTGATGGTTTTTGTTAGTCTTGCCGGGGGCATTGGTCTGTTCCATGTGCTTGACAGGCCTGTAAATGAAAACTATTCCTTTGGTTTTTCTTGTTAGGTCTAATACAGTGCTCACTTCCCCTAGTGGAAAACCTATTTTTTATTTGGACAAATGTTAAATTTATGGGTTTATGATTCATTTTTAATGGACTTCTTCAAAGATGTATACTAAGTCCTAAATATTCTGGATGCTAACAAAGGGAGAATGTACTTTGATGAAACCGTTGTTAATAGAGGCTCATCTCATATGGGAAGTCGAAAGAAACCTTCTTGAAACACTGCATTAAATATGTACTTTGGGCATAATTTTCCATCCCTTTTTAGGGTGAAAAAGGAGGTTTTAATTTTTGCCATGGGTTGTGTAGTCTGTATTTTACTCACTGTGGCTATCTGCTTGCAGGCTTTTGTCCTTCACGAATAAGACATAAAAAGCAGTACAAAGCAGAGCAGGAAGGGGAATGTGAGTTATTGTACAAAATACTTAAGCAAGATGATTTCATGAACCCACATCCTCACAAGCACTAGGACAGGTTTATGACAGAGTCACAGAATCATACATAGCCTTCTGCCTCTTAGAAAGTCTGTTCCCTTCAGCTAATAGGTGCTATTGGCTCTTCTTCCATGGGAAGTGCCGTGCAGGATCAGACTGAAGGGCCTCGTGGTGGAGTTTAAGCTGGTGTGTATGAGATGTTTAAGAAAACAGGATCTGCGAGGAATGCTTTCCTAGCAAACATGTCTGACAGCTGACAGAGAGATTCAGGGGCTTTCTGTCCTAGAGGTTACACCTGAGCTGTTGTATCTACATTATCACTAAGAACTGAATTTCTAAGCCCATTTGTCCTGTAGGACCATAACATCTAGTAGAATTCAGTTTCATGGTTTCTCTAAATGTGTGAAAAAGCTAGTAAAACGTGGTTTTATTTCTGTTGCCGTGGTAACATTGAGGTTGTGTTTGCTGGACAGCTCCCCCGTGAGTTGGGCAGAGCATGGCTGGGTCCTGCCTCGCTCCATTGCACTTTTGGAATAACTCGGGACAGGAATTCTGGACAGATTCTCTTTTTTAATTTTTCTTGTTATTTTTTCCTGGTTCATAATTTAGTCTTCACTGGTCCAAAATAACAGTTCTCCTTTGCTCTTCTTTCACCAGATGAGTAAGAGCTGGAAAACAACCTTAGACTTTGTTGTAAGTGTAACCTTTAGCCTTCCTCAGTTATCAGTCAGGAATATCTTTAAGCTTCTTGATTAGATTGTGGTTTTCATTGCTTGGGTATCTTGTTTTGGCCCTCATAGCTCTCCTGCAGTGAGCCACAGTGTTACCGGAGGTTTGTGGTCACTAATAGCGATTTATTTTAGTGGCAGTTGCCCTGAATCCTCTCCCATGCCTTTAGAGATACGTGTCAAGCTGCAAGGCCTCCTACTCGTTTAAACCTTTGCTGGGAACACGGACTAGTAGTCTCATTCCGGAGAATTCACATGTGTGATGTGCTCATGTTTATTTTATGGTGATACATCTCACTGAGTTGCCATTGTTAGCAGGCTGTGCAAGGAAATTACTTTCTATCACTAGTAGGGTGGATAGAAAATGCATGCAACTGTATTTCAGGGAGTAAATTTTTCATGATTATAGCCCATGGGTACTAAATAAAAAATGTCAGCTTCTTGGATTTGGTTGCACTATAGAAGTGTGCCTAGAAATAATGGCTTCTGTGACTGTTTGGGAAAGGACAGATACAGCACTGAGCCCTCCTAGGCTTAAAGCAGAAAATATGTGCACTTAGCTTGGAGGGAAATGTTTGGTATTGCAAGGTACAGTTACTGAGGCCTCGGAAAGCTGTAATGGAATAGGGAATTGAGCAGAAAAGGAATGTGAATAAGAAGAGTGTGTATAGTAAACATAGCTTTTTAAAGAGCCTAAATTAGTGTTTCAGTGAACAAAAAAGAAATCAGTTGCCTGTATGATTTCATGCCCTCCCACATTTGTTCTGCTTGATCTCACACTTGGGCTGCAGCACAGAGGGAGGATACTGATCCTGGAGTCTGCAGAGAGAGCAGCAGTGAGCACTGAGCTCTTAGTTAATGATCTAAACCAGCAACTCAGTCCTGGCTCAGGCACATCCATTGTCTCTTTTGCTCTCACACAGTTTCTCCTCCCAAATACTAATGCTTTTGTTCTTCTTTTTTCTTCTGTGTCCCCACAAAAAGCTGTGCTTAAACTAGACCAAAAAAAATTGCAGAAAAGTAATTTTTAGTGTTGGCAGTTTAGAGTGCTCAGTACTGTTAAGTACAGTGATAAATCATATCTGGAACTATAAATATTTTTATGCATTTGTAAATATCTTGCACATTGTGTTGGTTTTTGGTTGGTGCTTAATAAAAATAGAGAAATCTAGAATTTGTATGAAAACAACCATCTGTATTTCACTAATTAAAATTTTACTGTAGCTTCTGTGAATTCATGTTTTATAAAATCACACAATAGAACAGAAAGGAGCAACTTGAATGTAGCAGATCTATTCTGCTACAACTCTCCATTCTGTTAATATGAGAAGAAGCCAGTTTTGCCAGGAAGGTAAATGTGGTGAGCTCGCTGGTCTTTCAGATGCAGAGGCCTCTGAAGGGCTTTTATGTACATTTAACTGAATTTTTTGCTTTCTACCACAGTAAAGAAGGTGATGTTTATGTTTTACTTTATATACCTCTGAAAATGTCTGTATATATTGCTACAACCCCCCAAAATCTTAACAGTACCACATACACAAAGTTTGTTATCTATTTATTTCCCATACTTTGGGGTTGCCCGAATCCCTGGGTGTCTGAAGGAAACCCCGTCCTCTTCAGTTGAATGGAGCCCAAAGGATAGTTGGGAAGCAGCGTCCTTGTTAGGGCTGCAGAAGTGAACAGCAGCACTGTTCAAATATTCCCACTTCCAATATTTTGTAGCCTGCAGGTTTAGCCTGAGACTGTGTTGGAGAAACTGGCTCCAAAGGTGAGGTACTCATGGTTGTGTGGGAACTTAATCTACTGTTTTTTGTTGAGGTGGCAATAATAAGCATGGAGAAACAAGAGTTTTATTCTGGTAATACACAGGAACCAGGCACAAGAAAATTTTTACACCCATGAAATATTTCCCAGCTGCTAAATATCTAAAAGCCCCTTGAACAATATCTAACGGGTTTTTATTTTACCTGACAACAAATAGAGAATATGAATATTTCTCTACTAATGTAGAGAAAGCTAAATTTGCAGGCAAGAATTTGAGCAGATGTCCAAAACAACTGTTTTTTATAAGATAAAGCACCCCCAGTCACTTACACCAACAAAAGTTGTTTTGTTTTTTATTCCCTGCTCACAAAGATTAACCATCTGCTCATTAGAAGTGTTACAAACGGAAGAGTGAAATGGGGCTGGTGTGGCTTGCAGCTTTCTGGCAGCTGCTGAGAGACAGAAGTTTAGTAGTTTAGTACTACTTGTCATATACTCACAGAATGATTTGGGTTGGAAGGGAACTTAAAGATCATCTCATTCCAGCCTCTGCCATGCACAGGGACACCTCCCACTATCCCAGGATGCTCCAAGCCCCGTCCAGCCTGGCGTTGGATGCTTCCAGGGGTGGGGCAGCCACAGCTTCTCTGTGTAACCTGTGCCAGAGCCTCACCACTCTCACAGGGAAAAATCATGAAAAGTGGCATGGAGAGGCTGATACCAGAAATAACAGAACACGTGAGCACAATTTACTTCCCAGCAATGCCTGTCCCATGTGCACAGCAAGGTTAAGAGTCACGGAGGAGGCCTCTGCCATGTCTTGCAGGCATGTTCAATGCTGGAAACCACTGGAAGACTATTGTGAAATTTCTGTTGTTCACACCAATGCAAGGCTCAGTCCTCTGGGAACTTCAAGTCTGTATTCTTACTGTGACATAAAATCCCAGAATCGTGGAATGGCTTGGGTTGGATGGGACATTTAAAGACCATCAAGTCCAAATACACACTTCCAAAAGCAGATGTGCATCCGTAGGAGGTGTGCAGTTTTTGGGACAGTCTAGTCTGAATATGGAGAAGATTTTATAACTGCAGAATTTTAGTTTCAGTGCATGAGTGGGATGTGAGCTGAGACCTGTGCCTTCAGCTCAGTTTGCTGTAATGCTTGATGAGCACTTGGGCCGTGTGTTCAGGTGCCTGACATTCCCTGGCTAAGCCCTCACTGGGGGCATCTTGGAACTGCAGAAAGTGACAGCTTTCCACATACTGCCAATAAACTTCAGGCAGCTGTAGGTTAACTTGCAGTCTGCTTTCCAAATAGGTTTCACATATCTTTGGAGTCAAATATCTCTTCAAGATGTTCTGAGAAGTAGAAATCAAGGAAATACATTTCCAACTCTAGATTTTTGGTACTGCTATAAGTGTGTGTGAACTGGGGAACTGGCTGATGCATTTCAAAGGATTAATTGAGATAATTTTTGAATTAGCTTGATTGCACCTGATTATAAACTTGGTTGGGAAATACGAATCCTGTGAAGATTCCAGTTTTTGTGTAATTAAATAGTAGGTGATGCTGAATAACCCTTAGTACTTGGGACATTGACACTTTTCTGAAAGATAAATATGCTAAGTAAAACTGACCTTGATTTTGAAATGAACAAGGGTAATTGCTAATAGAGAAGATGATGAATTAACATTATCTTTCATTGAGCTTGTACTGGCACCCCCCACAGCTGTCACAGTGGTAGCCAAGCATACAGGAAAGGAGAACACTTCTCTTCAGGCAGGTGGAGAAGGTGGGTAGACACAGCTATTAAAGGATAGCCTGGTTAGCCCTCTCTGTTTTTGCTGTAGCCATTCCAACAGGGTAATTAATCATGTTGGGCTATGTCTCAATGTAGGATTGATGCACTGCATTCTAATTAAACTCATTAGTGCTCCGTCTCTGTGATCACAGAATAACTTTCCTTTAAGCCTTCTGTAAAGATTCTGTCAGGAGTAACTTGCCAGGAAAACAGATAAAGAACTGAAATTCAGGAACATAAATTTCCTTGTATTGCTGGTACAAGTGAGGATGGACCAGAAATATTCAGAATTCCCCGAGGTGTCATTAAAACAAACCACCCTGTACCAGTCAGTCTAGGAGTGCTAGGTTGTCTCTTCCTTGTTTCAATGTCTTTTAAATCTGGTATTTCCAAGGTCTTTTAGTTTATATGCAGTTGTGATTCTCTTCATATAATATGTTTCCCCACCAAAAGTAAAATGGAAAATACATAATCACTGAAGGATCATGTGTGACAATTAATCTGAGATTTTTCCAATGGAAGAGGTAGTATAAACAAAACATCTACATTTCAACGTGGGAAGCACTACATAGTTATATGTATATATAATTATTAATATTATTAATGTAAAGCAAATTATTTAGTTTAAATGCTGGTCATCACTGGGAAAAAAAAAACTAAAATAATCATTATTTTATGATAATACTGGGTGAAAAGGAACTCATGGGCATTAACTGTGTCTCTATCGTGACCTTTCTAAAAGGGCTCTGAAGTGACTGTTAGTAGCCACAATTCCTGAGAGCAGCTGCCTGGTGCCAAACACAGCAGTTGGGCTCAGGGCAGGCAGTAGGAAAAGGTGCTTTTCCATTTAGGAGCGGGGTGACTTGAAATCATGCAAATGCCCTCATTTTTCTGTTCTGGAACATTAGACTGGTATCTGGAAACGCTCTGGTGGCACGCAAAGAAGATTTCAATGGAATCGCCATATCTAGAAATGCAGGTGCTGTCTTGGGAGAAATGGATTTATGGGCTGCTGCTGCCTGGAGCCAACGTACCTGTTAATTTGTGATAGACGTAGCTTCTGGCTTTGTCCTGTTTCTGTGGGTAACCTCTGAGTGACCCTTGGCTGATGAGTGAGTTGGCTCTCTTGCACGTGAAACTACTTCGCATGAGAAGAAAACTGAAATTTTCATTTTGAAACCTCAATCTGTTGCAGTTTTTCTCCACCTTTTGCTGCCTTGCAGGTGACAATTAAGCCCTATTTGAGTGGTGTCTGACCCAAAAACTGTGTTTTTCACCTCTGTTAGGGAAATTATTGCAGGGAAATCTTACAACTTTGTCTCTCATGAAGACTTTGTTTACCGGTTGCAATACCTATGCATGTAGTTCCTTCTGGGTGCCTGTTTTGGGATTGATAAAAGGAGGTGGAGAGCCAGTTTTGGTAAATTCCTGGGTCTAACCCTGCAGCAGTTCCTGACTCTAGGGCTTTCCACATCACCTATGACTGTGTAGGTCATGGGCCTTCGATCTTGACATACGTCTGCCTTTCTTTAAAAGGTTTTAAAAGATTTTGAACGTGAATATTTTTCAGATACTGGAATAATTTTTCTTCTGATTTGTCCTACAACGTAAAACCTATTTTCTTAAGCGTGTCAAAGAGCTTCCGTGCTGTTGAGGCAGTGGCAAGTAATGAGTATCACACAAGATTGATCTCATCTCCAGGGAACAATCAGTCTGTACCGTGCCACCTACTATTACCCGTAGCAAAGAAAAACAAACGTAGCTTTCTTTGGGAAATACAGATTTTCCACTTTCAGGTTGTTAAAGAGTTAAAAACCCACTGTGAATAAACGGAAAAAGGGTTGTTCTGCTGAGAAGTAACTGAGTAGTTACAGCCTTGCGCAAAGATAAAATGTTTGCAGGCAGGATAGAGCATAAGCAATTTAGGAATGATTTGAAAACTGTTTTTCAAGTAATGGGAAGTAGAATGGGTGTGAGTGGGAGAAAACGCAGCACAATAGATGAAACACCGAACAAGGTTTTGCAAGCGGAAAACTTTTTGGGCTGGAAGTTAGTCCCGTTCCCCAGGGGAATGCTGGGGCTCTGTTTTGGTGGTCTGTACAGTAGAGACTGCGCTTTGGCAAGCTGAGGAGTGCATGATGTCATTGGATGCAGAACACATGCACAGAGAGCCAGGAACTGCTGTTCGCGCCGCAGCGCTGCCAGATGTGTGTGCTGGAACGCGCTCGGAAAAATGGAAAAACCATCTATAAAGATGCTGAGAAATGTCCTGTGCTGAGCCTGGTCTCAGCCGCAGTATGTGCTGAGTACGGATATGCTCCATGGGATTTCTCAGTCCTGGAGCCTGAGTTCTGCTCTCAGGAGCAATCCATGTAGAATGCCTTTCCCATTTTTTTTTTCTGTTGTTCAGAGATGAGCTCTGAGAAACTCCTGTTTTATCCAGAAAACATATCTAGAGCTTCTTTGTATGATTTGCAGCAGAGGAGAATCAAAGGAATCCATTCACTCCAATTTTTGCTTATACTTTTTATTAAGAATGGTTCCACCATGCCAGCAATTGCTCTCTATACTGATGCATAGCTCTCACTGCAGATTAACCAGCCTCCAGGAATTATTTGAATCTCATACTCAACAATGCTTCACGTGCAATAAAAACAAAGGTGGGTTTAAGAGTTTTTGTATTTCAGGGTGAAAATACGTATTTCTTTCCTAGATTTTTTCTCCCCTGGATTTTCAGGTCAACTAAGAATGTTTATATTCATTACAGAATGTGTTACCTGATTATTGGTATACAAAGACTTAAATATAGCTTTGCTTCTCCCTTTTGCAGAGGCTCTAATTAAAGGGAGGAGGGGAGCTGCTGGAAGGCAACAACAGGAGAATGCCTACAGAAAGTCAGGAATATCTCATCCAAATGGGACAGTGTTTCAAGCATGAGAGATTTTCTATAGTTTATGTGTATTTTATGTTTACTGATGATTTTTCCTGCTAAAAGGATCACTATAATTTTGCTGGTCTGTACACAAGACTACAAACAAGACTCCTGTATTAGTCACACAGGTGAATTGCTACTCTGGACTCTTTGGAACTGTACCGTTCTGAGTGGTCTGTTTAAGGTTACTCTAATTGTTACCTCACAGGAATGTGAGATCTGTAACTTGCTGGGAGATTAATATTTTACACTTGTTGAGTAGAAGTCATTCTGCCGAGCTCAGAGACCATGCCACAGAAGGGATGTGGTTCCTCCTGTTTGGGATGCCCAGGCTTTTCTGGTGAGGACTAGTGCTGGCAGCGAGACCTCAGCGTGAGATGGTGCTTCTCCAGCCTGTGGACTGAGGCAGCAATTTGTGTTCTGTGCTGTTTTCATAAGGAGGAGCACAGCCCTGCGAGCGTCACTGTGCTTGGATAGGTGTGATAAGTGCTCTCAGACTTCAGACTCCAAGGCATAAACTTCTAACGAGTGGCATCAGAAAGGAGTTTTCTTCCTCATAAATAAGATGCACGATTTGCTGTCTTCTTCATTTTGCAGAAGGAGGATCTGCAAGAGGTACGTTCCCAGACTGATGGGACTGATTTAGTCTGTTCTGTCAGAAGGATCAAGACCCAGCAAGCTAAATGACTGATTTAATCGGCCAGGCCAGATTTAGGAAACAACTTGTCTAATATCTGGTCTGGGTTCCCGTAGCAGCTCAGTTCAGTCTAGCAACAAGAAATCCTTATCTTTTTTTTTTTTTTTTTTTTTTTAATTTAAATTGAACCTGGAATTATTTGGAATAAACCATTGTAAAACGTATTTTAGCTTTAGGACATTAAAGTCATGTTAGGCCTAAGCCTGTACACAGTTTAATTAGAAGAAGGATAACAGTAAGCTTCTCTGAAGTGTAAATCTGAGCTTACTGGCAGCACTTTCCCTAAACTCCGACGCTTACAGAATGGTGATCGGGTAGTGATGTGGAAACCTGACAGTCACTGCATTTCTGACAGCCTACCACAATGTCATGTAGAACAGAGTGAAAGTGTGTTCCCAGGCAGAAGAATATATCAGACTAATTTGTCTCTCTTTTGTCTGTCAGCGCTTGTACATGGAGGATATAAAGAAGGCATCATGTGTAACAGTGAAATTCAAGATGTGTAGAGTCTTTTCTGTTCCTCCTAGATCTTAATAATTCACTAAGTATTTAGGCAGTTCTTCTCCTTTCTTATTTTCACTTATACCAGTCAGGTAATTCCTTCCCACACTTGCTCTTTTAATGTTTTTGACACACATTCAGAACTTGCTGTCAGAGCTACTGCGTATCAGATACTTGCCAGAATCTTTTTTCCATCTATAATTACTTATGACATTTCAGTTGTAATTGTGTTTTCTGTGCTGCACAATGGCTTGTGGGGCCTGGTCATTGGGCTGTGTGGGGGGATGCCAGAATCCTTGTTCTGAGGGCTCCAGACATGTCAGCAGGAGTATTCATGGGAAGCAGATAATGTAACTCTTTCCTGTTTGCCCTGTGCCTGTGCAAAGAGTCCCTGTTTCTGAGGTATCCGCTGATAATCTCACTTTTTAAACTGCAAAATGTGTGCTGGAGAAAAAGAAAGGTGAGATGAGTACGGGTGACTCTTCAAGACTGTGTTTGTGCTTTTAGGTTGGCTGTGGTGTCACCTCTTGTAATAAATCTTTAGTGAGAAAAGAGGCTAATGCAAAAATAGATTATGGAGTAGACTTCATTTAAATAACCTTGTAAAAAGTATTTAAAATCAATCTCTTATCATCAGTAAACACTTGCATGTAGGTGCAGATCGACTTTTTTCTTGGTTTTGTTTCTTGCAAACAGCTCATCCCTCACCTTTCCTCTCGGGCACAGATGGAAACTGCTGCATGGTTGGCTCCTTCTGTTTCTCCGTGTAGAAAAATGTTAGTACCTCTCTAAGCCTTATGCTCTTCCAGTGCTGGATGTTTGAGCACGTGAAGGTAAATTAAGCAGCTGTGTACTTTTGTATTTTAGGCTGGAGCCAACAGCTGTCCTAGTTATTCTTAAATGCTCTCAAAACATTATGCTGAAAAATGCCACTGAAGTCCGGTTCTAAGTGTTGTGTGATGTTGCAGTGTGCTGACTTCTCTGCTGTAGGACAAAGCTGACTGAGGTTGCCTTTGTCACTGAAAGGGTTTCAAGTTTTTATTTTGAGGTTAGGAACAGATCTGGGCTGACAGCGGTGTCAGTGATGAGGACAGTGTAAGTTAAACTTCCATCTGGACATGCTTCTTCACAGCAAGCTGCACTAGGTGATTGTTGTAGGTCCCTTCCAACTGGAACTATTCTATTCTAGGAATCTTAGATGTGACTCCTCAGAGAGGCCAAATTGTCTCTGCTCCAATGAATTCAGTGATGCTGGAGAGTTTTACAGCAGCTGAAGGTTGTTTCTGACTTTTGCAATGGTTACCTCTGACATGGCAATGACAAGGCATTCTTTAGATTGACTGTAGGCTACAGAAAGAACTGCTCTTTGAACATCTTTCTGAAGAAGATTTATCTGATTTTGGTTTTGAGACCTCGTTGGCTGTGTGTCTGTAGACACTTTGTCATTGTACAGAAGTTCAGATTATTCCTTTCCTCTGTTCTCTTACTGCTGCAGCAGTGAAAAGGGCAGCTGTGAGCACGTGTTTTGGGGAGAAATGGTGCTACATATGGATGAACTGTGTCACATCTCTTATTCATACAGTCCTGACTGAAAATGTGAACAGACACAAACAAAATTCCTGGTCCACATTTTACAAGGAAGTTCAGCAGTAGAACTGCCTATCATTCTAAATCAGTAAGAGAAGACTCCTTGGAGAGTTTCTAAGTGCTGTTTCTGACTGTTACAGGATCTTTTGCTGAGTATCTCAGGGCTCAGGAGTAGGATAACTGGTGTAACGTACCTACATTTCCACTGTGTGAAAGAGAAATTTTGGATAGACAAAACAGACCTTTTACAATACAATAGTTTTATTGTGTAGTCCTTTCAGAGGAAACAGAAAAAGAATTTTAAATGAAACTTTGCATACACTTCTATGATTTCTTTAAATTTAGGAAGTACGTTTTGTGTCCTGAAAAATGGGACAAATTTAACGGGCAGAGTATGTCACCAAACTCTGTAACTTCCTCCCCGCTAACCTGTGAGCTGTAGAACAGGTATTTGTTAAAGCAGTTCGTGGTTTTTTTGATAAATACTATGGATTTCTGATGGACAGACTCTGTCAAAAAAGAACACCACCGCTTGACTTTGCTTCTGGGAGCTCTTGCAAATGGGACAATTCGTGTCCTTGTGCAGTTAGTTGCGTGACTTACATGAAATTAATTAGCACAGTTTGTCTTTCTCTCCCACCTCTATTTCTGTGACTAGTGCCTTTGAATTATCCCTTTACTGTCCTTTCTAGCTGTTCATACTTCACAAACTTTTTAAAGCTTATGCTGATAAGTGAACACAATATTTTTCTGTTTTGTAGTGTTGCTTCTTTTTTGGGTAATTACTTGTGTCTTGCTTAGTAACATACCAAGATTCAATGTTTGAGATTATATGCTGGAAATTTGACTCTGATTTATTTTATCTTTCAATTTCTTCATGTCATTGTCATATGTGTGTGGAGTCCACCTCTTTGGGAGAAGTGTCTGAGTGAGGATATGATTTTAAACCATAATTTTAGACTGCTAGTAGGGTTTGGGAGGTTGCTCGATTCCTCTAGCGTACTGATGGAACTGCTTCCACAGTGCTGGAGTCTCTTCAAAGGTACCACAGCCTTCTACTTTCCTGCTTGGTGTTATTTCTTATTCAGACACAGAATTCCTCCATTTCAACACAAATCTTCCTTTTGAATCATTGCCTCTTTCAGCAAACCATCATCTCAGGCCTATAGTCCAAGAGCATCATACTGAGAAGAGCAAGTTTATTTTCAGTCTCACTGCCGTCTGTTTTTAAGAAAATTTAACTTGGAACTGAGTTTCTTGGAAAGAATTCATACAAGTATGTTTAAGGTGTACTGCAAGGAGCAGGCAGAGGGGACTCATCTGGATATTGGGGAATAAAAGCAGCAGTGCTTTGATTCAGGAACCTCATCTAAAAAACGGTTTAAATTTATATAGCCCTCTCCAAATTAATGAAATTGTCCCATTTTGGGCTAGTAAGAGCTTCTTTGAGCCTGGAAATCCCACGGAGATGCTGGTGGTGTGAGTGCTGGCAGGTCCTGGAGTCACTGGCTAACACGTGGGAGCCGAGAGGGGGTGAGGGAGGAAGAGCAGCTCTCCTGGTGTGAAGTTACAGGTTAGTTACAGGTGATTTATTTGGCTTGCTCTTACCTGAGACAGCAGATGGTGATGGAAATTGGTAAGGGAAAACTGGGAGAAGACCTTTCTCCAGGAGAGGACAGGTAGCAAAAAAGGTACTTTACCATGAATCTTTGCCTCTGAAGTGTTGCTTTCACCCACATATTGCCTGAATTACACTTGTCTCCATAGCAGCAGTAATTGTGCTTCCTATGGAAAAAGGGAGGGAGAAGTCATAATTAGAAGCAGGTGCCAAACATGGTTTTCTGCTCAGGATCATGTAAGGGAAGAAATGAACCTTCTTAAGCCAATAACGGAGTCACAACAGTTTGAAAGCAAACACCTCCTGTGGTAAAATACAGTTAAAATTTAGGCTGTTTCCTATCCAGTGAACAACAGAAATACATTTTACCATAGGACTATTACATAGATGTTTCACAGGCACAACATTATGTTTAAATAACACTTCTCTTGATGAATACAGTCATCACCACCCAGAAAACTTCTATTTGTGACAAACTTTCATCCC
Source organism: Oxyruncus cristatus (assembly GCA_013399855.1). NCBI lineage: Eukaryota > Metazoa > Chordata > Aves > Passeriformes > Cotingidae > Oxyruncus > Oxyruncus cristatus. The sequence goes on along the minus strand of VXAY01004936.1, from coordinate 125,346 downwards.
TAGGCTTCTTGATCTAGAAGTTCCCCATCTCTGTCTCTCTGGGTGCCGTAGCCTTTCTCTTGCAAATAAAGAAGGATTTGCTCCCCTGTATTGATTTCTGACTATTTTAGAATGTTGACTTGAGTGTGTGCCCACAGAGAATCAGAGTGCCATCATGTCCATGTGAGTTATTCACTTATTACCCACGCTTTGTCACTCTTTGAATGGTTATTCTGTTGATATTATACTCACCCTTGTGGGGGCAGAATTCTATTTAAATGTGTGTGCATAAACAGTGTCACAATTGAGGTGCCAACAGAGACTCTCACTGTGCAGTGAAGGAAAGGGCAATGGAAGAGGGCACTGTGGGCACTGCTGTTCTCTCTCTTCCACCACCCCCAGTTTTCCCTTCTCTTCTCCAAGGCATGAAGTAGGGCTCTCATTTGGAACGCCAAAGAATGGTATAGATAATGATGCAGTGTTTGACCCTTTATTTCCTTAAGGCTGCGAAATAGATGGAGTTTTATCACAAGACTTAGTCCATTAATCAAAAGAGAGTTGCTTAATTTTATGGCAAAAGCCCCAAATCAGGTAGAAAATACGGACGTGCATTTGCATGCCCTCCAAAGATGCCTGGGTTTTGATGGGTTGATTTTCCATACACATTCCTGGCCTACCCATCTTTGCACTGCAGGCAAGTCTTTGGTGGGAGTACTTGCTCCTGGTCCATGATATGTGTCCCAGAACCGTAGAATCACAGAATGGCTTGGGTTCAAAGGGACAGTTGAGGGTCATGTAGAATCCTCTCACCCCCCAGTATTAGGCACATACCACTCCAAGCTCGATTTGCCTTCTGAAGGAAATACTTGGAGGTGAGTTCCTGGAAGCTGGAGTGATGAGCCACAAGGAGCAACACGTGCAGTGCAGTGTCTGTGTTGGCTGTGACCAGCACAGAAGAGAGACCTGTGCAAAAGTCCATTCCATCAGTGCCAGCTCAGGTACTGGTTCTTGAGAGGGGACTCTGTATCAGAACAATGTAGCCCTTATCTGGTATTACCTCATCTGACCATTTCATGATACCACTGAATAATCTGTAATTAGTAACAAGCATGCATAAGCCTTGATAATTTTGCCTGTCGGGCAACCTCCTTCCCTTGCTCTGTCTGAATGCATGAATGCAGTTGACAGTAAATGCTGTAGGCTTTTCCCTCATCTCTGGTTCACTTCAGTTCTGCATCTCTTTGAACTAAATTGTGCTACAACACTCTCATTAGTCTTAAGCAACCAGTTTTTGTCAGCTGCTTTTCCTGTCAGAAGTGGTATTTTCCAGAGAAGTATATCCTTATTTTTGAAAGCGCTCTCCTTAGTTTTTCAGCCTAGATTTATACCCTGTGAAAGAGCTTTTTCTGCTTGACTAAACAAAGTATTTTCTGAAGTGATTTTTGGTCTTTTGAAGAGAGTCAGCTGCTGAGATGTGAACCCCAGGTAACCCAATAATGAAAATAATCCGGGCTACTTCTGTACAGCGTAGAACAATCAATCTTTATTATCAAGAGAACAGGGTGAAATGCTCCAGTCTAGTAGCAAAATGCGACAGGAACAAAAGGTTGATGGACCAGATGACCAGCACAATATTCAAAGACTTTGTTGGACCTTGAATTGATTTCCCAGCCCACTGTATTCCTGCCCTTTTCTGTGTACTCCTTCAGGTACATCTACTAATGCCAAGTGACCCAGAAACTTCATTTGAACTTTGTGCTTCTCTCTTCCCATACATGAAAGGAATGGTACATCATTGGCCCTAAGCACCTTTAGTGTGGAGGTTGGAAGGAAGTTTTGGTTGGGAGTTGCACGAGAATTTGCCATGAAGTAACATCTATCGATGAGTTAGCATTTGCTGATTTCTGGTAATTTAGAGCAGTGAGACTCTTTTCATATTCCAGCACACCAATTCCTGCACTTGAAGGGAGTTCCTCCTGTCATTTTGCTGAGTGATTTTGTGCCAACCAGCCAAAATGCTGACCGTTGTTCGTTCTTAAATAGTGGAAGGAATAAAATATGTTTATTTGTATGTTTGGAAGAGCGAACTCTATTCCCTGGGAACTCTGGTGACTGTGCTGAAGTCTGGGCCTTAGGAATCCATATGAGGCTGTTCCTTATGGAGAAAAGGTGTCAATACCTGAGACAGGCTCTAGGCATGGGGCACAATCCTCTGTGGGCAGTGCTGGCACGTGGCTCTCCAGCCACAAGCCGTGTTTTGGGCCAGGTGTGCTGGGGAGGGGAAGGGGGTGCTGGGGAGGAGAAGGGAGTGCTGCTTTCAGCCAGCTCACTTCAGTGAACTGAGAGCGTTTAACTCATATGGACCAATATTATCTTTTCCATAGTAGTATTACACAACTTTCCCACTGGTTCAGAGAGAGCTTTACAAAGCACTAGCACTTGAATTTTCTTGGCTTTGCCGATTAGTTGAGAGAATGAATTGGTTCCTTTTGAAATGGATATGAGGATTGTGTTCTTAGGATGGAGGAGATGGAAGTTGCTGCCATAAGAAGATGGTTTAAAGATTTCCTGGCAATTGAGTCACTACCTACTGAGAGCTTCCAACCTGGAAAGAGAAACTGGGACCTTAAAAATGAAACCAAAAATCATACTGCTTTTTCTTTAATCTTAGACAAGTCTGATAACTCTCTGAAAGAGTGAAGAGCGTTTCCCATTTCCTTCAAACACCAGGCATTTATACTGCCCTTATTCTGGTTTGCTATGGCTTTGAAAATAGTGCCAACGTTATTTTTTTTTTATAGACAGCAGGAAAAAAAGAAGTTTAAGTATAGCAGAAATGCCAGTCACTGGAGTAGGAATTAAGATTAGGAGTGAAGTAGCTCACTCCTATTTGTGACAGGTATATATGCACAGCTCCTGTGTTTCTTCGTGTTAATTATCTTTACTTAGGAAGAATTTCAAAAAGCTCCTGTTGATCATGTCAAAACACCACATTTTGCAATCTGTCCATGAATTCATTGAAGCTTCTTTCTGACAGCCATGTGGAGAATGCCATTGTCTGATGCTGAGAACTTATTTTCTTGACTTGAGCACCGACTGCCATTTACAGAACTCTTCAGAATTGTCAATACCAGTTTTTCAATTAATGGAAGTCTCTGAGTTTTAGGGCCCATTGGCTCTGCTGTTGGTGTAACAGAAGGGCATAGCTCCACGAGATGCTAGCTCTGGGGAGTAAAACTGGTTGGAGTTGCTTTTCTGCACTGCCACACCTGTCCTTTTCAGTCCCTACTGCTTTTCAAAGCTTTAGTTTTCACTTGCATCTCCGTGCTGCCACATGCACTGCCGGTAATCCAGAGGAAAGTGTGGGAATAGAAGCACAGAACTTAAAGGCGGTGTCTGACGGTAGTGCAGGACAAGATGGGACCTGCTGGAGGCAGCTTTGTGAGGCCAGGCTTATGTGTCCTGGGACTGGCGTCTGAGCTTTGTGTTCATTCCAGAGTACATGCAGTCATGGAAGGGAATGTGCTCTGAACACCGAGGTCTGAGCTGAAGAACCCCCATCAGAGCTCCAGCCTCCCTGAGACCCGAGGGACAGTGTCCTTCGGGACTGAGGAACTGCCATGGAAAGAAGCGACTGTTGTATTTCCAAGGGACTATACAGGGGATATTTGTTGATCTGTCTTTTGATACTACATTTGCCATTAGGTTTACTGTTTATCTCCGAGATGCTGCACTGTTGGTCATTTGTCACAGCATGGAAAACTACGCCTCTGCACAACCTCAATAAGTTAAACCGTGTTGTGTTCATGCCCTATGGATTTGTAATTCTCCTGAGCCTATGTTAGTTTTTTAGAATAGTCTCAGAATCATCCCCAGAGCTCAGCATGAAGTTTTTTGATGTTGGCATAACCTGCTCCTTGGAGATGGCCGCAGTGCATCTCTGCCCAGTTCTGCCTTTGGTCTGCAACCCCAGCACTCAGAGGGACAAATAATGCAACCACCATAAAGCTGAAACCACACAGCCCCTCTGCCTGGGGCAGCGGCTGTCCCTGTGCCCGGGACACACCAGCTGTCCCACTGTCCAGCACATCCCAGCTGTCCCTGTGCCCGGCTGTCCCCGTGCCTGGCTGTCCCTGTCCCCATACCCAGCTGTCCCTGTCCCCTATACCCGGCTGTCCCTGTCCCCGTGCCTGGCTGTCCCTGTCCCCCTCCCCGGTTGTCCCCATGCCCGGCTGTGGCTGTCAC
>VXAY01004936.1:30019-119976 GCA_013399855.1 Oxyruncus cristatus | reverse complement strand
CCGTGCCGCGGGCGGTGCTCGGGCTGTGCCCCGACGCGGCCGCGGGGCTGGCGCGGGCCCCGGTCCCGGCGACGCGGCCGCGGGGTCTGTGCGGGGTCGCGGCTTTCGACGCCGCGCAGGACCCTCTTCCAAGGCGCTTGGCAGTACGTTTTATGGACATTCTTAGAAGGGAGAACCCAGCAAAGCGAGTGCGCTGTGCCGCCCCTCCGCGGCAATGACCCCTTGCTCCTGGCAGCTGTGGACTATTAAACTTTTTATTTTCTTTTTTTTTTTCCTTTTGTGTTTTTTCTGTTTTGGAAAAGCCTGCTTGAACCAGCAGGGCTCCTTCTGTAGCATGATGTGTGATACTGTGTTTTACATCAGGGAAGAAATAGAAATCATATGTGAAAGGCATGAGAGTGTCTCTGGCTGTAAGTGTGAGACACGAATAAGCGGTTTGAGACCGTCCTGGCTGGAGCGTGTGTTGTGCCATTGCTGCTCCGGGTGATCCGTGAGGCTTTGTGTAACTGGTACCTCATCTCTTTTCAGCTGGTCTGAAGCTGTTGCTTCAGTTTTTTTCGAGTAGGTGATTGCGCCTTGTAAGAGGTGTTCTTATTTCAAATCCTTGTCTCTTAAGAAGGTTAAACAGATGACAGTCAAGCTCGGTGGGAGCATCGGTGCATTTTTCAGGCCCCTTTGTGCCTCCTTTCAAACTGGATTTAAGATGTCTACAAGCTATAGATTTTTAAATGTCTGTTTTTACTATTTTCAAGTGAATGTGCAGTCACTCCTGTGGTTACGGCTGTGGAAACCCCTCCAGGCCATGGTTACAGCTGTATCGACTGAACCACTGAAATATTATTCTTGGCTGTTGGCTGGACTCCTCGGCTCTGGAAGATTCTGTTCAGAGTGTCAGGATTCACTCTGCAGTATTGGCTCACCCGCTTGTGCTTAAATCACCATGTCAGATGGTTACTTTTTTTCCTCTGCATTGTTGTCAGTGTCCAAATTGAGTTGATTTGGGGCAAAGAAATTTCATAGTGTAGAGGGTACACGAGACAGCTGAACTTGTCTGAACTGTCAGGTATCTTACCAGTCTGAGCAAAAAATAATTCCTACTCCTGCTGTGATGAGATGGAAACTATGTTCATGTTGGACTGGGCTGTGTTTTGAGCTGTAGTCCCAGTGAATTTCAGCAGAGGTTGTTTTGTCCGTGCTGCCAGCAGCCTCACGTAAGCGCGGCTGGGATTTCTGCTCTCCCGGTGCCGTTGTGGTGCCGCCGTCATGTGCTGCACAGAGCAGCCTCAGGAAGGGGGCTCGTGCAGACTGCGCGGGAGGATCTGCTGCCCCAGGTCTGAGGAGCACAGAAAACAAGTCCTGTAGCCCTTGGTACTGCTGGTCCTTTGTTGAAGTGACTTCTGAGAAATCATTTGCTTGTCTCGTTCTCATTAAAATATCCAGATACGAGAGCTGAACATGTGTGCTGCTTCACTGAACCAGTAGTCTCCTTTGGTTTATTTATGCCCTTTTGCTTCACCCACATTTTTATTATTAAGTGTTGAAGGTGTTTTGCTCATTGAGAGATTTTTGCTTTTACAACTGTGAAACTGCACTGTATAGGGTCTCCTGCGGTTTATTAGTCCTGTGTGTAACCCTGGAGTAAGCTCCTTTGTGTGGTGATTCCCAGATACAGCTATTACCTGGAATGTTAAAGACATTCTCTTGCCTTCAGCCAGTGAAAAAGTCAATTTGCTTGTGACTGAAATATTTTTGTTCTGTTGTAAACCATGTGTTTAGAAAATGACTGTTGTGTACTAATTTTCTTCCACTGAAGTCCAGGTAGACACACCTACAGCCTTTCTTTCCCTTATCCACTAGGCAGGTCACTTTGTGGTTGGTCAGGCAGGACCTACCTTTCCTAAACCTGTGCTGGCTGGGCCTGATCCCCTGGTTGTCCTGCATGTGCTGTGTGATGGCATTCAAGGTGGTCTGTTCTGTGACCTTCCCTGCTACTGAAGGCAGGCTGACAGGCCTGTGGTTTCCTGGAACTACACCTTTCTCTTACCACAACCTCTTTTTGAAGCTTGCTTTGGCTGCAGGGTATGGTTTGCTGGCAGGGCTACGAGTGCTGCCCATGGGATGCTGGTTTAGGTGTCTCCCTCATCAGTGAAATGGTGTTTTTTGTGGGATCCCATTGCCCCACCCTCACCTGTGGCTGCTCTGACCCATCATTGACTAGGATTTGCTGCAGCCTCTACATTGAGCTGAGAAAATGGTTTGGATGGTGGTGTGTTCCTGTTTGCTACTGCAGAATAGTGATCTGTGAATAATAATAAAAAAAGCCATTATGCTTGTAAGTGTATAACAGGGTAGAGGAGTTCAGGTGAGAGCACTGCTTTCTGAACTCTTCAAGCTAGCAAGTTGTATGAAGTGGTGCTTCATGTTTATGGAACGTACCTTGTTTGTTATGCAGGAGCAGTGTGGGAAATTCTGCCTGCTTGAGCCCCCTGACACAGGCTGGTTTAGATACTAAAAAAATTGCATATAGGAGTCATTTACTACTCAGTTCTGGTGACTAAATGCTGGACAAAACCTGAACTGACTGACTGTTGGGTGCAGACATCATGAAGGATTCAATAAATCTTGAATAACAGCGCAATGCTGAGCTGCAGTATACCTTTGTTCATGACTCCCACGGATTAGGCGTATTTACCAAGAGCATTTCAGTAAGAAGATTCATTCATGTGTAGCACCTCTGTATACAGATAGATTCTTCAGTTTTCCTGCAGTACAGGAGAAAGTATGCTCTTAGTAAATTCATGCAAATCCTGTTATCTCTGTGCTATAACTTAATCTTTTGGAGATCTGTATTGGTTTTTTTTTGAATCTGAATCTATACATTTATGACAGAATCACAGAATATGCAGAGATGGAAGGGATCCATAAAAATCCAGCTCCTGGCCCTGCACAGGACCATCCCCAAGAGTCACAGTATGTGCCTGAGAGAACTGTCTAAATGCTTCTTGAGCTCTGGTACGATATGCCCAGGTCCTCTGTTAGGATGTATATGTTAGTACGTGATCAAGACTGGGAACAGTGCATGTCATCTTGGTCACTGTAATTTTTAAAAAAGCGTAGCACTATGTTCCGAAAGCTCAGATTTTTTTATTCTTTTAGGTTTCCTTTTAATCTGTAACTGTGTGCCACCATTCCAGGCTCCATCTGTCCTTGCTGCTGCTGAATCTGGGCACACACATCCCCTTCTACGTGGGAGAGGAGCGGTTTCCTCCCGGTGCCATTCAGAACTGAAGCAGGGTTAAATGGAAGTGTTTGGGTTCCTGGGACAACCTCTGTTATTCACTAGAAAAAATGGAATATCTTTTTTGTGACCTTGTTCTTGTCAGTAATGGTGTTTGTGTGGCTATTACAAGGAAACTCTGTTGGGAGTCTGTAATGACTGCAATCTGTATTGTATCGCGGGTAAAATGTCACAGGCTGTAGAGTTCTTTTCCATAGGGAATGGAATAGGTTGGCCCCTGCATGGGCTGCTGGTGTAAAGTCACCTTTTCCCCTCTGTGTTGCGGGGTGGAATGAGTTGTGCTGTGGAAAAGGACTGGGAAATGCTTGCAAGATAGTGATAGTTTCTGCAAACAACCGTAAGCTTGGCTGACCCTGGGATCCCTCCTTGGGCACGTTGGCAGGTGAGGGACAGTGGTTGGATCAGTTGCATGAGGATTTACTGATGTGGCAAGTGCTCTGATTTTTCTGAGCTGGAAAATCAAACCTGTTTTGCAGAATTCTGTTCATACTAGGTGAGAATAAGCAAATTGATTTTTTTCTTTTTAAATATTTTCCCCTTCTGTTTTTTCCCCTCCTTCCCCACCCTTGCTTCTTTCCCCCACTTTTATAATTGGCAGTTATCAGAGAAGCATTCAGGAGAAGCTTTCTTATTATATTTCTTAAGAGACTTTTAAAATCTAAATCTACCCTCTTATGTGCTTAAATAAACAGAAATGGATGAAACTGACCTGCTAAATATTGTAGATCTTTTCCATTTAAGGCAATACAGTCCTTGGCTCTGGAATGATGTTAAGCCTGAATTCCTGGCGATCTGAGCTGGCAATCTGTCGTTTGGCCGTGATGGACCACTGTCCTGGCCTCCTCTAACGGTGATCGAAATGAAGAGGCTTCTTCCAGAGCTGCTGGGCCTCAGGAGATGAGGGCTCGGTGGCTTACCTAGCTGCAGTCACAGAACTTTGCTGTTTGGAATTCTCAGGATAAACGTTATCTCTGAACCGTTGTGGCTGTGTCTGCAAGAGGCAAGGATTTCTGAGGCTTGTGGCCTCGTAGTGTTTTTTTTTCTGTTTTGGTTTTGTTTGTTAGTTTTGATGGAGAAAGCCTTCAGAAGAAAAGGCTGAAGGGAGATGTTGCTGCTGTAGGAGCAGGAGACACTCTGCAAGAAGATGTAGAGGACACTGAGAGACTCTCCTTGGAGATGCACAGGGCAGATGAGAGGCATTGGATACAACTCTGAATACAGGAAATTCTGACTAGGTACAAGGAGAAAATATTTTACCATCATGATTACCAAATGTTGGAACAAGGTTTTATCTAACTTCCTGCATTACTAGCAAAGTTATTGCTGCTTAAACTTACATTTTTTTAAATTGATACTATTCAGTAGCTTGTGTTGCATGAGTATACCCTTTGTTTGGCAGGGATTAAAAACTGCCGTGGCCCCTGGATGCTTCAATGGAGAATAAGTGAGAGGGACAGAACTGCTGGAACTGTATTCTCTTCGGGGTTATGCTTTGTGCAGTAGTAAATGAGACTTGAAAGAGCTCAGAATAGCAAAACAAAAGATTAATATTCAGCCATTGATTTTGTTGTTATGTTGTCGATTCACAGAATTGTTCTTTTGTGATGTGATGTGAGGATGAGCCTTGAAAGGGATTGTTGATCTCTGTTTGCACAGGAGGTGAGAGCATGAGGGCACCTCTTTGAGGGGAAAGCTGGCTGGGTGGGAACAGGGCCGGCAGGGCTGATTTGGGTATTTCCTGACCCAGTAGAAAAATCTGTGATGTCTTGATCGGTCTTGCCCTGTTTCCTACAAATTTCTGGGATGAACTGTGCGATTTGTAACTGCAGTGCATTATCTAAGGTTTTTCATATCTGATAGAGTTTCTACATCCTCTCTTCACATACTTGCAGTCTCACAGGTGTAGTAAGATACGTGACACCTGCTTGGTGTTGCAGGCTCTCTTTCTCTACTGTGTACAGCAACTTTTGAGGGGACAGTCCCCCAAAACATTGTCATTTTGTCTTTTACTATCAGATTACTGTTGCCTTTTGTCATCTCTAGCACTTGTGCTTCAGGGTCTCCTGCTGTAAGGATGATTGACTTCCCCCTGTCTGTGAGCACTTAAGAGTTTCAGCACACTGAACACCCTTTGATAATACTGTTAAACTGTTGAACGTGAGCTCTGATCAGCTTGCTTTGAAACCCCGTGTTCTGCAATGCCTGGAAGATGCTGTGCTGTGAGCAGGCTCAGCCTGTCGCTGGTGGCTCAGGTACTGCAGAAGATCAGTGAACATTGTCCTCCCCCTTGTCAGGAGCTTGGAGCAGGGTCGGTTTTGCTGTACTGCTGGAAGGCTGAATAGGGATATTATATTATATGGCAACAGAGGTGTGCAGGGGCAGCAGCAGTGCAGTGGACTCTGTTGCCGTGGTTGGTCACAAGAGATGTGGGATTGTATATGTTTGCTTATGAAAAATGGTGAGAAACTGATGTGTTCTCGACAGACATTTTCCTTATGCACAAGAGCAACAAATGCAAAGATCAGTATTTTGTAACCCTGGTATTTTGTTTGAGTTTATACAGTTTTTGCAAATACTGCAGCAGCTGTTGCCATACTTGTCCTTATTGCCTGAAAAGAATGCACATCCAAATGCTGTCTTGGAGCCTTTGGTTCACTCAGCTGAAAAGAAATGTATGTCCAATGCAGCGTTATAACTGATGTTCCTTTGATGTAATCTTTGGATGTGATCTATTCCTCCTCTTCTCTGTACACACTTCTAAAAATCTGTGTCTTTTAGGCTTTCATAATAACCTAGTGCTAGGGACATCAGGTAGGGATTATTGATTCTTGGTACTGTTATCAGAGATAGATGTATGTTCTGACAGAGGGGAACTGTGAGTTAATCAGTGGAATGGCAAGATACTATTCAGCGAGAAACAATTCCTCCTCTGGTTCCTGAACAGAGCATTTGATAGGAATACTCTTTGCAGGAAGTGCTGTACTGGAGAATTTCAGTGTAGAAGATAATTACTTGTAATTATGGAAATTTCTGCAAGGGAAGTTGTCCTGATTTTTTTCCTGTTAAGAAATGGAATTGCTCTCATTGCAGTATTTGAATCCTCTTAGGAGCTTAATGCAATCTTCCTTCATTACTGTGTATGGGCCTTGTAACCTTGTGATATACCTAAAATCATCCCTTCAGTCCTGCTCATCTGTTTGAATTTCTACTAAAACTTCCTTTGGTTTAGAAGAAAAATCCATGACGTGCACAAAGCTTCTGGGTCTATTATTTCAAGAGCTGACAGAAGAGGTTAAGAATGAGCCTGAAGTTAGATGTGGGTGAAGGTGAAAGAAGAGGATGTGATACTTAGCTAAGGTGAGAACTTATTCTTTATAGCAAAGGTGCATGATGTGCACATTATACCTGTATGTTCTGGTAATTGTGGATGCTGAGTCCAAGCAAAATCCCCAAATGTGGTTTGTGTGTGGTGTGTGTAGGAAGCCTTTTCCATGTAGGGAAAACTGAAGAAGATCATGGTAAAATAAAAAAATGGGACAAGGAAATGTTAGGACTAGAGAGTCCTGGAACAGCACAACGTATTTCTCCCCTGCTTGGAGAGACTGTGAAGCTGCTCTGCCTGCACGTGAAATATGAGGTCATGGGGGTGTGATCAGGTGCTCAGGTACATGCAGCTGCCTCTGGGCAAGGCTGACATCCTGGCTTGGCACTGTGTTACAAGAGCTGCTGTTTACGTGAAGGCTGATGTCCATCCTTGTGTGCAGAGCCACCCTGGGGTCAGATTGGCTTTGTAGGCACTGCTCTACATGGTTTATCATCCTGCTGTATTTGTATATGTTTTTCAGATTTCTGTATTTGGATTCAACGCTGAAAAATAATTTCATGATTTGGAGTCTTTCTGACAAGTTTCAATGTCACTTCTCAGTGTTACGTGGAAAAAAATAAATACTCAGCTGCCAAATGACATTAGTGCTTTTTAGCATATTTGTAGCATTCTTCATTTAGGCAGAAGTTTTTATCCCCTCTCTGGTAAATGGACCCTTGTAGTAGGGGTTCCTCTTTGAATTTGTAAGAACAGCAGCAGCTTATATTACTGAGTATACTGAACTGGAACTTGGGATGTTAGTTTGACAGGAGCAACTAAATCTAACAAAGTACAGGCAAAGTGAAATTGTACAGTTCCCTTGATACAGGTTCTATGGACTGGTTCAGCCATAGGGTGTTTGGGAAGGAGAACTCACCTGTGGAGGAATGGGAAGGGATTCCTAATGTGTGGTGAACACAATGGTCCAAAAGTCAGCCCGAGAAATGCCTAGCACAGGGTAATGGCAGAAGCCCATCTTTTGCGGAGATGCTGGTTTTAAAAGGTTTGGAGTAATGAATAGAGAAATATTCTCTGATTGCTTTCTCCCGTGCTGAGAAAACCAGGGCTTTATAAATAATAAAACACCTGGCTGTGTCATCAGTTTAATTGAAATCATCTCTGAGACCACTGCTCTTTGGTTAGCCACAGTTAAAAGTGGCATCAGCATTCCTCCTGGGATATTTATTAAAGCTCTGTGGGTTGTGCTGTCAGTGTAGCTCAGGTTTGTTACCCAAAGGCTCGGCTGCCTGGCCCCAGCTGCTCCCCAGTCCTGCCCTGCTCGTCCCGGGGCGGGCACTGGTGCTCCTGCTTCTCCGTGGATCCAGTGGCTGGGCTGCTTAGGAGTGGCCCTTGGAAAATGTATTTGATTTCAGGGGGCTCGGCTCCTTGGCATCTCACTGTGCTGAGCCTTAGTGTTACTGCTATGATTTTTTTTTTGGACAGTGAGTAGTAAGTCGTGTTATCAAAAAAATGTTTTTTTCCTGTTGTATGGAAATGCAGCTCTTCCTGTTAGAGTTACTTATTGTTTCTTTTGTTCTTATTTTTATTATTTAGTAGCTTACTACATTTAGTGGAGTAAATGAGGATTGTGAGATGAACCTAAGTGTGACAACTTACTGCAAACTATGGTTAGTTACATGCCTTTCCTGGGAGCACGAACAATTGAGTGCCTTCAGCTATTTTAATAACCCAGATCTAGGCTTGTTTGGTGTCTTGCCTGCTGTATACAAAATGGGAACAAAATTACAGCTGGGATGGGAATGTTTATGGGATAGTCTAGTCTGAAACTCTGGAATCAGAATTTAGTTTCATGGGTTTATTTGCAAATTATTTCTGTCCTTCTAATGGAAAATAGTTTGTAAAAGCAATTTTTGTGGTTAGTGTACAAGTCAGTGAATCTTTCCTGGGCACAGGCTGCTGTTTGGCCTGCCGTGGAGCAGCAGAGCAGTTGGGTATTACCCTGATGGGCCGAGCTGAGCTGGAACTGATGCCTCAGGAGCCATGTGGGTGTCCCTGGCTGGGCTGAAAGGGGCTGTTGCTGTCTCCCTAGAAAGCAGAAGGGGTTAAGGTAGAGACACTCCCATACTGAGCCAGGGCAGAGCCAGGCTGGGAGGGAGAGGCTTTGCTGCACTGCTGTGGGGAGGTTCAAGCACAGAGTTCCTCAGTGGCCAAATGGGGTGGCTGTGGGCCTGCTCCGTGGAGATCTGTGTCTGCCACAGCCCTGGGCACGCACGGAAAAGGCTCTGCAGCCTGGGTTTGGTGGTGCCCAGAGGAAAAGGCTCTGCAGCCTGGGTTTGGTGGTGCCCGGAGGAAAAGGCTCTGCAGCCTGGGTTTGGTGGTGCCCGGAGGAAAAGGCTCTGCAGCCTGGGGTTGGTGGTGCCCGGAGGAAAAGGCTCTGCAGCCTGGGTTTGGTGGTGCCCAGAGGAAAAGGCTCTGCAGCCTGGGTTTGGTGGTGCCCGGAGGAAAAGGCTCTGCAGCCTGGGCTCGGTGATGTCTGGAGGAGGCCGAGAAGCCGGGAGTAACACATTGTGCAGGGCTCAGTGGTCGAGGTGCTTCTTGGCCAGCGCTCTGGTGCAGGGCCCAGAGGGATTGTGCAGGTCTGGAAGTTGCTGCCTCCTTAGGTTGAGATGCCTTGTATTTGTAAAGTAGCATGCCAAAAGACATTCTGAACTAAACAGCCATCAGAGGAATAAAACGGTCTGATCTCCTGGTAAACCATGCTGCTTTTCTTTTAGATTTTTTTGTATTTTTCTTTGTACTCTGCCATTATTCTTTTCTGTTATGATTATCTTGTAACCTGCCAGCTGACAATATCAGCTCACCTACCTTGAAACCCAAGTATGGAGTGGAGGGGAAGGCAATTCGGTTGATACTTTGCCAAGTATCCACATTTCCCTGACAAACCTGTTACGTTGTGACTTCCTTCAGCAAACACCATTAAGACAGGCTGTCCAGCGCTTCCCATATGGATGGCTGCAAGGGGCTAGTAATTCTACCTTCTCTTAAAGTGAAATCACACCTAAGCAACCATGAATTAACCTCCATAAAACATTCCAGTATTTTTACTCTTAAGTGGCAGGAAGGAGGGACTTAGAAGGCTGATACATAAAATATCCAGCTGTGTTATTCATGTTAATTAGGCCTTTACAGAGACTCTTATGACTTGGCATCATCCCATTTTCCATAGAAATGTTGCTCTGTTATGGTTGGAGAGCCCTTCCCTGAATTTCTGTGTTCTGAATATTAGCTCTTGCTCAGATGCAGACCCATGCCGAGGATATCTGGGCAGAGAAACCCCTTTGCCAGTTTCTCACAATGTGGAATGCAAACCACAGATTATTCCGTCCCCAGACTTGGTAGAAATTTTTCCCTGTGAGACTGGTGAGGCCCTGGCACAGGTTACCCAGATAAGTTGTGGCTGCCCCATCCCTGGAAGTGTCCAAGGCCAGGTTGGATTTGGCTTGGAGCAACCTGGTCTAGTGGAAGGTGTCCCTGCACATGACAGGGGGTGGAACAAGATGAGCTTTAAGGTCCCTTCCAACCCAGAGCAGTCTGTGTTTCTATGAACAGTTTCCTTCATGTGTAAGACTGCAGTCCCTTGGTCTTGGAGCTATTATTTTGGACAGCAGTCCATGCAGATTATTTTGGACAGCAGAATACCCTGCAGATTACCTTTGATGCTGGGAGCACTAGCTTCTTGTTAGCATAGCTGCTGCTCTTGAAAAGTCTGGGGGTAAGATTTGTTTGATGTAGAAAGAGTTGAGAAATTATTTTGAAGTAATGTTTAACTTCTGTCTGGGATTTTCTAAGATCAGATCAATGCAACTGGGATTTCAGATCAATGCTGCTGAGATTAAAGAAAGGAAGAAAACATTTTTCATTCAGGAAGTAGCTACCACAGTAAATATTCCTATCTAACTCTGCTTTTCTTCATCATGCCACCAGTTATTAGCAACACTATAAAGAATAGATTTCTTAAGTTGTATGAAAAGCAGGTTGAGCTGTAGAGTATTTTGCAGTGAAGAAATGGGCTTGAAAGTGAGCCAAAAGCTGTCATTTCCCTTTTCATCCATTAAAAAGTACATTAACGCTGTCAATCAGCAGGCTTCAGAGGTTAGGCAAATACGGTCAGTATCTGCCAATAAAATCAAAGATTTAACACATCTTGGTATCAAAGTTAGATTAAAGAGAGAAATTTGCAATGTGGGCATAAGCCCCAGCTGCAGTTCAGCTCCGGTGACTCCAAGCGAGTCCATGATCCTTTGAAGTCTGCAGTGTTCCCGCTGTCGGAGCGGCGCTGGGGAGGAGGGCCAGCGCTCCCGGCTGCCTGCATGTTCCTGTCCTGGGCAAGGGTGGGATGGCCAGCTGTGGAAATTAGCAAAACCTGTCAGCACTTGGTCATGGGGTGTCCCAGTTGTAATGCATCTGGTTGGATGCTGATGAGTGGTTTGAGTACAGGTGTCACTTTTTTATGTTTTTCGTACACGTTAATTCTGTCCTTCGTGTAGCTGGCAGAAGTTAAAAACATTTGGTGGGTTCTCTGTGCTGCTTTTCTTGCTAACTGTCATCTTCTGAGCAGTAGCAGCAAAGTCTGCCCAGCAGTACAGCCTGAAACACAACCTAAGTTAGCAGAAAAATTCCCATCATCCTCAGCAGCTGTTGGATCTGGGCCTGCCCAACCATTTTATGCCAGGACTGATGAAGACGTTAGTGTTGAATGGTATATATTATTTTTCTGACACTGTAGTTTAAGTTTAGGACCTTGTCAAACATTGTCTTTACTGTCTTTTAAGAAGCAGGTGTATGTGTGTGTGTGGTTGTGGTTTGTTGGGTTTTTTAATGGACCCCGTTAGAAGTCCTCAGTATGGAAATATCTATTTTCCCTCATCTGCCCCTTCCTCATTACTTTTTAAGAAGCCAGTGTCTTGCGAGAGTCCTAGAATAATAGAAATTTTGTACAACTCAGTGATTCAGAAGAGCTCACTTGATGTTCTGCTACAGGATGATACATGGACTTGGGAAGACAATATTCTGACAACTATAACGTATTAAGGTAGAAGGGATGGGCAGAGTATCCTGTGTGTTAGTTTCAGGGATAGTTACTGTGTTGATCACTGGGTCCTGTTTGTTCACTGCTGAGGAAACAGGGAAGATTTCAAGCCTGTTTTAACACTTTAGCTTTGCTCTCTCTGCAGCTGACTGGATATTGCAGCAAGAACGTTGGAGCTCTTTCACCCTTGTTTTTGTGGGAAAGTGTTTCCCGAACCCAGTGATCTCCATCTTATATGTTACTCAGACTTCCTATGAGCTAAACAAGAACTTATGGGGTAATCATGATTCTTTAATGGTTCTGAATGTTTGCAGTGACTTTGAGGGTGTGCTGGTGGTTCAGGGTGGCCAGTCTAGCCACCTGGGTCAGGGAGCTCTGGAGAGCTGCATCTTTTTTTTGACTCTTTTCCTATTTTGGCTTTGAAGCTCGATTTTTTTTTTTTTCAGTTGTCCTCCTTGGGGAAAAAGACATCTAGCTCTTATGAAATCAAACTGTAAACATGCTGCAGCACTGTGAGTTATAAGCAATTCAGCTGTTTTAAATGTAAATGGTGTAGGATTATATAGTTGATTTGTTATAGCTTCCTAATTCTGCTTGCCTCAGCACTTTCCTGGCAGTTAATTGCATCAGGGCTCAGAGAAATGTTCCATAAGCTGCTGAAGACAGCTTTGCCATGGTCTCTCACACTTCTTCCTTGGTTACATAGCAAATGGGCACTCTGGGGTAATTAGTAAGGAGGAGCTCCAATGGCACAGGTAGTGTCCTCTGCAGCCTTTTTCCAATAAATCGTCTCTTGCCCATGTCTGGAGATCTCTTGTTTTGGATGTGGATGTGTGAAATGATTAGAATGACTGTTTTGGTGTGTAAAGAAATATAGAGAAAGATTTAATTTTGCATAGGTATTCAGTGAGTTACAAAGTCCCCCAAAGCCATAGTTGTTTGTGGACTTCAGTTCCATGCCAAAGGGGCAGCCTTTGAAGCTTCTGCTTTGTGCTTGAGTGTGCTCTGTAGGATGGGAGATCACTGCTTGTGTTGGGCTGTACTTAAGCACACAAACACCAAGTAGCCTGGCTGGCAGTAAAGCTCTCCCCGTGCCAAATGATCTACTGAGGCCCAAGGCGTCGTGTCAGAATCACTCATAGTTGGTACAGGTAAACAGCCCCACATGTGTCAGGGAGTTTTTATGTGTTTTTTTGATTCATGCTGCGGTTGATGGATGAGCTGTATGCCAAGGAGGATAGTTTGCGGTGGGGTAGTTCCCCACTGGCAGGGTCCTTACCTGCTGGAGTGTTCTGGTTGCAGTGTCAGACTGTGGCATTGTGCATGACTTTTGACCTGTGGTTGGGCAGAGTTGACAGGATTATATGGAGTAGCCTTGTTTGGGCTGACAGCAGTGCCGTGTTTGTGCTCACAGCTCCCATTTTGGTGTTTGAAACTTCTTATTCCACAAAAAGGGCTCCAGGTGTGGAAGCCCTGCCCTGTGAACAGTTTGTGTTATGAGGTCACTTGCCACTTGTTTTCTGAAGATAAGGCGGAACAAAGGCTCATGACTGAAAGTTTCATTTCAAATAGAAAAATTTATCGTTTTAGCCACTAGGAAGTATTTGAGCAATGTGACTTGTTCTGGGCAGCTTTGCACCAAGAGTCTGTTTCTAGAAGTAGTGCAGGAGCTGAGCTGAGCGAAGCGTCGTGGTGCCTGGGCTGGTGGCTCTGGCCAGCCCTGCACTGGCTCAGGAGGGCAGATCAGCTGGGGCTTTGGTGTCAGCCCTTCAGGGGAGTCAGAGAAGCTCACAGATGCTGCTGGGATCAGCACCCAGGGAATGAATGGGAACCAGACTGACATCTGGTCCCCAGCAAGTGGAAGAGCTCTCCCTGGGAAGTTGATGGCAGCAGGGATCCAGCTGGTGCAGGGAGGAACGCTGCTGAGGATAGCCGCCTGCTTCGTTAGCCTGGTGAGTGACGAGCAGTTTCCGTAAGAGGAGAACTTCTGTTCTCTGTGATACATAAGTAAAGAAGGAAGGCAGGGCAAATTCTCCTCGATTCTGCTAAAGCGTAGTCCAGTGCTCTTCCTAGTACACATTTCCCCAGAAATTACTTCAGCTTTTCCCTAGTACTCTTCAATGCACAGAGTAGGAATACATTTTGGTTCTCACTACTACAGAACAAGGGCCTTAGCAGCAAAATACCTGTGTTCAGTTTGATCTCAGAGAAGGGCTTGATGCCATTGGGATGTGAAATGCCCAGTTATAGTCATGCTTAAGGTTGAGGCTCCGGGATACAGGTTGAATCACTGTCTTTTTTTGGTCTTCATTTTCCCAGAGTCCAGACCACAGAAGCATTGGCAACTGCTGTGTCTTCTGGCTGGTACTGTCTGTAAGATGCTGGGCAGTCCTACTAAGAAGTGCTGCACAGTAAGTTGCCAGGGCTAACTGGTCAGGACTGACAGCTCTTTGATTTGCTTTCCTTTCATTTCTTCATACTTTATTTCTGTTGTTGAGGAAAATGATGGTGATAAGTCTCAAAGGAAATACTTAAAACTGAGCCTTTTGGATTCTTTTGATGTTTTTTCCAGACACAACACAATCCATCAGGCACATCAATCTCTAGTTCTGAGAAGTGCAAGGCCCAATGTTACTACTTGATTCCTGTTATCTAACCAGATTTTCACATTATAATCTCATAGCTGAGCATTCTTAACAGTGCCAGGGTATGGATTATTATGAAATTCCATGTATGGGTTATGTGTTGAGCTGTGTTCTTTGTCAAGGGGACAGTGTTCTGATATTCCTAAATCATTTGGGAAGTACTGGACCCCTGTCATCTTCAGCATTTCTTTTCTTATTTCTGTGGTTCAGCATCCCTCTGAAGAGGTTGTCTTTGGGCTCTCACAATCCTGACTGGCTCTATACAATCCTGACTGGCTCTTTAAAAAGCAGGACATGATAAACCCAAATTTTTAACAATTAGTGCAGTCTAGCGAGTCTGGTGAGTTGCTCTGTGTCATAGGCTGTCTGATGTGAAATAATGCATTAGAAGAAAATTTTCCTAAGGGAAATTAGACTGAAAGATGCAGGTGGACCATGTGTCTTTGTCTCCTTGAGAAGATGTGTCTTCTGAGGCATAATTAAAATTCTTTATAATTACTCTCTCAATAGACAGTGAATGGATAAGTGTGACAATTGAATGACAAGCATATACACAGATTGGACAGCAGAATGGGTGACTTTAGTTCTCTGGCTAAAGCCTCTGTTATGAACTGAATTCATAGTTGCTAGGGTATAGACATGAAATTGAATCTGCCATTCTAGATGTTGTTTCTTTTTCTTTTCCCTGCTTCTTTTTGTTGTTGCAGCCTCTTACTGTCTCTGACTTTCCTCCCAGATCGTACCCCACACAGGGGTTGTGATACCTTGTGTCTGTGGCAGCAGAAGCTGAGGTGATGATCTGTGGCTCACCCTGCTGAGTTTAGGGAGAAGGAGTGTCCCTTCTCATGTGGCAAGGCAATAACAGATCTATTTGCCTTCACACAGAGCCTTTGGCTGCCTCACTCAGTCTCCTGTTTGCTTAGAGCATCTATACCCTTGAGGCTTAAAAGACTGATGACCTGCCAGGTGTAACATTTATTTCTTAAACAGGTTAATAGATTTTCTAGTTTTAACCTTAATCTTATCCAGTTAATCATCTCAGCATTGACTGATTAATGTTTTTGTTCCAATAAGCAGTTGAAACTAGGATTCACCCCGTTATAAATGTTCATGTTAGCTGTGTTAACCTGTACTGACTTGTGTTACATTGCAGGAAAAGTGACCCTAGATCTTGCAGATATCTCCAGAGATATTACTAGCAAGTCTACTGGAGTTCTTACAGTCCTGCTGGTGGTTGACCTATGCACTTTTGTGAAAAATCTGTGACTTCCGTAGTAAATCCTAAAAACCCTGGACCCAACCTGCAGGTAATCTGTGCTGTGTACACAGATGTACTGGTTCATCCCTTTGGAGCAAGAACATGTCTGGTGCCATTTGTACCAAGTGTCCAGAGGACCATTATCTTCATATGGAGCTGTACCCCATGTCTGTCTGGGTTGTGACAATCAGTGGAGGTTTTACAAGGAGGTGAACCCATTCTCTGTGTTTGCTGCTGTTTCAGTTGCGGTGTCCAGTTGAATCCAGTTGACCGATGCAGGTTCCAGTGGGACCCAGGGATTTCCTTGCCTGATGCTTTTTGGCGTTGGAAAATACTGCTCTCACTTGGCCAGCATTGAATCTGTCGAGGTGTGCAGCCTGGACTCATTAGACAGTTTGGATGCAGACAGCACTGAGGCTCTTGACTTGTGCAAAAGGTCATTTAAAGGTACATTGAAATCAGGTGTCCCTGAACCGCCTGTACCTGTTTCAGAGGTTCTTATCCTGGGGTTTTTACACTGCAGCCCTGCACCTTGTGTGCCTCCATCTGAAGGGGAAGGTCTGAGGGGTTGAGGCTCAGGAACTGGCTTTGTTATGGACCGAGTTCTAGAAGCATTTTCATTTCTGTTTGTCTCAAGTCTCTCATTTAGGAACACGTGAGGGACAGAGCCTGGCTGCTGCAGCTGCAGCGTGTGCTGCTTGGCTTCCCGCGTGTCCCTTCTCCCGCAGCGGTTCCGCCGCAGCCCCAGCTGCCATGGAGACGCGTCACCAGTGGCCTTACAGTGGCGCTGAGATGGCGGCTCCTGCTGTGCCTGTGATTCCCATCATCCTGCTTCCATCAGCGTTTTTCTGGTTTGAAATCCGCCTTGATGAATTCCATCTCCTCTGTGCTCACAGCGCAGTACCTTGTGCCCTTCCAGGCATGCAGCTCTCAGATGTAGCACTTTGTGGCCCGACAGAAGCTGTCTCTCCCTTACTTTGATACCTTTTAATCATTACAATGCAGCTTTTTTTTTTTTGGTGTAAGGCTTCTCCTGGCTTTCACATGATGTGTGAGAAGACAGGAGATCTGCATCTTCCCTGGTGGAGTGACTCCAGTATGCCCATGGGATCCAGCTGATCAGGTTGGGGTACCTGTAATTTCAGTGTCATTAGGGACCCAGTGTAATCCCTGTGCATAAAATGGGAAGTTTCCTGCAATAGGCAAAGCCTGTGGATTCTGATGAAGTGCATTCCTTTGCCAGAACTGTAGCATAATCAGGCAACACATCTGTGGATAGAATTTAAAGGGTCAAATTAGAGTTAATTTGTTGAAGTTCAGTTTGGAAATTTTTCAAAACTGGACCTGATTGATTGTACTGACAGGTCCTGCGTAGCCTCTGGAGGCCCTTTGGTGAAGGTGTGAATAGTGTCTCCTCTTCTGGTGGGCTGCCAGGCATTGGATCAGTACAAGCAGGGTTCATATCACTTGCAGCTGCTGCAGGGTGGCCTGTGGTAACTGCAGAACAGCTCTCAGACTGTGGGCAGAGCCCCAGGGCTTGCTTCGTGCACTGTTTCCCGGGATATTTATTTATCATGAAGATGCTACGGGACCTGCAGTTGTGTCAGAGTTTGGGATGGTCACCCTGGCTTCTTCAGAGCATCTGGCAGACAACTGTGCCTCTCTCCTAAAGTCCTGATGACTCTATAAAACACTGATCAGTTCATTGTTTTAATTTTCATTGTGTTTCCTTCTAGCTTCTGGCTCTCTAGTGTTCACCAGACAATTCCATCTTTGTTTCAGTGTCATGGTCTAATGCGTGGCGGCTGGTGACAGTGCTGTGCACGAAGCTTGTGGAGTCTCTCTGAATTAGCTTGCTCGCATCTGTTTGAAGAACTGGAGCCAAAACCTCTCCTTTCAGAGGATTAGAATCACATCATTACTGGAGGGAGTTCAGAGAAGAGTGAAAAAAGTGATTAGGGGCCTGGAGGGACTGATGTATGAGGAAAGATCAAAGGGGCTGAATTTGTATCATTTGGATAACTGGCTGAGTGAGGAACATGAAAGTCTGTGATTATGGAATGTGTATAAACAGGGAAGGGTCAGGGAGAGATTATTCAGGGTGGGATGACGGGGGGAATGGGATTACATTAGCAAGGGACAAACAGCTGTTAAACAGGAAAATTTCCCAACAATAAGTTAAAGTGTTTAGTTGTCTCTTGCTATAAATCCGATGACTTAAGCTACTGCTTTATTTACTGATGAACACACATAAAACATTCCAGATAAAGGTAGGAGTTTAAAGGCAAGATTGGCACAGAAATGGCTCTCTGGTTGTATGTACCTGTGGCCTCAGTGGCTGCATCTGCAGCGTCCATCCAGCTTGGGTGGGACTCATTGAACAGAGCAGTGAGTAGGGCATTGTCAGAAAAAGGCCTGTTCTAGCTCTTCCATCAGAATTAACAAGATCAGGCTGACAGAAGTCACCTCTCTGTGCCATGTGTCCTCCTGCAGGTACCTGGGATTTCAGAAGATGAGTACTCACAGGGTCATCAGCTGTGTTGCTTTGGTTCAGTAGTTTGGACTGAAGCCTTGATGTTAAAATGGGATCTAGGACCTTAGTTCCAGAACTAGCAATTGCGGGAATTAGATGTTAGGTATTTTAGATGGTATTTCCAGGATGCTGCTTTTATACCCTCTGCCAGGTGTTTGTGCTCTGCATCTCATGGCAGCTACATTCATAGCTCTCCCACCAAATCGCATTCTCAACAACCTTTAAATGAGTCTGTGTGGCTCTGTGACTGACTGGTTATCTTCTCTACTGATGTTAATAATATCTTAATAAATGCAAAACATGTTTTGGAAATGCCAGACTTAAGTTCCAGCTGAATCTCTGCCTTCAAGCTAAAAATCCATTTTAACTGAAGTTACGGCTGTATGGGGTCTTTTGGGCTGGCTCGGAAGTTTTCTTTCTCACCTGCTTGTAGTACCAAAGCCTGGGAGCAAGATTGTTGTCATCACCAGCTGCATTTCCTGCCTTGTTGTTAATTTAAAGCAAATCTTTTGCATTGTCTAGCATGAACTGTCATAGTGCTCTATTTTTTCCTGTCTAGCTGGGAATAATAAATGACCTGTTTGAGGTGACACCCTCAGTGGCCTGAGCCAGCTCTGTCCCTGCCCTCGGAGCCTGTGCTTGGCTGTGTGGGGGCTGGCACGAGCCAGGAGGAGCTGGAGGAGGATGAGGCAGGTCGCGTGGGCACCTGATGCAAAGGGATGCATAGCTGGTGGCGTAAGGAGTGTGTGCAAAGGAGAGGATCAGTGTATGTGTGTAGGATAGAGACATGTGTCTTTAAAAGCAGTGGGATAACGTATTCCCTTGGTATTGTGTGTTTCAGAGCAGAAGCTTATTGACTCAGGTGCCTGAAGTAGCGATGCCTGGAAGCAGGATTTCCTTTGGGAACAGTGGTGTGAAAGGGCAAAGGGGAGATGATTGAAACTGAAACCCTCAGACCCTGCTGAATTACTTTTTCATTTTTTAAACAGGACTGTATTACTGAAGGAACAAACATTTACCTTTCCCTGGGTCTCTCACTGCTGCATCCCCACCTAGGATAGATGAGAGATGGGAGGTGACAGGGGGAAGGTGCTATGTGTGGCATGAGAATTGCCTGCAGTTGGGGCTGCTGTGGCTGCTGGGTACAGAGCAGATGTTCTTGGGTTGCTGTAGCGAATCTCAGAGTTGTACATGAGACGCACAGTCACAGAATTATATGTCAACATCATTGATTGATATGCCGCTTTCTCAAAGGAGGGATCTGGTGTGAGAAGTGCCTGGTGTCTGAAGTGGTATTTCCCAATGTAGGACAGCAGCTGACGGTTGGCTGACAAGCAGGCAGTCTTCTCATGGGGACAGGATTTCCCATATAGGAAATTTTTAATGTTTTATGTCAAAAGTGTTTGTTTGTTTTAAAATGTTTATTTGTTTTCTGTTTGGGTTTTTTATTATCAGAAACTTACAACACAGTGTCAGGATGCAAGTACCAAGGTGGTCCTCAAAAAGGTTTGCCCTAGGCAGGCTTAAGAGGCTTCAGGCTCAAAGTAGTTTTCCCTAAGAGAGTGCTAGAGGATTTCCTGATCTGCTGATGTATGACTTATTTTCTGATTGTGGACTCTCTTGTGTGAGAACTGCTTTTCAGAGCTTGGCTGTGTGTTTGCAATTTTTCTTTACCATCATAAACATGGGCAGAACCTGTGCGTTCAGTCCCAGTAAGGAATGGCTCTAGCACATTCCTTTTTAAATGATAATTAAAATTTTTGTGTTACAGAAAAAATTAGGACATCTGATAGTGATCATCTGATAGCCCTATAACATGTTTATATATAACATTATTTTCAGTCTGCGGGGATCTGTTTCCATTCCTCACGGGTCCTGTGTCTTCCTCTTATTTTTATGGCCAGAGATTGAGCAGGAAAAGCTCTCAGAATTTTCAGAGAAAGCTTTCAGAAAATGTGATTTTTGAATACATTGGTTGAGAAGTGCCTTGTGGCAGTGAATCATTGCTAATGCTGCCAAGCTGCTGCAGACCTCATTGCACAATGTCCTTAATAGTCAAAGAACTCTTTATAACCAGGCAAAGATTTTACAAGGTGCAGCGGTTCTGATCTTTACTACTCTGTTAATTGTGTCGTACTTGCTAACAAACTATTGTTTCTGCTTTCCTCTGTAGAGGAAAAGGAATTATGATAAAGAGTAGGTTGTTATCCTTGGCAGTACCATGAAGGGGAGCATTGCAATATTGACAGCGATGCTGATATCTGGGCACAGAGGAATTTACTGTGATGACCTTCTGCCACCTGGGTCCGTGGATTGCAATTCCAGATGGGGATCCAAATTTGATGAACATGTGGCAGATTTTACTTCCAGCAACATGCAGGATCTTCATCTTCTTGACAAGGGAGAGCACAATTCAGCTGTGCTGCACTTCAGTACGTGCAGAGATAGAGAATGGGGGGGCCAAGGGGATGCTGTGGGCAGACGGTGGGTCTGGGCTGGCTGGCTGTGCGCCGTGCGGGGCAGGAGGTGCTGGGTGCTGTGTGCGCTGGTGACATGGTGCTCTGGGCTGGGTCCTGCCTCAGTGGCTGCTGGAGAGAAGCCTGTCAGATACATGGCTTCTGTTAGTTTGGCTGGGGGCTGTGCAGTGGTGGTGGTTCAGGTTTTCTCCAGCTTGCACACCAGAAAGCACAAGCGCTTGCTGCCTGCAGCTGAGCACTCTGCCCTCCAGTGAGCGGCTGCACAAGCACCACATCCTGGCCTCCAGACAGGGGGAAATAGCTGCCATTTCTCTCCTCTGTTTTTTTGTTCATCTGTGTGATGTACGTAATGCACACTGAAACCTGGAGTTTCCTCTCTCAGGGAAAAGGCAGCAAGAAGAAGTTTGTGTGTATTATGCCAAAGGAACATCCTGTTTTGTTACTTGGTCAGCTCTGATTCCACAGTCCGTGAGGAGTGTGCTACAGAATGTAATGTGCCTGAAGTCTGACTCTAAAGGGCTGGAGGGATTGATTGGAGGGAATTGAAAACAAACTGAGTGTGTAAAACCTGAAGGCTGCTGGGTCAAACAGCCCTTCACGTAATAGGAAATGCCAGAGTTTATTTATAGTTATGTGCTGGGTTGACCCTGGCTGGAGGCCAGGTGCCCACCAAAGCTGCTCATATCACTCCCCTCCTCAGCTGGACAGGGGAGAGAAAATACAGTGAAAAGCTCATGGCTTGAGTTAAAGACAGGGAGAGACCACTCAGCAGTTACTGTCACAGGCAAAACAGACTCAGCTTGGGGAAATTAGTTTATTACCAGTCAAATCAGAATCATAGAATACCAGGTTGGAGGGGACCTCAAGGATCATCTAAGGTCTGACCTTTCTTGGCACAAGTATGCTTTAGACAAGATGCCCCAGCACTCAGTCCAGCCGAATCTTGAAAGTGTCCAACATTGGGGAATCCACCGCTTCCCCAGGGCGATTATTCCTTTGGCCGAGTGTTCTTGTACCCATTAACCATCATCTTTTCCAAGTGACTTCTTGTAAAAAGGGAGTCTCCATCTTCTATTGGCTGCAGCAGCACAGTGATCACTCACACTGAGCTTGGTGTCGTTCTGTGGGAAGGGACCCCAGCTGGGTCGATTCCAGGCTGTGCTGCACACCTGGATTCTGTTTTCCCACTTGCAAGATTTAACATTTGTCCTTGTTGATCTTCGTAAGGTTCTTGTTCGCCCACTCTTCCTGTCTATCCAGGTCTTCCTGCAGGGTATCTCTCCCTTCCCAAGCGTCCACGACCCCACTCAGTTTGGTGTCCTCAGCAAACTGTGTCAGGCTGCACTTCTCCACCAGTCTGTTCAGGAATGCACAATTCCACAAGCTTTGACTGATCAATCCACTTGTACAGCAGTGGTTTGAGGAGTGAAAATGTGTGTGCTCAGGGACTGGGCTGAGAGAGACCTGCTGGGTTCACAGGTCCATCAGATTCTGCATAGTCTAACTTACAAACAGACCAAAATAAGGTATCAAAATGTATTTTTTAAAAAATCTCGGTGCTTAGTCACACCATCTCTTGCATGTTTAATTAGCTCCTCCTTCATCTGGTTTCTCAGGACACAACAGGAGCCAAAATAGTCCCTTCAAATTGTGTGATACGATTGTCCTTTTTGCTTGTGAGACTGTTAAAGTGGAAGGAGCGAAGAGCATGGCTGGAATTTATAACTCGTGACTCTGTTCACTGAAAAACGGAATTTTCAAAGCAAATCTCTACAAGGGGACTGTGTTACTGTGACTTCTCGTGCAGTATAAATAATGTTTCTTTCAGTTTACATCAGAGTTGCCATTGCTTCCTGATCCAGTGGAAGCTCTGGTAATTGGTTTTGTAGGCTGCATTTATAGATCCAACTTCTATGGCTAAATTTAATTACTTACAGCTGAATCCAGTCAAAGTAATAAGTTCAAAATAACCTCTGTCATGGTGCCGTGGAAGCAGCTTGTTCCCAGAAAAAGGCACTTCCTAGTTGTTTCATTTTTCAAGAGAAGAGTTTTTAACTTTCACCTATTTGTTGTCTGATTAAATGAAGAATGGAGCTTTGCAGGACTCTCCCACTCAAAGCCATGGAGTGTGGTGAGGTTATTGTGTCCTGCCTAACAGCGCTTGGAGCTTTTCCTCATACATGGGTCTCATTCCGTGCAAAGAAACGAGGTGTTCTGCTCTGCAGGTCTGTGCAGCTGGAGCACAGAGAGAAGTGACTTGGCCAGGATCCCCTTGAGCCAATTGTCTGCAAGGCCCAGCACTGCCGTTGAGTGAGCACATCACATCACGTGCCCTGTGCTTGCACTGGCTGGGCTCTCAGTCCCCACTTGCAAGATCTGGGTGCCTGATGGGACAGAGATGTCTCCAGTGGCTGAGGCTGGGTCTTGCTATGCTTCCATTTGAGGCGCCCCTCTTGTCTTAGAGAAATTCTTGCTTCCAGTCTCCCTTGGGTTCCTGGGCAGCACTGGTACGTCCTTCACCTCCCACAGCCATGGTAGCGTGCAGGCGTGGGTGGGCTGCTGTGCCACAGAGGAACCATACAGCATTATAGCTTTGGAAGGCGTTAAAAATACATGAGGGGAATCAAGTAGTGCATGTTCTTGTTTCCAGGTTGTACTGAGCCACAAATAGGTGGGAATGTGGGGAAGGGCTTTGAGGACAGTCACTGCATGCCTGCCCTGCTCCTCATGTGGGATGCAGGCTGGCTATGACCAGAATCACCTGCAGGTCTGACAAAAATCCCCTTTTGTCAGACTCAGTGTTGTGGTTGTGATCTTGTACAGTGATGTCCTTCTTCACCTGTGGCACCCTGATTGGAAGTACATTTGGTGATGTGTGACGAGAAAGAACAGATGCCTGAAAGATTGCCATGTAATTAGAGAAAAGCTTGGAATTATTTACTGAAGTGTTAACAAAGATGTAGGGATGATGTTCCCGTTTTTCACTTCATTATGCAAAAATTAAATGAAAGACTCCTTAACTGATCTGCAGAAAAAGCTACTGCAGGACAGTGCAGGGACATAGTAATACTGGTGCAGTTGTGGCAGTTGTACCTTTCCTTACATTTCTGTTTCTATCCTGCTGGACACTCGCTAACTCAGAGCTGTGTTTTCTGATGTTCATGTGATATTAGCATGATTGATCTGGGGCTGGCTGTCTTTTTTTCTGTTGCGTATGCGTGAGTGCACACACCTGCTCACTTAAGTGAATTTGATTTCTTCACTCCTTGTCTTTTGCCTTTGTCTGACACATTGTCATTTAAATGACCAGTTCTTTCCAAACTTCTAATTTTCATTTTCCATTTCTTTGTAAAACATTTCTCCTCCCTTTTTAGTACCCAGACGTTTCTGACTCTCTGTGTTGAGTTACTGACAATCACCGGGGCACAATCCCACTGTCTCAGTGATGGCATTCAAGAGCCTTTGAGCAGAGTGCTCCAGGCTGTGGTCAGGACTGTTCAGGGTGAACATTCCCCATGGACAAGTGTTCTGGCTTCTCTTCACGAGCAGTGACTTCTAGTTCCACTCCTGCTGTAGGTATTTGGGCGCCTGATGTTTTCCTCAGCATTATCAAACCTATCTTGATGATCATGAATAAAGGGATTGTTGGATGTTGTTGGCCAGATCCTGCACACAGCTCATGCCTGGGAGCAGAGCTCGGTGTGTGGGCATAAATAATATCTCAGGAAATTTACTGCAATTTACTCTAGACTTTTTCATTTAAGTGATAGAGATTTTTAAGAGAAACAATGGAAAACATTTATTATCATGAAAGCCAACAGAATATGTGCAAGTGTAGTTGTATTACATTTATTTTTTTTTCCCCTCAAATAGACTGATACGTTACAAAACTCCTGTCAGTATAGGCAGAAAGGGGAATTCCTTGGTGACTGCTTGCCTTTTCCTCCGGGAAAGCTACAGGCGTGCTGCTCCGCTTTAGAATGCTGCTCTTTCTTCCCAGGAAGATGCTCAGGGGAATAGCTCAGCTGGGAAGGATTCCTCTGTCATTTAAAGGATGAACTAGGAGGTAATTACTCATGCCACCAGGTCAGTCAGTATTGATGAGGGCTGCTTCAGGATGTTAATATGTGGGTAAGCCTTTGGTGGTTGAGAATTGACTTAAATCCTTCAAGCTTTGTTGTGTGTGAGGCGCCTGTGTGTTCATATTATCTAAAGCAGATTTATAGGAAAGCAGATTTCACGGACAGATTGAGCTGTGCTCTTTGATCCCATCATGGGTGGTTGGGTGTGGCAATTGTGAAATTTCTCTTGGAAATGCAGTGATTTGTACCTGCTGCCATACAGTTATTGATTAAACAGGCTGGGTATGGATTGCTGCACATGTGCCTGCCCAGCTAAAAATCTGAAAAATGTAGAAAAAAAACCCCAATAAAAAATAACCCATAAAATCAGCTGTTAAAATCTGAGTGTATATAACTACCTGGCAAGTTCCCAGTGATGGCTGGACAAAGGCTGTGCAGCGTTCATTGCCTGGTCTGGTGAGCGAGTGGTATTTAGTGCCACAGAGCTGTGAGGGGGGGTTTCAAGATAGTGTGGACAGGAACAGTTGTTCTGCTGCTGGGCATCGTGGGTGCTGGGAACAATATGCATGAGCCAGTGGAGTAGCCTTGTTGCCAGTGCTGCAAACACTGTGCTCCAGGCAGCTGCAAAAGAACAGGGAAGCTGCTGTGGAGTTCTGATCCAGGTGCCTGCAGGAGGGTGATCTCGCAGTTGTGCCCTGCAGCAGGTCTGTTGGGCCGTGCCTGCCCTGTGAGCTGTGAAGGGTTTGTACCAGCGGGTGCAGATACAGCTCATGGCAGCGTGGACGGCAGGACGGGCTCAGGGACGCGACGACAGGCAGCAGACAGAGCTCCCGGCTCTCTTGTGCTGAGGAGCAGCACCCAGGAGAGGTGGTGCTGAGCCACACTGAAGCAGGTGCATAACCTGTGGGGCCTCATGCACAGGGCATGACTAAGGGGTCTACATGCTTTTATCTGGGCTTAGTGTTGGCAAGGGTGAGTGGGATGAGTTTTCATCACCTCTTCCCTCTGGACTCTGCTCATTAGTCTGTTCAGACCCATTCAAGTGTCTTGAAGTGTGCTGGACCATCATTAGCTTTGAGTGAACAGCTGATGACCCAGTACTGACACAGGGATAAATTATTCAGTGTGTCTTATTTGAGAATTCAGAGGCTTTGTGATGAAAACTACAAAACTGTTATTACGTGTCTGACATTCTGGGATTTCATCTCTGTGTCTTCAATTATTCACTAAGCCTGCTTGTTCCCCTCCCGGCACCCTGGCGGGGCTGCAGGCTGGTGGCAAGCAGCAGGCAGTGCTTTCTGCTCTTTGTTCTCCTGCTCTCTCGAGGTATCTTGTGGAGATTTTCCTGCTTACTGTATTAAACCTCTCGCCCAAGGTTGTTCAAATTTGTATAGTTCACAGGCAGGGAAGAGACTGTGGCCATATGTATTGCTGGAGATTTCTTAGCAAACTGTAATTATAATGAACTTTCTCCTTCCCCAGAGACACAGTTTTCACTGTGGCTGTGTTTATCCTGCACGAATGCTGCAGTGGAACAGCAGTGACCTGGTTGTCAGAACATCCTCTTGGAAGTGCCTAAAGAGAGGCCAACGGAAGAGGAAGTTGCAAAAAGCAGTTAAGGAAGGGTTTGTCCTTGAGAGCACAGTCGAGGAGTTCCGTGCCAGTGGCGTGTGCCTTGTTCTCAGCGTTCTGCCTGTGCTGGGGGGCTCCTGGCTGGAGGGGAGCTGGAGGCACAGCAGCCATCACCAAGGGGTTGCAGAATGAGGAACAGATCCTCAGAACTGAGAAACCCTCACGCTGTTGGTTTTGTATGGGCAGTTGCCCTGTTAGTCAGGAGAGAATTAACACTCCAAATGATTCTGCTGCTAAGCAGCTCCAGTAAACTGGGACATAATGTCCTCTGTTTGGGCCGTGGTCCCTGGGCAGGGCAGTGCTCGGCTTTGTCCTGCGGTGTTCCCAGGCTGTGCCTCCAGAACTGCAAGGCCTCTCTTGGCTGAGCGTGTCCCCTCATATTTGTACACAGGGAAGCTTTTCTACCCCCTGGCACCTGCCTGTATCAGAGTCCAGATCTAATGAGTTCCTCTTAGCTGGAAGGAACTGTGATACATCAACATTCCTCTTTTGTTTTGGTGTGTCTGTAGCTGTACTTGCTTGATTTGCAGTTTCTATACAGCCTTGATAACTTTCTCTGGAGTCCAGACTTGAGCTCTGCAGGCAGGCAAGCACCCAGCATCATGAGAGACCCTTCTGCTGAGTGTGTCACAACAGAGCAGTGCTCAGGTATCTGCTGTGTTCCAGTGTGTGGAAGTTTTAGTCTGTGGTAGATAATTTTAGAAAGGAGAACTGAAATTAAGACTTAATGAACTCATCACCCGATGAAGGAGAAATTTTCTTGTGGATGCACAGAGAAATGTCTTTATTTCTCCTGGGGCTTCTGGGGATGGAAAGTCTGAATCAGGCTGGAGTCTCCATACCAAGACATGCCAAATACTTCAGAACTTAGAATATTTGCTTCCAAGCCAGGACACAAGTGATGGAGTTCACAGGATATGTGAGAAAGACCAGAACTTGTCTACACAGACACAGCTTTTGCTTTCTTTGTCATCACTTGGATAATTTTAGCCAAAAGAAGAACAGAGAGAACGCTTGGGGAAGGAGCAGAGCCTGCCCTTCACTGGCTTGCTGTGGGCAAAGAACTCAGGCATGGTTGTCATTAGAAAGCATGCAACCTCTTAAACTCAGGTATGTTCTGTAATAAAATGTTCTCTCCTGCCCATTCCAGTTATTTGAATTAAGTACACTTATAACTTAAAGGTAGAAGATGTTGAAATAAAGATTTCCAGGTGATGCTGCCTAGGGCAGCTTTCTTTCTCTGGAAAAGATGCAGAGAGTACTTCTGCACAGGGGAGCAGCTCATGTCCTCCACCGAGGAAACCTTGTTCCCAATGCTCTCTGGTTTTTGCTGGTGCTTTTGGGTTTAAAATAGACACCCCTGCAGTAAGTGGGGATAGTAAGGAATTTGGCACTTTTGTGGGAGTGAAACAAATCCATTGAGTTCCAATAACAAAGTTGGAAGTGCAGCCGGTTCTCCTGCTGTTCTCCTGGCCTGTAGGAATGGAAGCTGCTAACTAGCATTTGGAATCTCAGGTGCCATTTTCTGTGTGATGAACAAAGGAAGGTAGATGACATTGTTTTCTGTTAGCCTGATGCAGGCAATGCAATGTTTTCTGTGTTCCTAAAACACAGACCCTTGCTGGCAAGGGAGACTGTCCTGTTTTGGGATTGCGAAGCTGAGAAGGGCTGGGTGCTTCTGGGAGAAGAACTGGGTGCTCTTCTACTGCTACTCTGTCCCTTCTACCAAGGCGTAAGTGGATCAGTCTGGTGTTCATCTCGTGGCTGGTGCAAGCAGCAGTGTGAAACCCCCGTGAATCATGGTGAAAAACAGCTCTTTGTGCTGGTTCTTACTGTCTCAGATCAGTGCTGATGTGTGTGCAGAGGGAGAGTCCCCAGTCCTTAGCTATTCTGCCCTCAGTGTGGCTCCTCTGTATGAAGGATTTTACAGTGTATTAGAGCATGAAAATTGCTATTTTTGGACTTGGCTGTTGCAGCCCCACTGAAGAATGACACCTATTCTGGAGTTCATCCAAATACTGTTCTAACAACAAAACAAAGAAGTGGTGGGACAACTAAAATAAAGCAGATGTTTAGCAGGGAAATAATTTACAATTGGCCAGTTTGATGGTACCTCTTGACCCTTTCAGGGCTGTTCAATAAAACTAGCAGTTTCCATAGCAACTACTAAATTACTTGGTGCTTCAGAGATCTGTGATAAAGGAGGCGAGTCATTGTAAGGAAACATGGTGTTGATGTTTTTCCCCTTTACATTACAAGAGTAATGATCTGGCAAAATTTGCTAAATGGGACGCCCCTGCTGAAGAATTTTTCCCACGTTCACCTTGGCCAAAGAGATTTATATGTTTAGTACTTTTGCAAATTTGATTTTTCCCCTTTTCCCCATCATCAGCTCTGTCCTTGGCAGGCAGTGCTGGCCGGGCGCTGGGAGATGGTGAGCCAAGAGGCAGGAGCTGTGTCTGCAGTGAGTGTGTGCTGGCCTTCCCCGTCACGGTCCCTGCTGAGCACCGGGTGCTTCTCCAGGTACGGTGCAGCCACCGTTACCCTGTGCCGTAACTACTGTGTGTTTCGTCTTACTTTTGGCTTCTGCTTTACTCTCCTGGAGATTGCACTGCTCAGAGTTTTTTTCTTCTTCACTGGTTAGATAGGGATGCAGCTCAAGATCACGGCAGTCTGCAGGACCCATGGAGAATGTGTGCTGATAAAGTGGCATCAGGGTTTGTCTCCTGCAAAGCCCAGTATGATTCTGGAGGCTCTTGGGGGTGCGTTCCACTTCTCTGAACGTTTGGTTGTGTGCAGAGCTGTTGCTCCAGTGGAGTTTGTCTTCTGTGTTGGGAAAAGTGTGTGTATTAGAATCCTGAAGTGCTTGTTTAAAGTACTGCAATGCATTTGTGATGCACAAATCAACATCTGCATCTGATGCTGATCAAATTTTATCTGACTTTCAGCAGTTACGGAGGTTTTGAGTCATTTGGTAAAGTAAGCTATGGCTGTTAGAGGGTTAAGTGACCTCTGCTGTATCTTGATGTCCTTCAGTGGGGACAAGAGCATTTCCAAAACAGCCCTAAATGCTTTTCAGGTTGGCAGCAATCAAACAGCAACTGAAAATGGGCCGAGGTACCATGGATAATTGGGAAGTGCAAGATGCAGGGACTTTACAGATGGAGAGTGAAGCCAAGAGGGTAAAGTCTTTGGGACAGAGGGAGAGTACCTGGATTTGGAGAAAGAAGTTAAATTGACAATTTAAATCATGGTTCTTCTGAGCATGCTGAAAGATATCTTCTCTTCTACAATTTCTGAAAGAAGTTGTTTGGCCAGAAATTGTGCCAAACTCTGTCCCTGGTGACTTGTGGATGAACTGTGGCAGATGCTGCAATGCTGTGCCTGTCAGCCTTAGACACGAGAGGTTGGTTCTCCTTTCCTTGTGCTGTACTTGGGCACTCACACTGCTTGTTACTCCTCTAGAGCATTTTCCTCTGCTCCTGGCTTGTTCTTGCTGTTAAATAAAGCTTAAGAGTTTGTAGCTGATAAAGACAGGAAGATTGTCTGCTGGCACATGCTGTTAGGGAAGGAGAGGGATGTCCTGTGAAGAAGGGATCCAGGATGTAGCTGCTGTTTCTAGAATGAGCATGAAGTGGGTGAGAATAGAACAGGGATAAGCTCTGTGAAAAGCTGAAGTGTTAACTTCAGCTAAGGAAAGGTTTGTCTCTCTGTTTAGTGATTCAATTCCATTTATTTCGGGTGGACAAGTGATCTGTGCGCAGAATCCCACTGGCAGGTAGTGGAAGAACAATTAGTAAGAATGATTAAATGCTCTTTGCATAAAACAAGGCAAGATATTTTACACAAACACACATCCCTCCTGTTTTCCTCTATAGGCTCAATGGGGCTTAGAGGAAATTTCCATTTTCAAGTAGTGATCTCCATCTTTCTCCACGTGTAAGGGGCACCTTGGAAACAGGTAGAAGATAAAGAAACAAGGCTGCAGAGACAACAAATCTGTTGTGCTGATTCTGCAGGGCAGGCTGACAGTGGTGGTTCAGGTGCCAGCCAGGTGTGGGAATGTGAAGGAAAAGTGTTACCTAGAGTGCAGCTTAAACTTTGGGGAAGCAGGAGTTCAGCTCGTGTGGCCAGCAGCAGTATTTATGCATGTGCTGCATGTGTTCTGAATTAAAGCGCATTCTTCCCTCTCCTCACATTCCTGAAATCCCATAGCAGAGATTTGTCCGTATTTTTCTCTAAAATTTGGCTGTAAAGCAGTTACAAGGGGAGAGGACAGATTCAACCTGGTGCTTGGCCCTGAGAAGCTGTGGCAGCTGTTCCACATTCCCTTCCTTCTGTTGGTTGTTTGCTTGGCACTGGTCGGCTGCGGGCCCAGCTGGCGTGGGCGGCCACGAGGGGCATTGGGTCTGGCTGCCCAAGAAGTGTTCTGCAGACTCAGAACATCCTGATTAAATGCATCATAGATTATTCCTGCTGTTTCTGGCATCGTCTCCTGATCTGGCAAACCAAAGGAGCATTATGGAAGAGGTTTTTCTGTGTGTTTGCCTTTCCTGCCCTGATGGCCGGCTGTCCAGGGTCTGAAGATGACAGCAGTACAAAGGTGGTTTGAATTTCCTCCCCTGTGTACAATAGGAGCTTTTGTCTAAGACCGAGGAGGTTTTTCAAGTTTTCCATGTTTGTTTGACAGTAATCTTCTGCTCCGGGTTCTTCTGATGCCGTTCCGGGTTTGTTCCTCTGTCTCCGTTCTCCAGTTAATGTTGGCCTGCTTGGCACCGTGTCCATGAATCTGTGGTGTGAGGTCTGGTGGCAGAGGGACCAGGTGAGTCCTGGCAGGAGGGCAACACGGGTTGGTCTGTGATGGCAGCAGGACTCCTGTGGAAAGTGGGGTGTGCAGGGGGAGGCACAGGAACCCCTGAGCGGAGGGTGGACATCCCAAAGCCAGCATGGTCTCCGTTCCTAGTGGGCCAGACCTCGGCTGGAGGTGCAGAGGATCAGCCATGCAAATGTTGTCTGCTGCATGTGTGACCCTTGAAAGGGTGCCTCTGCTTCGGAGAGAGGTGGGGCTCCTAGATTTCTGCTGGGCTGTCCGTGTGTCCTGAGACAGCCGGGTGACCGTGCACTCTCAGGAGGGCCCCATCTGCCAGTTAATTCTCCAGTCCTGGCTAGTTTAAAATATTTATAAAACATACCATCCTGCCCAGTAAAGACTGTAGTATGGGCTACTCTTAACAAAATGCTGGTACTCTGATAATAAATCGTATTCCAGAAACGTGAGCTCATGCTGATGAGACTGACAAGTGCCTGTGGTAAGACAGGACTGAACTCCCGTGGCTGCTGCTTCCCTCCCGCTCTTGAAAGCGTTGCGTATGAGACACACTAAGGATCAAAATGCTTTATTGCCATGGATTCTGCTGGGAAAAGTAGTATGAATTCAATGTATGAGCATGAATACCAGAGGCTGCCACAGATGCCAGTACAGCAGGAGTATTTGCTTAGATCCCGGGTCCAAAAATTTAAAAGTATGTTCCAGTAAGAAAAACGTTGAGTTGTCTTGTTTTCCTTTACTGAGCTTGGGTTTATTTAACAAAATCTTGGGGAACTTAAAGGTCGCATTCGTATTCTTACATACTTGCTTTGTACTGTATTTTTATCTTCATTGCATGTTTTTTATTAATTATGAGCCAGTTACTGTTGCTTAAAACAGTTCTTGCATCTTAATAAAAGAAGAATTAATAAAAATTTCAGGACCCCTCTTGATATTGGCTCTTCAGTGATGGCATTTGCATTTTAATCCTGTTTCAGGTTCCACAGGAAAATCTTAATACCCAGGGTCTAGACAGTTATCTAGGTGGGATCTCAGATGATGAGGATCAAAAAATGAATAAGCATGTTTGTATTTGTGTTGCCTGGACACTGCAACCATCAGTCCAGTGGCAGCTCCTAGTAGGACAGATAGAAGTTCTCCATTTGCATTAAATGGGCTATAATAAACACAGATGGAAAATACTAGTGTGTACAGAAATGACACAGGTCAGTAAATTGAGCAGAACAAATAGGGCTTGTGCTTGGAATTGCAGAGAGGGGCTGTGCTAGGAGAGGCAGATGCTGACCCTGCCGCAGACTGGCAACTAGTCGAGGGGCAGGACCGTCTCTGTGCTCTTCTCTTGTTCGTACCAGTTTTGTAAAGTTATATTGAGAGTAGAGAAAAGCACTAAAAAACTATATTCCAGCCATGAAAACGTGGAGTGCTCGGAAAAGCAGGGGGTAAAAAAGGTAAGTCTGCAAAGTTCAGGGTGGCAAAACTTGAACGAGATGGGAAGGCTTGTTACCCTTAGGATGGATCCTGCGCTGGCGGAGATGTTGCTTCACCTCTCTGAAATCTGTCCTGGGGCCTGCAGTGTGAGCAGCCTCTGTCACAGAGGCAGCGTTCTGGTTCGGAAGTCTCAAGTGCCAAATATATTTTGCCAGTTAATTACTTAGCATAACTTATTTTTGCTTCCAGAACATCAACAGTCCTGTCAAAGGTATTATGGATAAAAGGCACTAATTATCCCTTGTCCTTCCTGCTTCCCTTGGCTGCACGGAATCAGTAGCCTGGCGGAAGCACAGCTGGTTGTGCAGCGGGCTGAGCCCACCTGGCTGGGGGGGCCTGCACGGGGTCTGATTTCCAGAGGTGTGCAGGAATGCTCACTAACAGCCTCTCCAGTGTAGTATTGCGGACTTGAGATCAGCTGCTTGGTAGATCTGCCTTGTTGTACCCTTTAATCCTCTTTCCTTCCCAAAAGGCTCCTGCTGGCAGAGCTGCATCCCTGCTCTCCCTGTCCTTCTGAGGGCAGTGGATGGGCTGTGCAGAGCTCGGGCTGGAGGGGTGGGTGCACATGCTCAGAACCCCAGGCATGCTGTGACTCTGGAGATGGGAACAGCAGAGCTGTGTCTGTCCTTCTAAGACAAGGATAGGAGAAAACATTTCCCATTGAAGGAGATGAATCTAGTGCCAAATTTCAGCTGAGAGTGAGGCTTTCTTCTTGCACAGTGCTTTGTTCCTGGAAAGTGTGATACAGAGACTGAAAAAATGAAAGAGATGGTTCCAGCTGTTTGTATTACACTGAGGATGCAGAGAGCCAGGGTTAGAAAACACCTGCTGTTCCTGTCTTGTCTTTAGTGAAACATTGTCCTCTCCTTGCTTTAATCTTCTTAAAAGGAATTGATCATTTTTTCTTACCTGGCATCACTGGAAAATTAATGTAACTGTTACTGTAGAGTGAGCACTTTAGTATCTTCACATAATGTGATTTAAAATTTAAAGCTCACTAGGCATGGGAAGGCTCTGTCTGTGTTGGGACCGGGAGCTGCTCCTTGGCTCACTCCTTCAGCTGCAGCTGCTGGCTCCCTGCCTTCTCTTTTCCTCTCCTCTTCCAAAGGGTGATTCTCACCATTTCCTCTTTGCAGATTTTTTCCCTTGATACAGTGTCTTCATTCCAATGCTAAACTAACTTGTGAATGCCTCTTGGGGAGGAAATAGGTGATGTGAATGCTTTTTATTTATTTTGTTAAAGGTCCGTGGGGAACACAGTGTGTGGAGAGCCTTCTGTGTATGCTGGAAACTGGAGGAGAAAGGAAGGAAGGAAGGGTTTTTTGCAGGAGAAAAATAGGCCAAAATCTTCCTTTCAGTTATGATTAATAGGTTTTTCTTTTGGGCTTTGAATATTGTGTTTGTATTCAAATTAAGTGGTTTCCAGGGGGGGCTTCCAGGAATACATACGGGGAGCGGATAAAAACCCTTTCCTTAAAGGACGTTCAGAATGCGCGGAACTGAACTACATGTTTGTGGGTCTTGCTCTGTCTTGTCTCCTCCTGTCACCTGGAGCCTGTGCGTCTCCTCGGTGTGCAGGGCTCAGAGGATGGGGACTCTCCTTTCTCAGAGGTTGGGATGTGCCAGTGAAGCACAAGGTGCTGAAGAAGCCCACACAACACACGGAGCTCTGTGCTGGCGGCTGCGTGTCCGTGCCCTTCTCCCGG
This sequence comes from Oxyruncus cristatus, assembly GCA_013399855.1. Taxonomy (NCBI): domain Eukaryota; kingdom Metazoa; phylum Chordata; class Aves; order Passeriformes; family Cotingidae; genus Oxyruncus; species Oxyruncus cristatus. The sequence continues at coordinate 85,615 of VXAY01004936.1, read as the reverse complement.
GGAGCTCAATCAGGCAGGCACGGCTGCCCTGGACCAGCCTTGTGGGCTGGAAAGGTCCCTGTCAGAGGCGTGCTGTGTCAAACTCCCTCTGTCATCAGGCAGTAAAGAAAGTAATTAAATGATAATTCTGAAAAAAAAAAAAGGACTTAAAAGTGTGCAGCGTGATTTAGGTGACAGGTCGCTCACTGCTGGGAGGGCTCACGCTTAGCGGCTGCTGCACATTGTTAGTTCTTTGTATTCTCTTTGATTTAAAGCTTCATGCTCGTAATCTAATTAACACTGAATTGGGTTTCCAGTACAGTGGCTTGTTTGGTTCAATAAGAACACATTTATACTAAAGGTTAATGAAAAGAATTTTGCTTTCATCAAATTCATTAAAAGGGGTTCTACAATCAAGACTTACTAATGGAAAAGAGATTAAATATTCATGTCTTTAAATTTCTCGCATCATTTCTGATTTTCCTTACTCTGCCCTGCTGGATTGGATTCCAAAAGTACCTGAATGCTTTAATGAAATACCAGTTTGGAAATTAATTGAAGATTAGTCCTGTTTAAGTAAAAAGACTCCCACAGATGTATACCTAATGTATCTTGAGTGCAGGTCTCTATGCTATTACGGATGGAGAGAGAGTGAGTGGTGGGGTCTTAGCCATGAGATCAATACTGGGAGCCAATCTCAAGGAGCAGTATTGGTTCTTAAAGCACTTTTAAAGAAATGCAAATAATGTTTTATCTTCTTTATTTGTGCTATTGAAATAGGCTTGAATGAACCCAAAGGGCAGCAAAATTTACATCAGAAAGGTATTAGCTGGGCATGAAGATAAAACCTGAATAATGGCATCCAAAGTGCTTGAAGAGTCAAGACCTTTTTATAACACAGTGTCCAGATGTGTGTGCTACAAATACCGGAGTACTTTGAGCGAATACAGGATTGTGTTTTCTGTGCTCTCTTTCCCAGTAGCTTGCAGGCAGTTCTCGATACCCTTTGGGCCAGGGCTTTACCCCTGCGTGCGAGCAGAGCATGTGTCTGAAGTTCCTGCTTTGTGTGTCGGTTCCTGGTGTCCCAGTGTAGGGAGGTGTGGCAGCTCTGTTTGGGAGTGCTGTGTAGGTGTGTGTTGATGTTGTTGCTGGTGTAGAAACAGAAATACATTCTGAGAGGAGCTACAGGTTACTCTGAGGGTATTGCACATTCCCTTAAACTGTTTCCTGGGGAAAAAAGAAACAAAGAAAAATGGTCTTGTAAACAGGTTCAGAATTATGAGTGTCTTGCCTCAGTCTGAGAAGTGCCTGTGGATCTATGTACAGGGATGTGTGTATATGTGTGTGTGTTGTATTTAAAGTGCACCCAGAAAGTGGGGCTGTCTCGAGGACGAGCATCTGGTTATCAGTAGTTAAGTGTAAGTATTTGGCCCAGTCCAAGGAGAAAGCTTTACCTTATTAGTAGTTACCAGCCCTGGTCTCGAGAACAAATCAGAGGCCTTTCAAAGGCCGAGAAGTTGATCAAAGTGAGGGGCTTCACACTGCGGGCAGCCACAAACCAGACTGTGCTGTTAGCCAAGAAGCCAGAGTGTGATGGTGTAGCCCGGTGTCCACCAGCATGAGGTCAGGGCAGCTGTGTTATTTGTGAATATTTGTGACGGGTCAGTGATGGGCATTCCTGTTCCCTCTGTTCCTGCAGGCATACTTCCGACAGGGCGTGGCCCTGCAGTACCTGGGACGCCATGCGGATGCGCTGGCCGCGTTTGCGTCGGGGCTGGCGCAGGATCCCAAGAGCCTTCAGCTCCTGGTTGGCATGGTCGAGGCCGCCATGAAGTCTCCCATGCGAGGTAAGCACAGGGGGGGGTCGCAGGGGTGGTGACCTGCGGCTGAGGTAGCGGAAGTTCCAGTCCATGGGCGACTCCGACGACATCCGAGGATGGGAGAACTTCGGAGGGCTGAAGGGAAAGATTTCAAGATTTGGCTTCTCTGCTGAAGAGGGAGAATGCTGAGAACGGAGCCTAAAGGTGCAGGAGGAACAAAAACTATCCTTCTGATTGAATGGGATAGCAAGATGGTGATAGCCAGCTTGAGGGGCACTGGAGGTAAACTGGGTTTGTATAGCAGTTCCCGTGGGGTCCTTGCTCGTTTGTCCTTTCTCCAGGATCAGTGCAGACAGAAGTGTGTGGTGCTGTGGCCCTGGCTGTGCTGTTACTGAGACAACTTCCCACAATGATTTGGTGCTTGACTGTTGGGAATAGGGCATCTGAAATGCTCCAGGCCAGGGTTAGCCCAGAAGAGCACATCAGCAGCTTTTCTGTGTTACTAATGTCTCTCAAAACACAGCGTTCCAGAAAGAAAAAAGGCTGCTCTGCTAATTCCCTTCTGTTCAGGCAGTGTTTGAAATCACAGGGACCTTGAAGCCATGTGAGCTGTGAAATGTTTTGCCTCTCTTTCAAAATGTCCCTGTTTCCAGGATTTTTCTCTCTTGAGGAAGGAGATTGTCTCCTCTTTGCTCTGTTTCTCTTGCAGGCTTTGTGTTGCAATGTCCTAATGCTGTTATCTGGGAGGGAACATGGCAGTTCTCATCCTCAGCAGATGGTGCTGGGGGCTGCAGGGCTTAGGAGCCAAGAAGCACTGAAATAATAAAAATCCCTGTTGGTGTTTACTTTTTTGCATCCTCCAAAATGAATTCATCTTGAAATTCCTGTCCTGTATAGCAGTTACCTTGTGAAGGTAATTTCATTTGCTACCCAGTGGTACTGAGGCTGCTGCTTAGAATGCAGGTGATGTGGTATTCTGTGTGAGCATCCCCAAATTTGGCTGGATGATCTCTGACCCACTGCCCTGCAGCTGTACATCAGCTGTGCTCCCTGGTGCAGTTACACTAGTCGAAGCAGTCCAGCAGGTCCAGTGCTGCCATTCCAAAGGAGCACCGTCTCCTGCCAAAGAAGGAGCAGCTTCTTTCTGCAGTTTTGCTCACCTCTTTTGGCATGCATCGTGTGCTTTGGGTATCTGGACAGGCACAGACTTTGCAGATGTTCAGCTGAAAGTTTGTGCTGAAGGAGCAGAAACTGCAGCGCTCTGAGACGCTGCTTGCTGGTGGCCCATTTCCAGTTTCCTGCAAAATTCCACAGGTATTTTCTGTGTTCCATCTGCTGTTATGCCAGGCTTCAGAGCTCAGTATGAGACTGCTCTATGTGCTCATGCTGCCTTCCTGAAGTGCTTTCTGCAAGGCAAACAGCAGCTTGTCAGGTGATCTGTCTTGATGTGCCAGATCTTAGATGGTACCTTTGAGCCCTGAGCTCCTGCAATAAATCTTAGTTGGATTTGGCAGTCTGGCCCTTAATTTGTGTGTCATTTGGTTACAAAAAAAATCAAGATGAGTTTTGAAGATGATTCCTGATGTAAATAACTTGGTTTGTTGAGTAACTCTGCCTTTGGTTTTGTGCTTCAGAGTCCCTGGAGCCCACCTACCAACAACTGCAGAAGATGAAGCTGGACAAGAGCCCCTTTGTTGTGGTGTCTGTGATCGGCCAGGAGCTCCTGACTGCGGGCCACCACGGGGCCTCTGTGGTGGTGCTAGAGGCTGCCCTGAAGATTGGCACTTGCAGCCTGAAGCTGCGGGGATCGGTGTTCTCTGCGCTGAGCAGTGCGTACTGGTCCCTTGGGAACACAGAGAAAAGCACTGGATACATGCAGCAGGACTTGGACGTAGCCAAGAGTTTAGGTAAGAATTCTCCTTTCACTCCTTAAGTGCTGAGTTGGGACAGGTGGAACAAATCAAGAGCTAGATTAATGATCAGTTTCTCTCTGGAATGCTCAGGTTTCTGTGGGGTTTCACAAACTGCTAAATCCAATCTGAAACTCCTGAAATGTGCAGACTGCAGGTTTGTGCAACCCTGTTTGCTTGCCTGTGTGAAGGGGTAGACGATCAATGAATGTGCTAAGGTTTTACGGTCTTCTAATTGTCTGATGTCATGTATGTGGGAACTGCTCTTACTCCCTGTGTAGACTTGTGCTCAAAACCTTAGATGAGTCTTAAATGAAGACATCTGTTTTTCCAAGAATTCAGTGGACAAAGGTACTCAGTCTGAGATTCTGGGGCAGTAGCCAGGGAAGGAACAAAACAAGAATGAGACAACGGTGAACAAAGAGTATTTAAAAAAAAAAAAAACCAAATTCAAAAATCCCTCTCGAATACGGTATATTCTGCACAGCAGTGGGAGCATTCAGCTTCTCAGGGTGTTGTAGGAGAGCAGGCAGATGTGAGACAAAGGCCTGGTCGTGCACAGGTGGAGGACAGTGCCTGAAGGCTCAAACCAGGAGCGCTCACTGAGAGCATAGGAACTGCTCTCTTGAAGATAGTCATAGATGTTCTTTGTACATCTGAGCTGTGCTGCAGAATTGTTTTCTGGAGAAAGCTGGCATGCTCTTTGCTTTTTCCTGGACCACTGACTAACCTTCACAACATCAAACAAGGAATAAATGGGGAGCAATGGGATATTTCCAAGTGTTAGACCAAACAAGAAAGTAAAACAATTCTAAAAATAAAGTCGATGGCAATTGTAGAAGTTTCTGAAGGCCAGCAAAGAAAAGAGTTTGGCTGTGTACTAAACTGTTCTGATGCCACTTGTCACACGAGATCATCACTTGTACAACAGTGTTCTCACTGGATGCTTCCAGCAGTGCCTGTGTGAGCTAACCTGTGTTTTGTTTGCATGTGACACAGGTGACCAGACGGGAGAATGCCGAGCTCATGGTAATCTGGGCTCTGCATTCTTCTCCAAAGGAAATTACCGGGAGGCCCTGACTAACCACAGACATCAGCTGGTGCTTGCCATGAAGCTCAAGGACAGAGAGGTAGGAAGCTTATTAAATAGTCTGAGCTGGGAGTCAGCACTGCGTGGTTTTCCGGACAGATATGAACATCTCAAAAAGCCTTGTCTGTCTGCCCTATTTTACTCCAAGAATTTGGAAGCTGCGTGATTTCTCTTCCCAGGTGTCAACTTACCTTTTGTCAAGGAAAGTCTTTGTACCAAGAGATAGAGTGTGTGAGTGCAAGGGGCAGGATGTTCGGTTTGTGATTTGCCTCCCCCATCTCTAGTCTCCATGGGGCTCTGAGCAGGTCCTTTCGCCTCCCTCTCCCTTCCCCACCGCGTTCCTGCAGTGCAGAGGCTCTGGGGCTCTGGTCACCGGGGATAGAAGCTGCTGCTGGGTCAATGTCAGTCCCACGTGGCTTCAGCGGATCCCTCGCTGCCCTCAGTGCGTGATACAGGTGCTGCCAATCCAGACTCTTGAAAAAAAAACCCCTAAGTTGTACCTAAGTTGTACAAGAAATGAACAAGTTCCCTGTCCCCAGTGTTTGCATAAAATATGCTTTGTGTAAACACCAGTGAAAAGAAAACCTCTGCAAGCCTGCAAACAAATTGTTGTGTAGACTGTAAGGGTTGCTAGGACTGGATCTGCTTTGCCTTGACCATTTGCCATTCAGCTCCTGAGGCATTATACTGGGCTCCCTGCCAGTGCAGGGAAGTGGGCTGCACGGACTGAGCAGGCAGTCCTCAAGGGATTTCTACCAAAAGTTCACTGTAAGGACAGAATCATATTTTAGTGCATGTTACAGGTACAAAACCTATCCCCCCCTTCAGGGATTCCCCTCTACTGTGAATGGGAAGACGGGGTCTGGTGGTCACAAGGCAGGTGCAGGGGGGCTAGAGGCAGCAGGGCAGGTGAGAATTCATGTAAGCACAAGTAGTTTTGGGGGAGATCTAAAAACTGAGGAAGATCAGTTTCCCATTGGCAAGTCGTGGAAAAAATCCACTTGAATTTGCTGAATGCTTTACTGAAATGTTATTTGATAAGTTGAATATCAAGTAAGCCTCATAGAAATGCATCTTTCAGTAGGTTGTGGAAGGACTGTGGCTGGGGAAGGGACCTGTTAGACGTTTTCTTGATTATTTTACCAGCTGGAAAACTTCCTGAATCACTCCTGATTTCCTTGTTTATGTTCACGCAGAGCAGAGAAGCTGTTACTCGCCATTGTTTTTACAGTTTTCTTGGTCGGGGTCCCTGTTGCTGCTAACAGGGTAACCTGCGCGGCTGCTGCTCTTCCATGGGGTTTCTGCAGCAGCAGATCCCCCATTGTGGGGGCTGCAGGAGCAGCAGAAGAGTTGCTGTGCTGGCGGAAGCGCGGCAGCCCCAGAGCCCAGGCTGGAGCATTTCACTGACTTCAGGCCACTGATCTAAAAAGATCCCTCTGGGGGGAGTCCAGGGAACGAGGGCTAATCATGATAGTTCTTAGTTCATGACACATCTGGGCACATAATTAACAGTTATTGACAACAAATGACTACTTGGTTTAGCAAGAAAGCTGAGCTTCTTGGATTTCCTGTAGGATGTAACCACAGGAAATTAATTTGGCGCTTTCTGATGACATCATCTTGACCACAGAGCTTCCTCTGAACAAAAAGCTGTTTTTCTTGGCCTCCTTTGCAGACATTTTTATAATGCAAATGTTATAAAGTTGCAATAGGGCTGATGTAAATTCCACCAGAAGGGAATTTGGTGTGCGACTTTAATGAGGTAATTGTTTTACCTCCGACTGTACAGAGAATTGGCAGAGGAGGTAAAAAGTGCTCGTTTGTATGGGTTACTGCTGTCTTCAGAGGGACTGTCAGGTTCTGAGGCTGCAGATGTTTGTACCAGGGGCTTCTGCTGGGTCTTGTCACTTGTAAACTGAGGAGGAGGTTGCAGAGAATCTGTCTGGAGCACTGAGGTCTGTCTTCCCCTGCACGGGCCCGGAGAAGGGAAGCTGTCAGCTGAGCAGAGAATTGTCTCAGCAGTTCACAGGGACTCAAGATTTGAAACATTTTTCTTCCCTGGCATAGGGAGTCTGTGCAGCTCCTGTTACAAGCACCATATTGTGCTGAGCACAGGCCGTGTGTCCAGGCAGGCCATGTGCTCTTTCAGTCAGTGTGAGGAGAAGTTGGGGCTGCTTTGTGATACTTGTGCCCAGAGAGAGCATGGAGCAGGTGTAGCTGCGATTTGGCGTGCCTCTAGTGTCTCCAAGAGAGCCCTTGGGGTGTTGAACACACAGTTGGGTTTGGTCTGTGCAGATGAGAGAGAACACTGGTTCTTAGGAGGCTCTGTGAAGGGCACCATGAAACAGCCATCTCAGGTAAGGGATGCGTCAGATTTTTTAACCAGCTGTAGTGCCTGGTCAAGAAATTCAGATGAGCTAATTCTCTGAGATTGTTTCTGAAAGAATTAGCAGACTTGAAAAGATGGTTGATGCAGGAAACCAGGAATCATAAGGGACTTAGTCTTCCTCTCAGTGCATTCCTTGGTTCCTGTGGAGTTCTGCGATGACCCTTGTGGTCAGTGGGATACCATCCTAAAGAAGGTGACAACAGAGATGAGGGGCAGTAGAAGACAGGATGGTAAGCAGGACTGTCTGGGAGGACAGTTGCCTCTTCTCATGGAGGTGAGTGTGGGAGCCCAACACTGAGATGGTTTGATGGAGATAAAGAGAAAATAGCAGTGCGGGTTGGTAGTCTGTCCTTTCTCTGTGAAGATGAAGCAGAGTGGATTTCGGCATGGATTGTCCTGGTCTGCTACAGACCTTGGGAATGTGTTCAGGTTGAGAATGACCTGGCTGCAGTGGAGTGAAATGTTGTCTTTGCTTCCTTGCTGCTTGATGATGCATGGATAAAGAGTCACAGCCCTGTCCTACACTGGCAGCAGCATCATGTTCTTGTGATACATTTGATGCTCTCTGTGAGTGAAATGTCAGCATACACTGTCCAGAAGTTCATGTGCTGAGGAAATAGTGTTCTGGTAGCTTGGGCTGCTGCTCTTTTTTCCAGTCACTACTTAGTGCCCTTGAAAGGGCTGGTAGTTGTACAAAGAGAGGTTCCCTAAAGCAGCAGCCAGAGTACCGGGATGTGTCCGAGGAGGAGTGGCAGATGCTGTTAGCAGGGAAGACTGCATCACATTATTTTAGCTCGTTGTCTTTTGCCTGTCACAGAAGCTGGCTCTGATGAGCAGCAGAAACTTGCAGCCTGTTTTCTCCCCAGAGTGGTCTAAGACCTGCACATAAGGGAGGTGTAGAATGTTATGTTTGTACTCTATTTTTTAATTAATTACTTTGTTTTTAGCACCAGCTAACGTGATCTTCTGGAATCCTTCAGGTAACTCATGTCATATGTGTTGATGCCACATTACAAGCTGTGATTTAGACAAGGGTTATGCAACGGATGAGCTATGCCAGGATCAGAGGAAAGAATGCAGTAAAAATGTAAATGTAAAAGTTTGTGCTGCCTATAATGCTAATGCCTATGTCCCTTTTCCTCTTCATCACTAGCTGCTGCTCAGGTATGCAGAACTGTCTTGTATTTAGAGTTCTATAAGGTTAGAGTACCAAGGTATACGTAGCTGTGTTCGCTTCCCACCAACTGTCCGAACCCACAGGGAAAACCTCCCCCTCCCTTCTTCTCCCAGGGCAAAGGAAAAAAGGAAAAAAACTATAGAAACTTAAGAGCCCAAACCCAATCCAATTATATCAAAATATATGTATTTTTACATATATTACAGTTATATATCATTAGAATACTATGTACATAGTAACAGGAACCCCAAACGCCCTCCTCCAAAGGGAAAAGGGAACCGGAGAAGGGAAAGGAAAAACAGATATACGCAATCAAAACCCGGGAGCAACTAATAAAGAACTAGTAGAAGAAAAGCTTACTACTCTCCTTGGGATAGCAGAATCACGCCAAATCACTGCTGGCACCCGCTGCCTCCTGAGGCCTGCTAGGCCTCGCTCCTCCACACGAGTAGGACCGACAGCAGAGAACCTGCGTGTTCAGACCACCGGAAGAGAAGAGCGCTAGAGCCTCCTCTCCCTTCTTGTTCATACCGTTGCTGACGTAAAAATCCTATTGAATACTGGGAACATGGCCTGGGTTCCTTGGTTACAACCTGGTTACCAAGGAAGGCCTGGAATCAAAACCACTACAAGCCAGTGGTGTGTTGTCTCTTGGAATGGGTTGGAGTGGCCCTTTTTGCTGACAGTTTGGAAGGGTCTGTGTTCCTTCCAAAGCATTTAATTTAGAGAAGTACTGCTTGAGTGTTGGAGCTCTGAGGGCTGACAAGCAGAAATGGACAGGAAAGGGAAAGCTGTGGAGCCCCTTCTTGGGCCCAGTGTCCAAACCCTCGCACATGCTGTGCTTGAATCCTGCCGTGCAGAGGCCATGGACACCACAGGGACTCCACAGTGTAATAGCTCCCTTCTCTCCTGGGCCCTCAGACGCCTTCGATTACAGCCCCGCCATTCAGAAATAGCAGGGCAGTATGGCAAGATCATAAAGTAACGATCATGAAATGAATGCTTGTGTGAAAATGCACTGCCAGCACAGAGCTCTTGGGAAGGATGCTGCTGCCAGAAAGCCACTGGGCGCTGGCAGCTCCTGCGTGTTGGCTGGTGGGCACGTTTGGAGCTGAACTGGGCCTTTTCTTAGGATGCAGCATCCCTCTTTGCCAGGCAGGAGGGAACAGAAGGTGCTGGGTGAGGAAGAGTGTTGTCTGTGCCCCTGGACTCTCCTTGGGACTGGAATGAAGATGCAGTCAGGTCCCTCAAGGCTGTTTCCTGCTGCCCCTCTTCGCAGGATTGTGGATGAGGGAAGGGCAGAGAGCGGAGGACAGACAGACTCTCAGTGCCATCTTGCCCCTGGGTTGGCTCGTGGTGCCCAACAGCTTGCAGCAATCATTCCTGGCCCAGCTTTAAAGGGATTTCCCCCCAACTCCCTCTAGAAGCAGCTGTTTGTGGGAGGAGTAGGTGCAGACCTGCTGTGGCTCAGCACCCTCTTGTTACTGACCCTTTGTGTCTGGGACTGCTGCCCCTGGATGTCTCCATGACCATATGTGGCTCTGGGAATTTGCTGCAGCAGGCAGGTACGCTCAGTAACTGATGAGCCAGGTTTTATTGTCTCAAGATGCTTTTTTAAACAATTGCAGATGTAAGGCAGAGTTCATGTTTCCAGCTTCAGCAGATTTTGTTCAGAAAGGCTGACTATTTGCAGGAGAAGGGCATGATGAAGATGATTATTAGAAATGGATGCTTAAGTGGCGTAGAAGAAATGTGTTTATTAAGCAGAGTTCGGTGGGTTTTCTTTGTCACCTTGCTATGGCGTATCTGTGAAGGTTCTTGTGTGGCAGGGGAAATATCAGAATGCAGAAAGTCCTGTTGTAAAGAGAAACTGTGGGCTCGCAGCCCAGGAGACTCCAGAAGCTGTCTAGGTGCTCTTGCTGTAGGGGGCATTGGCCACTGGAGCTGGCAGGGACCACTGGCCACTGTGCATCTCTGGAGGAGGAGCATTGGGGAATATGGTTACTGGGACAGACATAATCCCTGGCTGGATTTAGTTGGGAATTTGCAGATTCTGCAACTGTCTGAACATACTTTGGGAACAGCTCAGCCACTGCTGGTTATTTAGGTTTGCAGTTCTGGTAGTTTTTCCCAGTCCCCTTCAAAGCAATGAAACTCAGCGTAAAGCTCCCACATTTGGTAAACTGCAGCTCCTTGCTGTGCAAGTCAAAGATCAAGTTTCACCTTGTTTCCAGAAGGAGATGCAGAAGGAAAGATAGATCATTCCTTTCTAATGAAATCTGTACATTCTGTAAAGCCAAGGTTTTCTGCCCCTTCCTGAGGGGAAGGGGAAATGCTTTCCAGGTGTCCCTCCTGCCCTGCTTTGTCTGTCAAGCCACATCTTCAGTTGATAGCAGACCTGTAAGGATAATCAGCTTTTTCCGTGAACTGGTATGAATTGTGGTTTGGGGCAACAGAATGTGTTTTGGGTTTTTTTCTGTTCTGCTGAGTTAGATAATAAAAAGATGGGAACACAGACTGAGTTGGAAGTGGCACAGCTGTCCTTCAGGAGGAAAAAATATAGGAAAATAGGACCCTGGGGTCTGTGGTGGAGAAGGCCAGGAAAACACCTGGAAAAGAGCATAACCCTCTACAGTGGGACTGTGAGGACAGTAAAGCAGCCAGAAACCTCAGATGGAGTGTGGAGGATCCCATCCATTCATGAACTGCAGCTTGAGGGAGCCCACTGCAGTGTCCCTGCCCGTGTCATATGTGTGGCACTCGGCTGTATGAAGAGATGGTCTGGCCCTGGGGCTGCCACAGTTTTCAGAAAGGAAAAATCTGAAAATCTTGCAACTGCAGTTACTTTGTTATGTTTGCAAACAATCTGGAAAATTAGGACAGGATATAAATATCTCACAAATGAGAACTGGAAATAGTCTTCAGGCTAAAGCAGTTTGTCATGCTTGAAAACATTGACTAAGATGTCAGAGACAGGCTGTGGAGGCAAAAGGAGGAAAGTAGTGTTTGCTGCAATAAGCGTCAGAGCTCTACAGAAAACCAGCAGACAAGGCACTTGCTTTCTGCTTTTTTTCTGGCTCTTTTCCTCTTCTGTAGTGAAGCCACAGCTTCAAAATAATTTATTACATAGTTGTCTACCAGAAGTAGGTTATCTGCTGCCTGTAGCAATATGAACAGGAAGGAGTAAGAGGACGATTTAAAAGAGGAGAATTTACCTTATTTCTTATGGCTTTATGACATCTTACTGGAAGTAAGTAACAGATCAAGGGGTACTTTGCTAATTGCTAATCTGTACTAGTGGCTAATGCAGCCACTGCTAATAGAAGTTCAGGAATGATGACTTTAGGTTGTATCAAACAGCAAGGAGATTCCTCTTCGTGAGCTTTTTTAAGAGAAGAGTTGGGAAACTATTTGAGAGCTTTTGTTAAAAAAAATTAGTGTCTCTGGATGAAGGCCAAGTGCCAGCTGCTCGGAGAACACTTTCCATATGAGTTCATTTGGGAATTGTGTGTCCTTCAGGGCACTAGTGCTGCATTACAGCTCCGACTGAATCACCTGCATGGCCGAGAGGATGAGTTCAGTGATGTGATCAGCCTCAGTAGCTGACCATCAGCAATTGGATATGTATAAGAGAGTATAAATTTTTTGTCTTTCTCTTTCTGTCTTTAGCAGTTTTTTTTAGACTCAGCTTGACTGGATTCATATAGGTTAGTCTGGTTCAAATGTGATAGGATTAAGCAGAACAAAGGGAAATCTGACCAGTGCAGGAAATTTGGGAACGCACTAAAAGGCCATATGCTTTGTTTTGTTTGGACTTGTGACTCAAGAGGGAAATGTAATACTTCCTGAGGATCTCCTTTAAATGTCCCCATTTGACCTCCACAGCACATGGATTTTTAGCTGAAAAAAATGCAGTCTTCTGGTTTTACTTTCCTCTCACAGTGACTGCAAACCCCAGCATGCTGCTGAAGCCTGGACCTGGCTGCAGTAACAGAAATGAAGCAGCACCTTGTACAAGAGCTGCAGCGCTCTGGGTTTCCAGAGGGCCACCTCAGCCAAGGCTTTCTCCCCTGTATTGAGCCTACAGTGAGAGGTGCCCAGCTTATGAAAAAGAGTAGCAGGGATTGGCACAGGTCGACATGCTGCTCTAGGAGTTGGAGTTTTGTTTGCCTACACAAAGAGCTGCTCTGGGACCTGTGAGATCCAAGTTTGTGACTTGCTGGCTTATTCTTCAGGACTGACTTTGACCAGAGCATGAGTCACTCTTCAGTGTCACCATCGCAGAGGAGCTTGTGGTTTTAAATGAGGGCTTCTTTTCTTACATCACCACTAAACATGTCAAGTCAGCTATCCTCCCTTAAGTTATTGCACACAGGAGCCTTTTAGACTATGTTCAGAAAGCGACTGAATTTGGGCTACTTGGGGTAAAGATATATAAACCCTAGATGATGCTTAGGCTCGATGCTGAGGTCTCCTTTAAACTGTTCCTGGGCTGGTATATTTTGTATGACTTCTTTGTGGAATGAGTGGGGCACTGCAGAGCCCACCCAGAAAGGCAGCCCCCTCCCCTGGGTCCCCAGCACTGAACGGTGAGGGGTGTTCCTCCAGCTCCCACAGTGAATGTGAACAGCCTGGCCAGTATGAGTGACAGGCAGGTTTATTCTCAAGAAATAGTGTGGGGTAATTGCTGTTTCTGCTTTCCATCAAAACTGTTTGCAGTTCTGTTAAGAAATCGGCTCAGGTTTGGTTTTATGAGTGTTCTAGACAGAACTGGACACCTTGCTCCTAAACAGTAATGGAAGAGGTGGAGTCAATGGATTTTCCAGTGGAGCAGCATTATTTTGATCTCCAAACGAGCCCCTGAAAGTCAGTGTTCCCTTTGAAGCCTTTGCTTTCAGGAAGAATACTGGCTGTGAATAGCTTGGCATTCGAGTCGTGGTGCTGTTCAGGTTTGCCTGGATTCATGTACTTTGTGTGATGCTTTTGCCGTGGAACAGGGAGAATGAGAAGTCCTTTGAAACACTACCATTTTCCTCTGCAAGTACAGAGAGGGCTGGGAGTGTGACTGTCAGCACAGCCGATGGCAGCCTCTATCATGAGCAGCAGGTCTCTGACACCTGCAGAGCTGTGGATTTTACCCATTAATCAGGTGGGGACTGGGACCACCTCTTCCTGCTGTATTTTTAAGTCATTAATTCCTGGTTATTTCCCTTTCAGTTAGGAGCAGTTACAAGCTCCTTCCAAGCTTTCCCATACTGGTGCTTCTCTTCCATGACTTTGGCTTTTTTGGGGCTTGTTCTTTGATAGCGTCTGTGTAAAATACCGAGACTGTCTGCAAATAAATTGGATTTGACAGGGGTATTGATTTCAGTGATTTTTTTCCACCAGGAGCTAGTTACCTAAAAGCAAATCCATTCCTTCCTTCTGTGTATACAGATCATGTGCAAGAGGAGGATACTGCCTGTTCCTTCTTTTCCTGTTTTCAGAAGCATGGCACACAAAGAGAAACACTGGATGTGACACTGGCACATCAGCTTCGCCTTTGAGGGAGGACAAATGGGAATTTTGATGGGGCACCTGCTGTATTTGGGTGTAAGACTTGTCTTAGTGCATAAATCAGTAGTTCTCCAAGCTGGACTGTGGAAATCTGGTGGATTCTGAGGAAATGATGAGGCTTAATAGAAGTGTTCCTGTTCCCAGTACAGCTGTGATGAATACGCATCGCTGATCTGCTGGATACAGTTCCACTGCATCTTCAGGGTCAAGCTACCCTTAGCCAGTGCCCAGAGGGAAGAGGGGAAGTGGAGAGAAACAGCGTGCTAGGGCATGTTCCATCTCTGATCAGTCCCGATTGGTGTCTGTGTTTGGGGTTTATGGCTACCTTAGAGTGAGATACGAGGCTAAGCATTTTCACCTCGCCTATTTTAGATTGATTATAGAGTGCTCTTATTTAAGCAGGCTGTGCAGTCAGGTGAAGACTTGTTTAAATGTAATAACATGATTGGGAAATGACCGTTCTCTGGCAAGAGCGAAATACCTAAGGAAGGCATCTCTCCAAGTTGCCAGGTCCCTATTAGTGGTCATTCTGTGATGCACATCTGCTTAACATCAGACTGCCTTATTCATCTGAAAAACCTGAGCTGGCTGTTGCTCCGGAGAAGAAGAGAGCACTTAAGAACCTGTTTCAGAACTCCCTGCTGTGCCTCAGCTCAGCGGCAGAAGAATCTGCTTTCTATTATAGTGATAAATTGCTTAATTGGAGGTGTAAGCAACCCCCACTGTAAAATTTGTCTCTGTCAGATATATAAAGCATTGATTTTCTTTGTTTGCTAATGCAAAGCCCCCTAGTATGGAGCTGTAGTCTTCCATCACCCTGCTACCAAGCAGAGGTCTGTGCTAGCATAGCTGGGGTGTGTTTCACATGTGTCAGCCTTGTGCTCTCCCTGCCATGTTGGGCCTCTTCTACCAGTGACGTGGGAACACCCCATCCCTCTTGGCCCCGTGTGTGAGTCACTTGGGGTTCCCACTGGATTCTGTTTTGTGGGGGATTTTATTAAATATACAGTGATAAATTTATCTTCTGGAATCCTATTCTTAACCCCCTGAAGTGAGACACTGGAGTCCCCCAGCAGATGTTATCACCAAATTGTTCTTAAACACTGCTGTAAGGGCAAGCTCCCCTGACTGCCCCCAGAGCACAGGGAGCACTGATGGTTATCTTGCTGCTGCACACGAGAACCAACCCCAACCTGGGAAAGCCAGAAGTGCCACAGGGCTCTGCTCATGCAGACTCCAAGAGGATCCATAAGTGCTGCTCTCAGATCAGGTAACAGTGGAAGCTGCTGCAGAATAAAATGTGAGGAGTGTTGGAGTGAAGGACACATCAGAGGGTAGAGGTGGCCTTCCTGCTTTTTCTAGCTGTCTGTGTGAGCCGCAGCCCAGAGTCTGAAAACAGCCCCAGCTTTCTAATCAAGTTTTGTCAACCCTTCACTGTTCATTTTCCGTTTCTCTTTTTGTCTCCTTCTACTTACTTTTCTTTTCTGCTTCACTTTCCCTCCTCCCACATCTTGGTTTGGATGATTCAGTCCTGGGCACTCAGGCATGTGAGCCAAGTGTCTTTGCATGCATGAGAATGGTTGCCAAGCTTGTACCCTTCATTCTAGGTCTTTACTGCAAGCCTGGGCATGCTCTTGAGCAAAGGCATTAGGAGCCCTGGGAATAAACATTTCCAGCCTCACAAATTTTGAATTCCTATCATCTGCTTCCCATTCTAGGAGACATCCTAAAGATTTCTTCCCATGTGAGGTATGAGCAATCTCTGCTTCTGTCAAGTTTTTCTTGTGCGCAGACAGTCTGAGATCTGCTGCTTTCCATTTATGCCTCTTTTCCCCAGCCATAGCCCATTAACATCATCCAAGTCTCTGCCTGATGGCTCTTTGCCAGAGCTCATCTCCTCAGCAATGTGTATGCATGGATGTCCACTTTTTTTATTTTAGCAGCCCCAGGAGACACCAGATTTCCCTGATTTGTTTTTTTTCCAGAAGGACGTTTCCATTCTCTTCCCATTAATACCAGAAGTGCTCCTGCTGCTGGTGGCCAGTCTTTCAGAACTGTTTGGGGCTGGATAGGTTCTCATTGCGTTGTGCCAGGTTTGACTTTGACGGTGGTGCTGCTCGTTTGTTCCAGAGCAGCAGGCTTGTTGCTCACCAGCAGGATGAAGGGAACTCGAGTGCACCTTGGGGCTTCTAGTGGGCCAGTATTTTGGTCTGGGTTTGAACAAGGTGACTGCATGTATCTGGGGTTTTTTTCAGTTTTTTTCCCTAGTGAGGTTGCAAATGACTCAGTATTCTGTGTATATTAATATTCTTGAAGATTTTTGTAAAAATGGATTAAAATTCAGAGCAGCAATTTTTATGTTGGTTTGGTAGCAGCCTCCAAACAGGCCCCCTCAGACCCTGTAAGAGCTTTCCCTCACCGGTGTCAGATGAGAAGTTACGTCACTGCGCTGCTCAGGAGCCGCTCCAGGGCTGAAGTACCCCAAGGCTGCGGCCAGTCCGACCAGTATGGAGCAGGACCCCCTCCCCAGCTCTGCCTGTGTCCCCCCTGGGAGCAGCTGGTCCAGCCTGCACCGAGGAGGGGCTGGGGCCCCCGCCAGTGCTGTCCGCTGGGAGCTGCTGCACTCGGCTGGCTGCTGCCCTCACCCTGACAGCTCCTTTCTGGAGGTTTGGAATTGGGTCACAGCAGCTGCTGGATAGCAAAGGAAGTGCACATGGAAGAATCACAGAGGAGTCAGGGTCAGGACACTGGAGCAAACAGCCTTGCTGAGGCAGCAGGTATGTGTTGGGCAGGAGGAACACATCCCTGCCATTGGCTCCTTGCCCTGCTGCCTGGCTGGGTCCTCTGGATTTGCCAGGTGGAAGGTAGGCCCCTGTCCTAGGAGATGTAGTGGGCAAAAGAATCTGATTCTCAGATAATTTGTCTTGTTAAATACAGCTGGTTTTTGGTGGTAAGAACTCGGGTTTTCAAAGAGCTGTATTTAGGTAGGATGTGCCCAAGGGACAGAGGCTCCAGCTGCTGAAATGCCGTTGTCTTTGCTGCAGTCCCAAGGTTGTGTGGGGCTCAGGACCCTGATGCTGCACAATAAGAACTGTGCTCTTTGGAGCATGGTGTGCATGGCCAAGCAGAGGCACGTGAAGATGCTGGTGACTGCAGTGGCCTACAGGTACTGCGAGATAAGCTGCAGAGGTATTTCCCTCCTCCCAGCTAAGTGATGGCTGCAAGTGTGTCAGTTTTCCAGCAGCAGTTATTCAATGGCTGTTTAGCTTGGAGAAAAGAGACTGCAGGATCCTCGTGGTGGCTCAGCCTGCAGCATGGCTGTGTGCAGTTGTGCACTCTGCTGATGCCTCTCTTGCAGTGCTTTGGCCTCAGTCCACAGGAGTCTGGTGCTTTGATGTGAACTTGTGGCATGAAGAGTGGACAGAGCAGGCATTTGTTTGCAGCGTTCTCTGCAGGTGACTGTCATTATTTATCTGCTTTAGTAAGAGCTGCCATATAGAGAATGGTTGAGTTAGCAGGGCCTGGCGTAGGTGTTACAGTAAGCATGAGAGGTGACCTGAGGTGTGGCCGCCTGTGGGGGAGGCACTGCTTTGTGGGCAGCTGGGGTTGGTCCTGGAGTGCAGTTTTCTGCAGCAATCACTCTCTCCATCTCCTTAGTGGTCTCTACATGTTTGCGGAGCCATCCTTCCCCTCTGCCGGCTACACACGCACACTACACACTTCAGAGAAAGACGTAACCCAAGGCATGCCCTCCCGAGTCGACCCCATCCATTCCTGTTGCCTCCACCTTAGCTGCCCTGAGGGGTTTAGAATTGCAAAGAGCTGGTTTTCTAGCTGGTAATCACATCTTTCTTCAGGGTGGCCTCTTGTGGTCTGGATTTCTGCGACTGGGGCCATCTAACTTGTTTCCATGAACACTTGTACTTACGTTGCCTCTCTTACCCCCACAGGCAGCGTCCTCGGCACTGAGCAGCCTGGGCCACGTGTACACGGCCATCGGGGACTACCCAAACGCGCTGGCCAGCCACAAGCAGTGTGTCCTCCTCGCCAAGCAGTCCAAAGACGAGCTCTCTGAGGCGCGGGAGCTGGGCAACATGGGAGCAGTGTACATTGCAATGGGGGATTTCGAAAACGCAGTGCAGTGCCATGAACAACATCTGAAGATCGCCAAGGAGCTGGGGAACAAGCGGGAGGAAGCTCGAGCCTACAGCAACCTGGGCAGTGCTTACCACTACCGCAGGAACTTTGACAAAGCCATGTCCTACCACAACTACGTGTTGGAGTTGGCCCAGGAGCTGGCTGAGAAGGCCATTGAGATGCGAGCTTATGCCGGCCTGGGCCATGCAGCCAGATGCATGCAGGACCTGGAGAGGGCTAAGCAGTACCATGAAGAGCAGTTGCACATTGCTGAGAGCCTGCAGGACCGAGCTGCTGAAGGCAGAGCCTCCTCCAATCTAGGTAAGGCCCTGACATGGAGCAGAATTCGTCAGGGAATGCTGAGACCATCAGAGCTGCTGCCAGGATGCAGGAGGTCTGCTGTGTGCTGTCTTCTTAGTCACCCCAGTTTCACCAGACTGCCTTAATAAATTAAACAGGCCCTTGGCAGATTGTGTGCTGCTGTAATGTATTCCATGTTCAATTATTAAATTCCTCAAAAAGGCACTAGAAAGCACAAACTCACAGCAAAAGGGAAATGAAAAGATAAAATGCATTTGAGGAGCTCTTCAGGAGTCAGAAATAAATGTAATTCTTGCGCTAATGCAAGTAGCGACACAGTTTGTTACCTGGCCATTTCTTTGGGAGCTTGTCAGCTGTATTATGTGGATACATTGCTGCCTTGTAAGCTGGGAGACATATGGGTCAAATCCTAACTGAGTTTGTTTTCAGAATGTACATATTGAAATACTAGAGCGTAGGAGTCTTCTGTTCTCCTGAGAAGCAGCATTGGCATGCTGCTGGCAGGCTGGGAGGGACTGAGTTACATCCAAGTGAAGCCCATTCCTGCTGCTGCTTCGCAGTGCCAGATGTGGGAGCGACCAAAGATACATTTCCATCTCTGCCATGGCTGTGGCAGTTGTGCTGCTGATGCTCCAGCTGTCGTTCAGGATGCGTTCTCAGCTGGCTGGGAATGGCAGAGCAGGGATGGTGCTGGGATAACAAAATAAGTGTTTGCTGGCAGTCCCTGAATCCCAGCTCTTGCAGGCTGCCCCACGTGGTAAATTAGCTCCTGTTTCTGCTTGGCAGGTGGCACTTGGTTCATTTGTAGATGCTAATTGTACTCTGATGTTATCAACAGCAGGTAATTGAAAAGAGCTTGATGAATTACTTAATTTCTCTTAGTAGCTGAGTCTTCAGGAGCTGAATAAGAAGATAAGGGGAACTGAGGAAAACAGAAGAGTCCCAGCTTTTTAATTAGTGTTGCAAATCTCCTCCTTTGCATAAATTGGGGCAGATTTGTGAGGCAAAATAGGTCTGTGGGACAAAACTTCTTGTTGGCAGCTTAGCATGATAGAACAGTGAGCATTGACAAGGTTTCTGTTAGTGTGACAGCACCCAACAGGCAGCAGTGATGGGGAAGGAGGTTTTGCATGAATAGCAAAGCACAAACTACATCCCCCATCTCTGCTTTAGGGTGGGGCCTGTCTTGGGGGAATGCAGAGACATGAGAGATGCACTAGTCTGTGCCAGGGATAGTGGAACAGGACCTTGGGTTGTCCAGGCAGGGACAGGGTGAGGTATAAATGTTGGGTCCTTGGTGGGGTGATGGAATGCTGTCCTTGGCTATGCTTGGGAACACACTGGCTTCCCAGCTCAGTCAGGACTAAGGGAAAGCTCCTCATGCTGTGAAGCTTAACTTCCTGTGTTTGGTTTCCAGAGGAGGCTGAGCAGAGTGTGCAGGCTCTTTTGGTAGCATGGTTCCTGGGATGTGTTCGACCGTGAGCGCCTCTAAAATGAGGTGGACATGCTCTGAGCAGCGCTGACAAACCTCCAGAGACCAGAAGCACTTTGATCCACCTTCCTACAGAAACCCTTTCTGCTTTCTGGAGAATTGCCCCAGTTCTTTCTGAGCAAATCCCAAAAACTGAGGAAATGCAGTCTGGAGAAGTGGAAGCTGTCACTTGGTTGTGTTTTAGTTCCCTGCATGAGTGTTCTGATGAGCCCTCTTGGGTTTTCCATGTCTTCTTGTCCTTTTTCTGTGATCTCTTTGCCCCTGGGCAGACCACGGCTTGTTTGCCAGAAGGAAGAGCCTGGTTCAGCTGCTCTAGTATTTCTCCTGATTGCCTCTGTGTGCAGTGTAGTCTGTCTCTGTGCTAGTCAGAATCAGAAAAAAACCTAGCAAACTGGTACAGAAAACTTGAGATAAGCTGGGCTGGGCAGTTCGCTGTCATTGCTGGCACTTACAGTGCTGCTGCTTCCTGGGTTTGCTGTGCCTCATCCCAGAACAAAGCAAGTGTTGCTGCAAAAAGAAGCAACTTGCTCTTGTTCCTCAACCTTCACAGTACCCGCGTGCAGTTTCAATTCTCACTGTCTCAAACTCAGTCAAGTTGGGACCAGAAAATTCATCCTAATGTCATAACTAATCTTAACAGCAGCTTTGGATTTAATGATGCTTTCATCATGTAATTCCAGAAATTTTCATTACGAAAAAAGAGTTTTGGTGCAGCAGAGAATGTTTTTCTATGTTGGATTTAAGCCTAAGTATAATTTTCAGTTGGTATGCTGACTCAGCCACTCCCCACTTTGTGTTAGAATAGTTCTCCTAGCGTCTGAGTGCGGGGTCTCACGTTTCAGCTGTTATTTGGCTGTATTTTTTGTCTTCTCTGTCAGAGTCAAGTTATACTGGAGAAAGAGAACATGCAGTTCTTGTTGAGAGTATTACTGTTGTTTAAAATGCATCCAGTACCAATTAAAAAGTCTTAATTGTCTCTTTCATCTAATCCACATGCAAAACAAAACCTCGTCAAAATAGCCATGCTGACAGGCAAAAAAAATGTATCTAAATGTGTGTTTCCAGGCCAGAATGTTGGAGTTGGCCTCTTCGCTGAACCAACAGACATTTTCTGTTTGCGTCTCCCTGATGTGGATGGAAAGCACCCTTAAGTGTAGTATCCAGCGCTGAGCAGGGCAGACATGGACTGTAATGGAGCCCAGCTGCTGCAGGGCTCTGCAGGGACATACACTCTGCTCTGGGACACGGTGAGCAGAAGGTGGTGGACTGAGGGTGAGGCACAAGATATCAGCCCTTCACAACGAGGAGATGTGGAGTTTAACCAGAAGTCTCAGGTTGTCAGTCTTTGCAAAGCATCTGGTGTTTCCAAACACCCAGGCTCCACGTGGAGACATGGCTTTCCAGCCTCTGCAGTTCCCATTGCAACAAAGAGAGGACACTGCACATTATTAGTAGAACACAGTTTAAAATCTCTTGGTGCTGCCTCTTTGCAGTTCCGAGAAAACTTCTGTACCTGTTTTCATGTGCTCGCCATGTTGCCCGAAGATGCCAGATATTTTCTCTTGAAGCTTTTGCAATTAATGTCAGAAAACATTTTCAGGACTTTCTTCCGTGTCTCCTGCATCTCCAGGCCTGTTCACAAATGTTTGCAAAGTAGCCACGAGCATTATTAGCACACTTTATTTGAAGCATAGGTGGTACCATCAGCAGATTCAAAGCGCTTGTTCCCATATTTCGTAACAAGTGCAAGATGATTTAACTGAAATTGAAAAGCAGCTGCAAGTGCTGTCTTGCTTATTGTGTTGAGTTTGAGCTCTGGAGCCACCAGGTATCACTGTTGGAAAATAAAAGAAAAGGCAATTTTATAAGGCCAAACTGTCCAGTTGTTGTGGTGAATGCGTGCTTCATGTGCCACTTAAAACCTGTACCGGGATTTGCCTGTTAGAAGCAAGGAGACAATTTATTCGGAAGGGCTGTGCCCTGTCGGCTGTGCCAGGGCCACATCTGGCCTGGTGCTGTGGGGAAAGGAATGGGGCTTCCTGGTGTGGAGAGCCAGGGAGAGGGCCGGGCTGCCGGTGTGTGGGGTGCTCCAGAGAGTTAGTGCGGGGGCGTGTGTTCATTGAGCTCCTTTCTGTTGTTTTTCAGGAATCATTCACCAGATGAAAGGTGACTACGACACCGCGCTGCGGCTGCACAAGACACACCTGTCCATAGCGCAGGAGCTGAGCGATTACGCGGCCCAGGGCCGGGCCTACGGCAACATGGGCAACGCTTACAACGCTCTTGGCATGTACGACCAGGCTGTCAAGTACCATCGGCAGGAGCTGCAGATTTCCATGGAAGTCAACGACCGTGCCTCTCAGGCGTCCACACATGGCAACTTGGCAGTTGCCTATCAGGCTCTGGGTGCCCATGACCGTGCTCTGCAGCACTACCAAAATCATCTCAACATTGCGCGGGAGCTGCGGGACATCCAGAGCGAAGCACGGGCCCTCAGCAATTTGGGCAACTTCCACTGCTCACGGGGAGAGTACGTGCAGGCGGCCCCGTACTACGAGCAGTACCTGCGCTTGTCCCCAGAGCTGCAGGACATGGAAGGGGAGGGGAAGGTTTGCCATAACCTTGGCTATGCCCATTATTGCCTCGGCAACTATGAGGAAGCTGTTAAGTACTACGAGCAGGATCTTGCTTTAGCAAAGGATCTGCATGACAAGCTGAGCCAAGCCAAGGCCTATTGCAACCTGGGCCTGGCCTTCAAAGCCTTGATGGACTTCAGCAAAGCAGAGGAGTGTCAAAAGTACCTCTTGTCCCTGGCACAGTCTCTGAACAATTCCCAGGCCAAATTCCGAGCCCTGGGGAACTTGGGGGATATTTTTGTCTGTAAAAGAGACATACATGGTGCAATAAAATTTTATGAGCAGCAGTTGAGCTTAGCCCATCATGTTAAAGACAGGAGACTGGAAGCCAGTGCCTATGCAGCCTTGGGCTCTGCATACAGGATGGTACAGAAGTGCGACAAGGCTTTAGGTTACCACACGCAGGAGCTGGAGGTATATCAGGAGCTGGGGGATATGCCGGGTGAATGCAGAGCACATGGTCACCTTGCTGCAGTGTATATGTCACTTGGGAAGTACACCATGGCCTTCAAGTGCTACGAAGAACAGCTGGAGCTGGGGCAGAAGTTAAAGGACCCCAGCATCGAAGCCCAAGTCTACGGTAACATGGGCATTACCAAGATGAACATGAACGTCATGGAGGAAGCGATTGGCTACTTTGAACAACAGCTGGCCATGCTGCAGCAACTCAGTGGGAATGAGTCCGTGTTAGATCGGGGACGAGCATATGGGAACCTGGGAGATTGTTATGAGGCTCTGGGAGATTTTGAGGAAGCTATAAAGTATTACGAACAGTACCTGTCTGTGGCTCAAAGTTTGAACCGTATGCAAGATCAGGCAAAGGCCTACCGAGGCTTGGGCAGTGGGCACAGGTAAGGAGCTGCACGTGTGTTCCAGTGCCAGTGAAGTACAAGTCTGTACGGATGCGGTGTTACTGATGGCGTGTGTTTCGTGGCCATTGCACACAGGCAGAGAGATGTGGCACAGGAGCAAATCACAGTCTCTGAGTGCTAAAGACTGTGCTGCCAGCTCAGATAATGAAGCTGATGTTGCTCTGTCTAGAGAAGAGGAAGGCTTTATGGGGTGGCAGGAGGAGCACCATTGATTTGACGGTGGTGGGGATGTCTCCTGGGGGAGCATTCATCTCTCTCTGAAAGGTTTGAGCTGGCCTCAGGGGAAACAACGAAACATCTTCTCTCAAGGAAATACTGGTAAAAAATAAACATTGCTGTTGTCTTCCCTTGTAGGGCTATGGGAAGTTTGCAGCAGGCTCTGGTGTGCTTTGAGAAGAGGCTTGTCGTGGCACATGAGCTGGGGGAGGCATTTAACAAAGCCCAGGCCTATGGGGAGCTGGGCAGCCTGCACAGCCAACTGGGGAACTACGAGCAAGCCATTTCCTGCCTGGAGCGGCAGCTGAACATCGCTCGGGAGATGAAGGACCGAGCCCTGGAGAGCGACGCTGCCTGTGGCCTGGGCGGGGTCTACCAGCAGATGGGCGAGTACGAGACCGCCCTGCAGTACCACCAGCTGGACCTGCAGATCGCTGAGGAGACCAACAACCCCGCTGGCCAGGGCCGGGCCTACGGCAACCTGGGCCTGACCTACGAGTCCTTGGGCACCTACGAGAGGGCGGTGGTTTATCAGGAGCAGCACCTCAGCATTGCAGCACAAATGAACGACCTTGTAGCCAAAACTGTGTCTTACAGCAGCCTGGGGAGGACTCACCATGCTTTACAGAACTACTCTCAGGCTGTGATGTATCTGCAGGAAGGTAAGAGGCTTAGTTACACAACAGAGCATGCAGTGGTGGGGTCGAAGGGGTAGAAGGGAGACTTGAAGACGTGGAGAGATGAAGTACTGTGAGCATGGCACTAAGAGGATGTGTTTGTTAGTTGCCTTTGATGCAGAAGCTCTTGCAGACATCCATAGCTCCTGCTGTGAGTAGCTGTCCAAGGGACTGATATGGTCAGCATGCCGTCTCCACTGGAGCCTTCCTGGTGTCCTGTAGGCAAAGCATGATCTGTGCCTACCTGGGGGCATCTCAGCTGCCTCAGAGCATAAATCTTAGTCTCTATCTGTCAGAGTCTCTTTGTAAAGCTCATTTGTGCCGAGCCTAGAATGTGTAAAACTTCTCCATAAACAGCCTTGCATTCCAGGAACTGACTCGGGGAAAACCATAGGGGATCCCTCTGATTCTGAGAGATCCTGAGAGGTCTCAAACTCAAACAGATGTATGCCTTGCTGATAGCCACCTGGCTTTTCCTTCTGTGTTCACCTGGGAGTCAGACCAGGTGGGTGAATGTCCTCTAAACTGTGAGTGAAAACAAGTGGTGTTTGATAGGGAGGTGAGGGAGGTTCAGCCCAAGGTGTCCAGAAGCCATCTGCCACTGCTGAGCACAGGATCAGTGCTGGCCTGGCAGTTGTGCTGCTTCAAGGGGTTCCAGCTGATCAAGGTGTGGGCTCTGATGGAGCAGATGAGCAGTATAGCTGGAGTATACGAAGCTGGAGGCAGAAGGATTAATTACGTCAGTTAGTCCGGTTTTCCTGAAACTGACCTTGGCAGGATTCCAGTATGCTGTTGGAAGGGGAGAAATGAAACATAGCTCCTTCTCCTGGTGTGCCACAGAATTCCTGCAAGGCCTGGGAATGCTGAGCAGCGTGGTGACAGCCGGGGCCCTGCTCCCCAGGCCAGGGGAAACCTGAGGTGCCTCAGAGGAGTTGTCCCTGTTGTCAGCAGGGGCCACCAAGGTGAGAGGTTTGAAGCATGGTGGAAGCGGGGACAGCACTGAATGTGCTGCTGGAAGTGAAACGAGTTCCAAGTCATTCAGGTCAGGCCCCTGCCCTGTGCTCTGGCTCAGCACATAAGCCGTGCAGAGCCTGCCAGAAGGCTGGGGAGAGCTGATAGGAAACAAGACAGTAATGTGTAAAGAGGCATCTTTTCTGGCACTGTTTGGCAGCTCAGTGTGATTTTGTTTGTTTGTGTGGCTTTTAGAGTTTAAAAGCCCTGATAGGGGCTTACTGGGTGTATCTCAGGGGATGGCACCTTAACTTAGCTTAGGGAGGTCTCGATCCGCAGAAATGTCTGTCTCACTGAGGCACCTCTCAAGCTGGTGCCAGTGTGGGGACTGGCAGCATCTGCCTGGCACTGGCACTGTCCTGCTTGCCGTCCTGGTGCTTTCCCTACCCTACTTGCTGTCCCAGCATGGGCAGCTCCATGGCTGTCCCTGCACAGGAGCCCTGCCCTGTGGGACTGAGGCCACAGCCTGCTAGACTGCCATGGCCCATTCTCTCCTCGGGCACTCTCTCACTGCCTTCTTTTCAGGACTGAGACTGGCAGAACAGCTGGGACGCAGAGAAGATGAAGCAAAAATCCGTCACGGCCTTGGCCTCTCCCTCTGGGCGAGTGGGAACCTGGAGGAGTCCCAGCACCAGGTATACCATGGCCTGCCCTGTGCTGAAGGGCTTGTGGCATCCAAGCCCTTTGGGTCATTCCTGTCCTTAAGGAAGGAAGTGTCTGGTGTGTCCCGGGAAGGGTCTGAGCCAGACCTCCCCTGCTGGAGGGGATGCTGGCCCTGGATCCTCCTGCTTTCCCAGCCGGTGCTTTGTGCTGTGTCTGTCAGGAATTCACTGTGGCTGTTTTCCCTCCCAGCTCTACCGGGCCTCTGCACTGTTTGAAACCATCCGACACGAGGTGCAGCTGAGCACAGATTACAAGCTGTCACTCTTCGACCTGCAGACATCCTCCTATCAGGCCCTCCAGCGGGTGCTCGTCAGTCTGGGTAAGAGGTGCCGTTAGATGCTGAGGCTGAACTCAGGCTCGTGCCACGAGTTGCAGGAAGGCATTCACGGTTTGTCCTTTGCTCCTCAGCTGTCTGGCCCCGCGCAGCATTTCTGTGCCAGGGCAGCAATAGGGGTGTCCAGCCTTGCCTTTTGGGCACCTTGGGTTCTGCTTCTTCCATTGATTTGCCTTTCTGTGACTAGCTGTGTTACTGCCTGCAGCAAATACGATCTGTGGCACTGTATTCCAATACAGAGACTGCTCCTTTGAGAAACGAGTGATGCTGCTTGTCATCCCCAGGTTTCAGTTGGGGTTGGGATAGCAGCTGTCCCTGTCCCTGCATACGGTGCTGCAGACCACACTTGTGGCAGGTCTGAGAGATGGCTTTGTCTTTTTAGGTCACCATGATGAGGCATTGGCAGTAGCAGAGAGAGGACGAACGAGGGCATTTGCTGACCTGCTTGTGGAACGTCAGACTGGGCAGCAGGACTCAGATCCCTATTCTCCAGTGACCCTTGACCAGGTCCTGGAGACTGTGAATGGCCAGAGGGGACTTGTTCTCTACTATTCACTGGCTGCAGGTTATCTGTACAGCTGGCTGCTGGCTCCTGGGGCAGGTGAGCTCCTTTGTGGACAGGCAAGCCTGGGAACAGGCCTTACAAAGGGAGAATTGTACCATTTGTAACTAGAAATTAATTTGGGAACAGTGTGAACATAGGAAGGAATCATTTCTGTCTAGTGCCTTAAAGCGGAATAGACTAAAACCTATGGCATAGCCATGGCAATAATGACACAAAAGTGCTTATTCAGGGCTTTGATATCACCTGGAGATGGAAATGTTTCAAGTGTTTAATATTTCCATTTTTCAACCTCCTCCTGTATGTATTTCCCACAGGGCAGAGCAGAGCAGTAATGAGATTCCAAGTATGTTGGCTCTGTGAGAATCTTCTATACATAAGAATCTCTACTTTAATTATATTTTTATGCTTTATCCTTCCAAAGCTTTTGACATTTATTCACTGAAGTGGATTGCAGAAAACAGAAGGGCATTCCCCAGTTCCTGATATGCCATTGAACTGCCTGATCCTCACATGAATGTGGAAACACTTATCACAGAGGAGCAAGGAGGATTAATTTGAAGAGGATTGCTTTTTGCAGACAGCTGTTGTTCATTATCTAATAAAGTGATGACTGTAAATTCTGACGAGTTCTTTCTGGCTATAATTTAATAATTGCAGCCCTTCACCATGACAAAGCTTGTGATAAAAAGCACTATTTAGATTGCATGAAAAATGCTTCGGAAAGAAAGCAAACACACATGCCTGACTTATATGGGTTGACAGAGGTTGGAAGAGCCACTTTTTGGGGGTATTTTGTAATGTTGCATGTCTGAGCGTAGGATGGGCTTGTCCTGCTGTGCATCCAGTCACTAATTGGCTCTTCAGGCCTGTAGTTTGCACAATAAAATGCTAGTAATTCTACAGTATCTCTATCAAGCTGAGCTTATTAAAATTATATGGATCAAGTGTAGGGTTTGCCACTGGGCTTCATGATCAGTCTCTTCCTTGCCCACTGGGTCTTGTAGAAAAGCAGTTGCAGTCTTCGGGCCTGTGGGTTTGTGACTACCTCTTTGGGGGTTCTGTCAGGTGATGGGAAGGAAAGGGGCTGTGGGGGGGCTTCAGGAGGTCTGCTCAGGCAGCCCAGGGTCCTTGTCCCACTGAGGTGGAACCCTCTGAGCCTCCTGGCTGTTACTGTGTTTGCTGCAGGAGGAGTTGCTTTATTCTTTGTTCTTCTGCTCTTCCTAACTGGTTTAATAATTGATGCTGCCAAGGCATCCAGAGCAGCCTTTTACTGTTGATCACAGGCTGCAGAATTAATTACATCAGGAAGCATAGACCAGTCTGAGGGGAAGAAGGTTTTATCTGCACTAGTAGTTGAATTCTCAGCAAAACAGTGAGTGGCCTTTATCTGGTTTACCCATTGTGGAATGCTATCTTTTAATAATTTACTGTGCTTTAATCCATCTTCTTTCTTTTTATAGAAGGTATTTTCATGCATATGAGTGAAATGAGAAATCTGTGTGTGATGTGAGGAGGTTCTGCTGTAGTAACAGCACTTTTTCAGCATTTGAGCCTTGTGTGTTCAGTTAATGTCAGAGGCTGTTAATAGGTGTTTTTCATGTGCATCTTTTGAAATGTGAATTACTGTAGTAGGGGCTTGTATGAAAGATCTGGTTTATAATTTATATGAGTGCTGCAATAGTAAAGGCATTCTGAGCATCTCATAAAAGCTCTGTTCTGCCTTTGTACCTTTGGGCCATTATCTGCAAAGTACAAACCCAGCTTTTAAAAGCAAGGTTGGAAATGCTGGAGAAGCCCGGTGAAGACTTGGCACAAAACACTTTGCCCCAGTTGTGCTGGAAATGCCAAATGCTTGGGGCTGTGCTGTCTCCTTAGACATCTGCTGGCAACACTGTTTCCTGCCCTACAGAAATAACCTCCTGATTCTGGTGCCTTGCAGGAATTCTGAAATTCCACGAGTATTATCTGGGTGACAGCCTGACAGAAAATGCTGGGGACTTCCATGAAGCCAACAGCATGACCCTGCAGATGCTGACAAACTCGGCACTGGAGCAGCACATCTCCAGTGTGCGGGAGGCTCTGGGAGTGGATTCCTACTATACCCGGTGAGTTGGGATGGAGGGGTCTAACATCCTGGTTTCCACTCTCCCACCTGAATTTATAATAGTCTGGGATGATCTAATTGTCTGAGAAGTCTGAGAACTGAGAGTCAGACAGAGGCAAATTTTCAGTGCAGCAACAAAAAAAATGGCTTTGGTTGTGTATCCGTGGCTATTTTACTGCCAACCAACTCTGTGTACATGCAAGTAAGGTCTGAACCCATGAACTTGATGGTGAATGTATAGATTGGATGAGGAGGCAGGTGCCATGTCTGACTGTATATGGACAGATTTCATCCTGCTTACAGTCTCCAGTGTAATTAATTCTCTTCCAATGGTTTGCTTTGAAAAACTGCAAATACCATAGGAATTCCACCCCCCCCCGCAGTATGTTCCCATGTGTCTATGACTGAGTAAATAATTTAGAGTGAATTAATCCATCTGATGAACATCAGCAAAGAGGGAGGAACCTTACTGCAGTCCATTACTCAGATAGGTCCCACAACTGTTTTCTTATGTTTTTATCCTATGGATTTATTGCCAGGCAGATTTTTCTGCTTATTTATACTCAATCTCATGATTTCTCATGGTATTTGTTTTGATTTATTGATTGGATGAGTATGAAAATAGTTTCTATGCTGACCTTTACAAGCAGTTTTTCTCTGAATGCTTCTGTCTGAAAAGCAGAGTTGGCGGTGTCCCTGTCCTTGCATGTTCTTTGGGAATGCCATGCATAGGTATCAGTTCATCATCAGGATGTGGCATCAGTTCACCTTGTTTTGTAAGTGAACGTTGCTGTGTCATCATACATGGCTTGACTTGGAGTGTTAGTGACACACCAGCTGTGTGGCCTGGTTCACTACAGGTGCAAAGGGAACGTAAATGCTGAACGTGTGGCTGATTTCTTATCCAGCCCCCAGAATTGGAGGGGGTGAAAGCACTGGATCTTTGAGGTTATACCATGTTTTAGTCTTCTTTTAAACTGTTTTGCATTTTTCTGCAGCACTGAGATGTGTGAGCAAAGCAGTTCTGTGATTCAGAAGGTG
Organism: Oxyruncus cristatus; assembly: GCA_013399855.1. Classification (NCBI taxonomy): domain Eukaryota; kingdom Metazoa; phylum Chordata; class Aves; order Passeriformes; family Cotingidae; genus Oxyruncus; species Oxyruncus cristatus. The sequence continues at coordinate 55,625 of VXAY01004936.1, read as the reverse complement.
ACATCCAAGCCCACATGTTGATTGTTGAGTCTTACCCTGCAGACAGGCAGATACAGTTTTCAGTTCTACTAAACATTTGTCACCACAGATTCTCCTCCTGGCAAAGGCAGTCCTTCAGTCTTTAGGTTCTGGGATGAGTTTCTAATTTACTGAGATGTCAGCTTCTTCCTCACTTTTTGGTGATGGTAGGGGTATGTTTTTGGTTAAGGATTCTGGATTTCATGCTTGTCTCTGAGATACTTGAACCAAAGTGGTGTGATCATAGGTGGAAGGTCTTTCCCCACTTCAAAATTATGTGCAGGGAATCAAGCACAAATCTTCACTGTTCCATGTGGATGAACATTATGTTCTGCTTTGAAACTCTTTCCCCAGGTGGATCGAGTGCTTACCCCCCAGCCCTGCTGACTGTGACCACTCTCCAGCCCCCAGAGCCCTGACCCCTGTGCTCTGCCCAGCACCAGAGAACAGCAGGCTGTGAATATGCACAGCCCACACGCGGGAAGCTTGTGTCTGACTGACTGCTCAGTCCCTGGCTTGCTGGAGTGCCCTGCAGCTGTGTGCTTTGAGGTTCAGGTTGAAGGGTTGTTGCTGTCCATGCTACTGAGAGCAGGGTCAGAGGTCCTGCTGTGCCTCCAGAGCACATCTTGCAGCTTTCTGGAGAGGATGTCCCGTCAGGACTTCGTTTTGGTGTTCAGTTCCACAGTACTATTAGAAATGGTTCCTTTCAGCTGGTCTAATTAGACTGAAAAGTAATGCATTCTTGCAAAAAAAAGAAGTGTGAGGGATTTTAAAGCCTGGTTGAACTTGTGTTAGGACAGACTCCACTCTCTTTAGGGAGAGCATGTGACCTGCTCTCTTGAGTTCATGAACTCAGGGCTTTTGCCTCTTTAAGGAGCTGCAAATACCCACTGTGAGTGTTACTCCAAACTGTGCCAGGACTCAGAGCTAAGGATGCCTGCAGCTGGAGAAAAAATGTGCAGGGGGCAGCTGTTGACAGTCTTCCTCTCCCTTTTTTTCTTTTTTTTTCATTTTTATCCCCCTGTGTTTGCTTCAGCTAGCTCTGTTTCAGTGTTCGTGAAGTGATTGGCTTTTGTCAGGACTTACCAGATTATAGGTCACAATAACCTGGAAGGACACTTACAAAATATCTGTGGTCCATGCAGCAACAGAGGGACAAAGTCTAGTTGCCTGCACAAGTATGTGTTGTGTGTTCATTTAATTCCTGTGCTCTTTATTGGGAAACATGCCTCTGAGGAGAGGCTCCAAACTGTCAGAAATCCAAAAGGAAACAGAAATGAGATGCGAGGAGGCTTTGGTAGGTAGCATAGTAGGTTTAGGTTAAGTGTACAAATGCTGTGTGCCATTATTGTGGTTTAGGAATGATGCTCTCCAGTTTAGTTCTCTCACTGAGATGCTCTCACCCTCCCCCTGCCTCTCCACCTAGGGGATGGAGAGGAGAATTGGAGGCACAAAAGGTGAAAGTCGCGGTTGAGATCAGAACAATTTACTGGAAACAGCAATGAGACAAGAAAATGAACAGTAACAGCAACAATATTAATAACAGAAGTGTACAAAAGAGAAAGTGATTCACATGCAAAGTGCTCACCGAGCCCAACCCACAGGCACAGCGCTCCACTGCTGCTCTTTCTGCCTCACTTACTCACAGGAAGGAACCCCTTCTCTCCAGAAGAGAGTCCCTTTCCCCTGCCTATGGCATGAGGTCATTTAGAATAACCTTCAGGACATGCCCTCTCCTGGCTACTGCAGAAATTAACCCTGTTCTGGCTGGAACCAGGACAGCCGTATAATACACAGATTATTTATTAGATTAAAGGTTGTTAAACATGTACATACAGTATTTGTGTTTGCCTTCTGCTTTTACAAAGAAGAGAAAATGCTAACAGTTAGATGGAAAATCTTCACTGAGAAGATGGAGGTATTAGTATCAGGAGATGGGAAATTTAGAACTGTTGGGCTGTTTCTCTGTATTGCTGCTGCACTTGTGGCATTGGTAGAGGAGATAGTTCTGTGCTTTCCCTCTTTGTGTAACAGGAGTAGCAACACATCTCCCTCTGCTATGTCACACTGTGCCAGTGAAGGAAGCATGCAGAGCTTGGAGTTGTTGTGGAAGTCTGAGAAGGATATGCTCACACATGTTCGTAGGCAAATCAAGGGCTGAGGTGGTGTTTCCTGCAAACTCGGTTTTTCAGTGTTCTGCTACAGCTTTAAGTCCCTACCTGCAGTGCCTGGAATTTGGGGCCTGTACTTCCACCCTTGTGTGCCCCTTGTTAAACTTCTAGGAATTCCTGGAAGAGGAGGAGATGGGACTGGTACTTACTCTCTTGTATGCCTGACAGAGGGAGGTGATGCAAGCCAGGGAAGATTTGGCATTAGCATTTGGTTGAGCTTGTGTTTGAAAAAACATTTTCTCTCAAACTGGCCAAGCATTTGTCATCAAGCTGTCATTCTGTCTTGCATCAATGACCCCTTCATCTCGCTGTTCACCTCACAGAGCCTGTGCCAGCAGCGAGACAGAGAGTGAAGCTGGGGATATCATGGACCAGCAGTTTGAGGAGATGAATAACAAGCTGAACTCAATGACTGATCCAACTGGCTTCCTGAGGATGGTCAGCAGGAACAACCTGATGAACAGGTGAGAATGCAGACCTGCTTTGGGGATCAGCAAGCAGGAGGCATCCTGGTGACGGGCTTCTCTAAATTGGAAGTTCAGGTGCAGCCAGTGGCACTGCTGAAGGGGAGAGCCAGCGAGCACTTGTTGCAGTTGTAACTGATGACTGTCCTGAGGAGCACTCCTTCCATATTCACTCTTCTCCTGGCCAAACGCTGTTTTTGAGACTGGGCAATTGCAGGGGAGCTCTGTTCTGTGGTGTGTGAGGTTTGGAGTTCTCTTCTGTACACTTGTTATGGAAATACTTGTTTCTATTGATCTCAAGTCTTTTACCGATTAGCTGGGAATAAGCTGCATTTCCGGAGTTACAGGAGACTGCAGAATCTCCACTCATTTTCTACCTCTTACAATTCGTTCAGGTCTCAGCCTTTCACATGACTGTGCTGATGAGGGCTTAGGGCAATCATTCGGAAGGAAAATTGAAGACAGAATTTTTCCAGTGTGGAGAGAGGCTGCGTGATGCGACCCAGGGTTTCTGGCTGGATCTGTGCTGCATTGTGGATTGTGAGCACAGGATACCCCAGGCCTTTCTCAGCTGGAAAAGCAAATGCGATCAGCCTGCAGCTTTGTGAGCCACCACTGGAGCTTGTGAGCTGTCACAGCATCCCCATGGAACTGGGAGCTGCCTGCTGGCACCAGCAACTGGCCTGATTTTCTTTCCAGGATCCACATGCGTATTTGTTCAAGCTGTTGCACTGATGAGGGACTGCGAGCACTTGCTAGTTTTGGATCACACAGGCAGATCCCCAGAATTGCTGAAATGCTTTGCTAGCAGTTTATCAGACTTAGAAGGACAGGAGATTGCCCCTCTGATTATAGGGAAAAATAGGATGTGATTCTGCTCCAGGGAATGCTAATCCTCAGGAGCGTTGCAGAGGCCAACCATGCAGCATCTCTGTCTTTCTGCTCCATAGGAGCCACATCCATTACTCTGAATCCACGCCCAGGAGCTTACCTCAGGTGTCTTGTCAGGTTTGCAGCTCTCAGGAGAAGCCCAGAGATGGGGGGCAGCTTGGGCACTTAACTAAAAGTGCCCTCAAAAGAGCATTAGGAGGAGCATTAGAAGCTGTGATGAACCTGTGATGTTCTTGCCATGAGCACTGAGGTGAAGAGATGAGGAGATGTTGCTGGATGGCCTCCCTGCTTACCTCTCTCACTTTGCTTGTGGAGGGGGGCATCCTGGGAGCCATGGGGGCAGAGCCAACACTGCCACATCTGTTTGCACCTGTCTTGCTGACCCCTGAATTCAGGGTGAGTGCTGCGGTCCTGCCCAAGCCCTTGAATACCTCCTGCACTTAATGTCTGCTCCAGCTCCACAGGTGAGACACCTGGAAGCTACACAGTCTAGAGGGACACTGTGGGAAGCATTAACCTTATGGCCTCTTGCTGTAGTGTGTGATTCTTAATAATTAAGCTGTATAGAGTGGTGTGGTTTATGGCATGCAGCACACCGAGCTTGGGAAAACAAGGAAACAACCTTGCAAGAGCCCTGAAGCTTCAGGAAAGAAGCAGATGAGAATCTGCGTAGAAGAGAGCACGTTGAGAAGTAAAATGGGATCAGGCAGTACTTCAGTGCGCTGGCCTAGAGCTCTAACAAGGAACTGTAAGCTCTTAGACTTTAATTAAGCAACAGAATGCAATGGGTACCTGGAGCACAAGCTGTGGTCTTGCAGCTCCGGACTCCAGCTCCCCACCTCTGAACAACCATAGCTGTTCTGCCAGCTGTGCTGGAGTTAGTTTGTGCAGCTGAGGGTAAGTGCTGAGCAGATTTTTGCTGCTGTAGTTCTTCAGAGGATGGTAAAACTGTGGCCAGAAGGAGCAAGTGAAGGTGTGGTGTCTGCCTGCTTTGGCTTCTGCACTTCAGGGGATGAAGAGAAGTAGGACCTCCTTAGAGCTGAGAACGAGAGCTTGTCTTCTCTACTGCCAAGGCGGGCCCTGCACTCCTCTCATGGGGCCTGAATGCATGTTCACATTGTGTGCTTGCGTGCTGGACGTCCTCAGGGGAGCTTGCATGGCTTGGGGCCAGTGCAGGCTCCCTCATGCACAGGAACTGCACGTGGTGTTAAGGTCCCGTGTTAGAAAATGAGGCCATAGAGATGCTGGGACTGTTTGGAGCCATCCACTTTTTATGTCTGGTGAGACACAGGTGATTGAAGGGAAGCCCTTGATTTGGACAGGTGCCCTCTGGCTGCTGTCATCAAGTAACCTGGCTTTTAAGCAGAGAATAGTATGATTTTTTGGCAGTTCTGCTTAGGAAAGCAAACTTGGAGGGTTGGCAGTTTACTTAAGGAACTTTTGAATACAAATGGACCTTAGAGGAGAAAGAAGCCCTGAAAGAACACTGCAGTGATCTCAGTATTGGGAAACAGTTGTCTTGAGCTGAGGATGCCACCAGTATAGCCACCAAGATAGTCACAGTGGCTCATGTCTTACTGGAGCTTCTATTTTCTCTGCTCTTAGGGCGGGCTGATTGGGGTCATTGAAGCCTATTACTGGCCTCAGGAGCCTGATGGCTTGCCCTGGAGAACCATGCAGCTGATTCCCTCTGGTGCAGAGGCATGAGAGTGTACCTGGGGGGCTGGCTGGCCCAGGCAGATGGGATAGCAGTGCCTGGGGAGTCCTTTCTGTGCTGGTTCTCTGCCATCCGGGGTGCAGTGCTGCAGGCCACCCTGGCAGAGACTGCTGGGTGGGCTGTGGGTTTTGTGCAACCACTGCTGGGTTTTGGGCATAATTGCAGATCCTTGAAAGCACCCACAGGGAGCTCATATCTGACTCTTTTTTGGAGCTTCCCACAGCTTGGTACTGTGGGTGTGTCAAGGCCCTGAATGTGGATTCAGGGCTGCATATTTAGGAGGAGTCTCTTTGAGGAAGGCCTGATGGATATTGAGCCTGAAGCTGTCAGACCACTGCAGCACCAGGCCTGACTCCCAGCCCTCCTGATGGCTGTGCTTGGCCATGAGGAGTATTTGACTTGTCCAGAGTCCTAATGAGTGCTAAGGCAGGATCAGCTCTGTGCTGGTTCTGGGATGAATCCCTCCTTCCTGCTTAGGTTCCAGCCACTCATCTTCAGCAGGCAGAGCCATGCCCTGTGAGGCTGGCTGTCAGCCAGGTTGGTCTGACCTATGGCTTGTACAACATGGGTTTCTCCCCCATTCTCTGAGGCTTTGCTTTGATCCTGCATCTCCAAGACAAAGGGCGGGAGCAGAGCTCAGGCAATACACGCCGACAGCCCTGGCTGTTTGTGCTGTTTCTCTGCTTGCTGCAGGCCAGGCTGCTTGTACAAAGGGTTATAAATCAGCGGTGCTGCGGAGTCTGAGCAAAGCCTTCCAAATGAAATTTCACTGTTTAGACATCAGGGGACCCTCTACATTGCCAGAGCAAGGCAGAAATCATCTGTGTGGCATCCCAGAGACAGCACCATTGCCTTATAGAGGGGGTGTTTGGTCAAAAGAGTCCAAAGTCTCCCTCTTGTGACATTGAAAGGATCTGGACTCAGGTGCCTGACAAGCCACCTGGAGAACCTTTTGTTGGCTGCTTTTGGAGAAAAGGGTGGGCTGGCCAGTGCTCCCAGTGCCACAAAAGATCCGTCCATCCTCCCCTGTGAATTTGCTCGCTCTGTGTACACACACACACATGCAGGAGATGTGAGAGATTTATGGTGCTCCCTTGGTTTTGTTCTCATAAAAAGCAATCTGAGTGGTGAAGGAATAAATCTAGACCTGCGTGGCTGGGAAACCAAGATGCAGGAGGGCTGTGCTAAATGGAGTAATCAACCCTCTATTCCCTGCAATAAAAGAACATGTGACAATCACTTGATGCAGGCGGTGGGGCTGGCAAATGCTGCCTGCTAGCAACGAGCTGCTCATGGGGATCAGGGCCCAAGGTCCTGGGGGAGCACTGGGGTACCCCTGCACAGGTTTTGTTTTCTGATCTGATTTTGAAATCTCTCCTCCATGAACCTGAGCCCAGCCAAGCATGCGTGGCTCATTTAGGTGGGGTGGGCAGAAGGGTCCAAGGGCAGCAGACAGTGTGAGTCTGTGCTGGTCCTGTGTTTCACAAATCTTCCAAGCAAGTTTTCAGCATCTCGCAGCAGCAGCAGCATACTTATACTGTCACTGGAATCTCTGGGTCGGAGGGCATGGGCAGGCAGAGAGCAGGCTTCTGTTGACATTCTGAAATTACTCCTGTGTGCCCATAAGATGGAAATTCCTTGTTAGTGGGAGGTAGGAGCATTTTTTTCTTCAGAGAACTGTAGGTTTTAGGCATGATGTGAGTTGGGTCAGGAGTCTGGTTGCAGCAGCTGAAGAGAGAAAGAGAGGGGGGGAAAAGGCAATTTTCTGAATCTGTGTGTTGTGTGTGTCAGAAAGGGTTGAGATTTGTCCTGGGCCTCTAGTTTGTCAGTGAGAGAAGCAGGAAAGGGGAGTGCAGTATTTTTGTTCTTTTTTTTTCCTCTTTGTTGGCTTAATTTGGTAATATGGGGAGACGCTGTACCTGAACGTGTGTGTATATATCTGCCTATAGCAAATACGCAGCAATTCATTTACCCCATTGATAAATGTAACTGTTGGATGCTGAGGTTTATTTTTATTTCCTGGATGTGCAAATGCTTTCTCCTTTTATTTCTTTTCTGTGTTAGCCAAGAATCAATCCAGGCAAAGAGGTAAAACTAAGGAAGAGAGACAAGGCATTTCTTCAGTGTAAATGTTCTTAAAGAAAGGACGTTGAGACCAATGTCCTGATCAAGAGTGTAAGTTTGGTCATGAACCAGGGAACTAGAGCTGCTTCTCTGTTGTGTGGATTGGCAAAGGCACACAGTGTTGGAAGGTATCCAAGGGGAGAAACAGCTTCACAAAGACCAAGGGAGGCTTTCTCTGTGCAGGAGCATCAGACATGATCGGGACTGGGATTTCATCTAATCCTCTTGTGAATGCATTTGACACTTCGAGGACAGCAGGGCATGTGTTGCCTCATGGATGGCCTTTTGTGTTCGAGATTGTTGTGTTCATTGCTGGACAGCCCCAGTGGTGACTCTGGTTACACTTCAGACCTGGCACTGCCATTGCTGTTCAACATCCTTTTTGCCTTCGTACCTTTCCTTTGAGGCCCACCTGCTAAAACTTTCTGGAAAGTTACCCTTTCCACATAAAATGGTTTTTTGTGGCCCCAAGCCAAGGATAACATTCCTGAGGAGCACACCTGCCTGATTAGTGAGTCCAGAATGGGGCAACATCATTTCCTCAGCGGGCCTGTAACTTGTGGCTGCTGATGCCAGGAGAGCACGTGCAGAGCTCTGGGGTTATGTCGGGAATGGGTGCCAGATCAGCTCTCAACGCTGACACTGTGAAGCTATTCAGAGCAGCGGCAAAAGTGCAGGCAGAATCTTGATGTCTTGTTGTTTGCCAGTTGTCATATTTCCTTTGGTAGCACACTAGGTCAGTTGGTGCAAAACCCAAGTGCAAATCCTACTGTGACTGTGGTCAGTTGTCAGTGGATCTCATGCCTGCTTACACGCAGCTGCTGTGTGTGAAGGAACAACTGGGAGCAGCACTTCAGGCACTGTAGTGTGTAGAGAAACTCCATAGCAATGTTGTAGGCTGTCTCCAGCTGGTTCATCCTGCCATTAATATCACTATTTGCTGAGGTGTGAAGCTGAATGGGAGACTCAAGCCCTCCCATGAGGCATCTTACAGAGCAGAGTCCCCTGGATGACAGGGCCTGGCTCATGTCACTGTTAGAAGTCAGTCAGCCCACAGTGGAGCTGGGATTCCTGCAGCTAACCTCTCCCTTGGCTTTTGCCCACAGGAGCTGCCAGAGCATGACCAGTCTGTTCAGCAGTACCATGTCTCCTGTTAAGGATGGAACATCGTCACTTCCAAGGAGGCAGACTTCCTTCACCAAGCCCCCACTCCGTGCACTCTACGACTTACTGATAGGACCCATGGAAGGAGTAAGCCTTTGGCACAGACACTTACCGAAATCCTCACCGAAATCCCTCAGTGTGGGAAAGCAAGGATAGACAACTTGGGGTGGTATTGGAAGCGTGGTGGTTTTCACAGAACGGTCTGAGTTGGAAGGGATCTAGTCCTGCACACAAGATCCTTGTCTCCATCCTTCAGCAAGCACTCCAAAGTTAGCTTGCCTTTGGGAAAGTCAGGCAGTCTGGACAGAAATAAAAGGACAGTATTTCAACTGGTTATCTCCAAAACAATGCCAAGTTGAGGACTGGATCTTATCCAAGTGCGCTAAAAGTTTCATCTTCAAATGAATGGTTTGCTGGGCCAAGTTCTGGCTGCTGCTTAAAGGTGTAGAATTGCAAAAAGGCAGCAGATTTCTAAGCAGGGTAGTCCTTTTAGACTTTTTTTTGGTGGGCTCTAAGTGGTTAAGCTGAAGCAAATTTTAGTGCTTTGAAGTTACTCTTTCCTGGGGTGATAACTAGTTATTTTTATGATACACTGAATAAATAAAAGTGAAATTCCACAGTTACATGGGACCAGGAGCAGTTGCCACTTTTTGTGCCCAGCTGCATGTTTCCTGTTGACTAATCTCTCTGTTTTACTTCTCCATCCATAAGATGCTTTCTTTTTAGATCTGTTGGTGACTCTGGATAGATTATGATGTCAAGTGTCTGGAAGTACAGGCCATGGACACAATCTATCTGTAGATTGTTTGTTCTTTAGAGAAAATGGCTATTTTGAAATCCAGTATCAAAAAGAATAGTCTCTGACAAAGGATAAGATGTAGGTGGTGGGGTTTAGCCAAGGTTTCAGGCTGGAGTGGAAGGAGTTGTGGTGCTGTGGTGAGGCTGGGCCCACATGTGCTGAGGCCAGGATGGTGACCCAGAGCCTACGGGTCAGTGTGCTTGGGCTTGCTCGTCTCAGTGGGATTGGTGGGGCACAGGTTAGCAGCAGTCAGCTGCAAGGGTGTGCTCACCTATCACACAGAGCATGGCTCTGATGTGGATGTTTCCAAACCTGGCGTGGGGTCAGACTAGGGCCTGATGCTTGGGAAGTGCAGGTGGGGGCACTGGTGGAGTGAAGGGACCAGACTGATTCTCTCTCTCATTTCTCTGCAGGGTTTGATGCATTCCAGTGGGCCTGTTGGCCGCCACCGTCAGCTGATCCTGGTTCTGGAGGGAGAACTGTACCTCATTCCTTTTGCTCTCCTGAAGGGCAGTTCATCCAACGAGTACCTCTATGAGCGCTTCAGCCTCATCGCAGTGCCGTCCATCCAGTCGCTGAATCCCAGCTCCAAGGTCTGATATTACTTATGAAACCTCTCTCACAGAGCCTCTCCTGTGGGTGCAGGTTCCAGTACATGCTCAGAAAGCAGCAGCTCTGTGCTGCTGTGCCAGACACAAGAACAGAAACCACAAACAGGCTGCCCTACCGAGGTGCTCCTGGGGCTGAGGAGCACACTGAGCACCACAGCTCTGAAGTAGGTTCTGATGTAGTTCTTGCAGCACAGAATCACAGCCCCTGGCATGCCAGGAAGGACAAGGGGGTTGGATCATTTGGATAACCTCTAAAGGATCGCATGTGCAGGGCGTGGAACTACATGGCAGACTGCTTTTAGCTTTGCTGCAGCCCTCAGAGGGACCTGCACTGTCTGTTGCTTTCTGTTCTTATCTACCTGTTCACCCAAGATATGGGGATAAAAGTCCTGACCAGACTCAAAGGAGGTGTTAAAATAGTTAATAGTTAAACTGAACAAACTAAAGAAACACAAGGTCTTCCTGTAATTAGAAGAACCAGGCTGTCTGTTTATATTCAAAGGAACAGGATATTTTATTACCAGCATCATAAAAACCAGATCTTTGAACCCTGTTTTCTTTTTCTCTTTCTCTGTGTAGTCCCATGTGAGGAAGAATACTCCTGCTTACTCCAGTTCTACCTCAATGGCAGCTGTCATAGGAAATCCCAAGCTCCCTTCAGCAGTTATGGACAGGTGGCTGTGGGGACCTATGCCCTCTGCAGAAGAGGAAGCATATATGGTATCTGAGTTACTTGGCTGCCAGCCCTTAGTCGGCAGTGCATCAACAAAAGAGAGGGTCATGAGTGCCCTCACTCAGGCGGAATGTGTCCATTTTGCAACCCATGTCTCCTGGAAGCTGGCTGCTTTAGTCCTGACACCCAACAGTGACAGCAATCCAGCCAGCAGCAAGAGTTCTTTTGGGAACCCCTACACAATCCCAGAATCTCTTCGGATGCAGGATGATGCCAGTGATGTGGAAAGCATCTCAGACTGCCCCCCTCTTCAGGAGTTCCTGCTTACAGCAGCTGATGTCCTGGATCTGCGGCTTCCTGTCAAGCTAGTGGTTCTTGGCTCTTACCAGGAGTCCAGCAGCAAAGTCACTTCTGATGGAGTCATTGGTTTGACAAGAGCATTCCTGGCAGCTGGGGCTCAGTGTGTCCTTGTGTCACTCTGGCCCGTTCCTGTGGCTGCTTCCAAAATGTTTGTGCATGCCTTCTATTCCTCTCTCTTAAATGGGATGAAAGCCAGTGCAGCCCTCGGGGAAGCGATGAAAACCGTGCAGAGCAGCAAGCAGTTCTCCCATCCGGCCAACTGGGCAGGTAGGAATAGTCTTCTTTTGGACAAACCAGATGTGGGGTTTCTAGAGAGCTGCCAAACTAGTTGAGCTAAGCAGTGCTGGCAAGTAGTTGGGAGCAGCATGTGCCCTGTGCTCTCTCAGAATTCAGCCCCTGAGTCTCAGACTCTGATTCAGCTGAGTGTCACTGTCATGGGACACATTGGCATCTCCCTGTGCACAGTAGGTGGTCCCTGACTTCCACTGCTGACCCTTGATGCCAAGTCTCGGAAGGAGCACCAGAGCCAGGAGCAGCCTTATCCTTGCTGCATGAATGAGAAAGGGCAGGTAGAGCTCCTCATGCTGACATCTGGAGAGTCTGACATTGAATGGTGCATAAGCCACGACAGGTTTCTGACTGGGACAGGCAAAGCTCTCTGTGTTCTGAGTTCTGTTCCGTGAGTGCTGTTGGCATCTGTTGATTTCCACGGCTGTAGAGGAATCCTAGAGCATGCCTGGACGAGTTTAGCTGCAATCTAGTGGTCCTCTCCTTGCTTGAACAGGAATACACTATTGATTTAATAGCAGAGGACAATAAGTAGCATCTAGAAGCTTTCTGGAAGTTCAGTCTGTGGAATCAAGCAGGGAGTGGACAGCTGCTCTGGGAAAAGGATGGCCCTGTGTAGGGTGCAGTGAACCACCGTTCACTAGTCCGAGGGCAGAGGACACCTGTGTCTGGTTTGAACATTTCCCATAAAAACAGAAGATTAACTGTCTCTTATTCTCAATCCTGCAGGCTTCATGCTTATTGGGAGTGATATGAAGCTGAACAGCCCTTCTTCGCTGGTAGGACAGGCCCTGATTGAGATCCTACAACACCCTGAAAGGGCCCGGGATGCTCTGCGTGTCCTGCTTCATCTGGTAAGGGAAAGGAAGCGCTGCCCCAGCTCACAGGCACTAGGAGGGGCACCACAGCCCATCTGGTCCTGGACACCCTCACCTGGGGACATGTGTCTGCAAACCATGAGTGGAAGAGCAGCACCCCGATGTGCAGCCACTCCCATTTGAATATACAGATATATATATATATGTACACATACACACCTTCACCCCCTCTCTCCTGCCGTGAGCCTCTTGTGAAACTCTGGGTCGGTGTGGAAAGACTGGAACACCTAAGGAAGAGTCCAGAGCAAAAAGAGGCAAAGTAAGCAAAATCTTGCATCGTGATGTGACAAAATCCTCCCTAGACCCATCTGCCTTGCATTAGCTGTTGAATTGGGTCTCTGCTTTAAAAAAGAGGTAATCGTTGGGGTTAATTGTTTGTACAAGGAAATAGCTATGAACGTGGCAGTCATGGAAACACAGAGCACAGTCGCTGCTGTCTCTGCATATTTGGAAGATAAGAGGCCCTTCTGTCCCCATCTGTGCCACCAGCCTGTCCTGGGGAACAGTGGGACTGGAGCCAACTGCCAGGTGGCTGGAATGATTGCTCATGACTTCTAATACTTTTCTTTCCGATGTGTCATCTGTGGTCCTACAGGAGTGTGAAGTATCCATAGAGTGATGGAAACCTGTGAATATTGCTGGCCCTCACAGTTGCTGGGGTTTGTGGACACTCATCTCAATCTTTCCTATTTGCCTCGCCTGGTAATAAGCAGGCATCTTTTGGGGAGCATTGCAGCTACCAGGCTTACAGGAAACTATCCCAAACAAACTAGTACTTTGTTTCCTGTGGCATTATTGTTCCCAGCATCCCAGAGAATGTTGACACTCATCACTGTGATGTTACATCTGTGAATGCTGAGTTACTGGAGCCTCTGTTTTCAAGGCAGTAAAGTCCTCCTGTGTGAGACAGGCCAGGATCAACCTTGGATTTGCTGTCTCTCAGCCTTTTCTCTGTATAAGAAGAGGAGGTCAGTAGCAATTAGCTAATGGTGTATTTTCCCCACAGGTGGAGAAATCACTGCAGCGAATCCAGAACGGGCAGCACAACTCCATGTACACCTCCCAGCAAAGCGTGGAGAATAAAGTTGGTGGCATTCCAGGCTGGCAGGCACTCCTCACGGCAGTGGGATTTCGGCTGGACCCGCCGGCCAGCGGCCTCCCAGCAGCAGTGTTCTTCCCAACCTCAGACCCCGGGGACCGGCTGCAGCAGTGCAGCACCACCATCCAGTCCCTCCTAGGTGAGAGGAGGCAGCTGTGGGCCCTGACCAGGCAGACATTAGCCTTTCCTGCCTTTCTGTGATGCCAGTCTGTAAAACAGGGATGTTCTACATCAATGAAATCAATGTATTGAACTTGGAAGAAGTTCTGAAAGCAAATGTTCACTGAAAATTTTGTCACAGATGAGAATCATTTACTACTGGGTTGAGTAAGCACCATGTGACTTCCTATTTCCCAGCTCTCAGTCAGGAAACGTGTCATCAAATGCCAAGTGTAAAGACCTTTTTCTTTCTGGAAATTGCTGCTGCTTCCAGAACTGTCCAGTGATGTGGGGGAGAGGTTTTAGAAATTAGTTGAGTGTGTGTTCTGTTCAGGTTTGTTGTATTTCTCATAGTCAAGAAACAGATACAGACATTTCTGCTGATGTTTTTCAGGTTTGCCTAACCCTGCACTTCAGGCACTTTGTAAACTTATCACTGCTTCAGAAACAGGAGAACAGCTTATCAACAGGGTGAGTTGGGAGGTTTTCCTTCAGTACCAGATTCCAAATGGTTCTTCCCAGGTCAGTAAGTTCAGAAATGCACTGAATGGTTGATAACCTGGTTTATCAACCCAGAGCTTTCTAGGAGACTTGAGAGTTTACATTCTGAGCTTGCCTGTTTGTGTGAATGAAAGTAAGTGTCCAGAAGGAAAAAGTGCAGGTGGGTTACTGGGCTGCGTCGGCCTTGGGACTCCCTGTTCAGTGACAAGTGAAAGCATGATCCCTTCTGTAAAGGGAGAATTGAGTGACAGACCACTAATTGCTGTTTGGCCATCCTATCTAGTGCCCACGTTGGCTGGTTTTTGTGCACTCTGTTTACCAAAGTCCCAAGGTATGGCTGACTTTGGACAACGCAAGGTCTGTCAGAAAACTCACTGGGCCTGTGCCGCTGCTGTGCGTGCTCTCAGCTCTGTGGAAGGGATTCCCAGACTTTAGGAGAAGGGCAGTGCTACCTTTGGCGATGGGACTTCTCCCTGCTCCCCCCAACCTCCTTCACACTCCTCCCTCTCCCCGGTCTCTGGAGCATGCCTAGCCTAACCTGACCTTTCTCTGTACCACTGGCCCGGCTGCTTTCCATTCCATGGTTCTTACTGTCCTGAGTGCTCTTGTAACAAGGTTTCTCTTCATCATTTGCCTGCTTTAGTAGATGGACACACTCACACAGGGAATGGGCCTGTATTTCACTGTCTTTCCCCTTTCCCCATGCAGAAGCATTCCAAGGCAGTACTGTGGTGGGGACGTGGGATTGGCTCTGTGTGGTGTCCAGGCTGCCCTTCAGTCACATGGAGTCTCCACAAAATACCAGACGAGCCTCAGCTTCGCTGTTTCCCACTCAGCATCTCTGGAGCCCACTAGAATGAGTGTGTTCCAAGGAAGGGGTTCGTGTTAGGATCCTGTTAGGATCTGCAGCAGCGCATGAGATATTTCCAGTGGCCTGTCCTTGATGGTGTTTTGCCTCTTGCCTTGACTCTCATTGGTGCCAGGGATGTCTGTGGTTAGCCACAGGGTTAACTTCCTCGTGGCCACCCAAGGGAGGCTGGGTCCGAGGGGTGTGAGGAGGAGAGGACAGCATTCCCATGGCTCGGAATGTCTTACAGTGCTCAGGAGGTGACTTCCTGACTGTCGCCCTGCCTCAGATAATGAAATCACCCAAGGACAAACATTCAGCTGGCTGTACGCAACTAACAAAAGACACACTCATCCTTTCCTTGCAGCCCCACACAGTAAATACTGGCAGGCATATTGCACTGGGTTTGCAAATGTTGTTCCATAGCCCAAATCCCTGGCAGAATTGCCTTTTGCACAAGAGTCTGTCCCGTTACATATCAGGGTTTTGAGCTCAGCTCTCTCTCCCTTTGTGGTTATTGCTTTTTTTTCCCTCCTGCCTCTGCACAGTTCATGAAGTGAGCAGCCTGGGGCTCTGCCTGTCCCAGAGGAGAGCAGATTTTGTTCCAGACAGAAGCAGGATGTTGGACAGTTCAGTCAGCAGGTGCTGCTCGTTGGTTTTCCCTGGTGGGTGACCGGCATCACAGGGGAGCAGGTGCTTTTGGCGTTAGTGAAGCAGCAAGGTGGGAGCCTGAATTGCTGCACTGGACAGAAAACACTTATTTTGAGTGCAAAAGAGAAGGCAGGAGCCAAAAAAGAGAGAACTTTAGTACTACTGCGTGTGCAAGGAAAAGTTAGGGATTGCTGACTGCACTGAACGCCACTACTGTATCGCAGAGGAAACAAGAGAAGGACTGTTTTATGTTCAGCCTTCTGCCAGAGTGTGGGTTGGCCCGAGTGTCTGCCTGCTAAGTGTCTGAGCTGTCATGAGCTGGGCACTCCCGGATTCCAGCTGCCTATTCCCACGCTGTTGAACTCACGGTTCAGGCCATTCCCATTGCTCCCTTCTTTTTCTGGATAGAGTGTCTTGCAGGCAAGGTGCTAATTCGCACATGGATGTGTCCCTGCAAGGTTCCCCAGCACAGCCACTTTGTAGCACAGTGTAACCCATGTTCTTTCTTTTCTCCTCTTTTCCTTTCTTGTTGCCTGCTGCCCGAAGGCTGTTAAAAATGTGGTGGGAATGGTGAGTATGATGTGCACGGGGGTGACACTGCGGTGCAGGGGGAAATGCCAGGGTCGCTGCAGACCCATTCCCTGTGCTGCAAAGTGTCTGCACCCGCTCTCAGGCCTGAGATTTGCTCCACAGAGCTACTGTGGAAAAAGGCCTGTGTAAGCTTTTGTGGGTTGTCAGAGATGGGTGGTCCTGCAGTTAGCTGATCCCTGATTAATGGCTTTCCATCCTTGCTGCCCTGACTGTGTTGGTGAATTACATGGGATCCTGGCATCTTAATTTGTGTCAGATCTTCATAAACACATTTTCTCTCAAGCTTGCTACTCCTGTCCCTTGGGCACTGTTGAGAAACTTCTTTCCTGGAGGCCGTGGAGGTATTAGGAAAGTCTTCCCTCGTTTCATATGACTTGTTCTGCCCAATTAACAAGTTTCTTGGGATTTGCATAAGGAGTATGGCTCAGTCATGGAATGGGCTTTAGTATATTTCTATGAGCAGCCCCAGAGTATCTCTTTCCTTTTCTTTCACTTCACAGATGTTCCTGCTGTGCTTCCTTCTTGCTCAGTTTCCACTGGCCACACCCCAGCCCTCACCCCTGGTCTGTCCCTGCCTTTGCTGCTGTTCCAGTCTGTCCGATGTTCCTGTCCTTGAACTGTCCCTCTGCCCAGACCTTCCCATCTCACTGCTCTGTTCAGGAGCAGCAGCTGAACTGGGTGTCCAGGGAAAGGGTATTGCCTTAGCTGTGACTGTCAGAGAAGCATGATGGGACTCATAAGGAATGGCTAATGTTTGTATTGCTTTCTTCAGCTGCATCAAGTCCTGGTTCAACTTCAGGCAGGTGAGAAGGAGCAAGATTTCTCCTCTGCACCAATCCAGGTCTCCATCAGTGTCCAGCTCTGGAGGCTGCCTGGCTGCCATGAGTTTCTGGCAGCTCTAGGTAGGAAAACACTTCTTTCTATTGTCCCTCTAAACCCATTGCTGGTGGCTCATGTGGGTCTTGAAGCAGTGATGAGACTCACAGCTTCACATTTGTCTGCCTCCTGCAGGCCAGCCCCATTTGCCAAATTCCAAGGTCTGTGCTCTTCAGCTCCATTTCTGTGAGAACACTTGGAATTAATGGTAGATGGTTGGGTATGTGGGACACTGTCCCCTGAGATGTATTTGGGATATCGTTCCCCAACAGCTCCACATGATTTGCAACTAAAGAAGTATTAATGGGGTGATTTGTTTATGAGTGTGTGTGTTCCCAGTCCAGCGCCATAAAGCTCCCAACACCTGGAAAAGATGTACTAAACAGTAATAAATACAACAAACTGCACAGGGGGGATGGAGTCATTCGTCTGAGGGTGCTGCAGGGTCTCATACCTCTCTGTTCTGTGTTTTAAATGAGATCAGTGTTATTTGAGACAGAGGGTGTTTCTGTGAGTTGTGATTTTTTGCTCTATGTCCCACTACATAGGTTTTGACCTTTGTGAAGTTGGCCAAGAGGAGGTGATTCTGAAAACTGGGAAGCAGGCTACCAGGAGGACTATGCACTTTGCTCTACAATCCTTGCTGGCACTTTTTGGTAAAGCTGCTTACAGTAGTTTTTGCTCCTCTGTTATCTGATGATTTGATCAGAATGGCTTCTGCTGAAATCTCACACTCACACCTTTGCAGAGGTCACACATCACACTTGTGTCACACAGTCCAAATGTCATCTAGTGGCTGGAGCAAACATTATTTTTGTATGGGAAAGACTTGCCTGAGACCAAGCTGGAGACAGAGTCCAGCAACTGGAAGATATAACTCACTCTTGGTTTTGAGAAATAGAATGATAATAAACTGACAAGTTCCATCTAGGATACCTGGACAGAGGTTCTTGCCTGGGCATTTCCTGGGCTGTGCACTTCCTCTTCCTCACCTAAGTAGTAGCTGGGTGTTCTGAGGTAACAGAGAGCCTGAGGGCATGTTTTCTAGCATTTCCTCTTAATTCTGATAGAATGTTACCTAGTTTTATTTGATTTTGTCGTGTATCTAAGGGCATGTTTGTACATACTATTTTCTTTCCTTTTTTAGATTCTACAGAGCTGCCCAAGCGCCTTAGCCTGGACAGTTCCTCATCACTGGAGTCATTGGCTTCTGCTCAGTCTGTTTCCAATCCTGTACCCCACTATCAAAACCCTCCATTCTCTCCTACCTGTCCAGACAGCATTGCCTCAGATGCCATTTCTGTGTACAGCCTGAGCTCCATTGCTTCTTCCATGAGCTTTGTTTCCAAGCCAGAGAGCATGCTGGATGGGGTGGGACACAGAGGTCGCCAGGATTATGAGAGACCCAAGAACATCTATCCACACAGGTCTGCAGCTCAGAGCCAGCTGTCACCACAAGCCACCACTGCAGCCAGCAAAGATGAGGAAGAGTATGAAGGTTTCTCTATAATCAGCAACGAGCCTTTGGGCAGTTACCAAGAAAACATAAACCCAAGATTTTCCCCTGATCACAAACAGCCCAAAACTGGTCAGACTGGAGGCATTAAAGAGTCTGTCAACTCCAAAGGGAGCATAAGTACTCCAAATTCTCCTGTTAAAATGACTCTCGTCCCCAGTCCAAATTCACCTTTCCAAAAAGTTGGGAAACTTGCAAGTTCTGATACTGGGGAATCTGACCAGTCTAGCACTGAAACCGACAGCACTGTCAAATCCCAGGAGGACAGCAATCCAAAGCTTGATCCACAAGAGTTGGCACAAAAAATTCTGGAGGAAACTCAGAGCCACCTCATTGCTGTTGAACGTCTTCAGAGAAGCAGCAGCCAGAGAAGCAAGAGCAGCAATTCGGACGATGGGGGTCCCGCCCCGGCCGGCGTGTCCGCGTTCCGCTCTTCGGAGACCAGCGCGTTCAGCCGGCCCGTCAGCTCCAGCCAGAGGAATCAGTCTTCACCTCTTGCAATTAAACCAAAGCCTCCAACAAGGAGTTCATCCCTTCAGAAGGTGAGCTCTGGCTATAACAGCCCCACAACATCAGAGATGTCAAACAGAGAAGGCACAGGTCAGTACAGTGGGCAGCCATCTCCAGGTTGTGATTCACAGGGGTCCCTAACTGAGCAGCCTCCCTTTAAACTCAAGTACCCCAGCTCTCCTTACAGTGCTCATATTTCTAAATCACCCAGAAATATATCTCCGAGCTCAGGGCATCAGTCTCCCGGTGGCAGCACTCCATCTCCTGCTCTTTCTTACTCCTCAGCTGGTTCTGCTCGCTCGAGTCCAGCTGATGCCCCAGACATAGACAAATTAAAATTGGCTGCCATCGATGAAAAAGTGCAAGCAATTCACAACTTAAAGATGTTCTGGCAAAGCACTCCCCACCACTCCACTGGCCCAATAAAGATTCTCCGAGGAGCTCCTGGAACAATGACTTCCAAGAAAGATGTCCTCAGCTTGCTCAATTTATCGCCACGGCACAGCAAAGAAGAAAGCGCAGAGAAGCTGGAACTAAAGGACCTATCTATTGAGCAACACCTTGCTGCTTCGCCACAAAAGATCCCTCCAAATGGACACAGACACCCTGAAACCACAAATGCTGTGACATCAGCTCATTCCCCGCCTCCCGGCAGCACTGCGGGAGCCGTGCGGCCCCTGAGGCTGCCGGCGGGGAACGGGTATAAATTTTTGTCACCGGGAAGATTTTTTCCTTCCTCCAAGTGTTGAAACGTCCCGAGTACCAGCTGATGACTTACAGTCTCGTTAAAGTATTTGCTTCTGCCCACTTGCCTTTACCAAAACAGAACCAGTACCTAAGCAGCCGTGGTCATGCCCCCAGCTGGCAGTGCCCAGGGGTGGGACAGGCGGCCCGCTGTCATTGTGGGGGGACACGGCCTCACACACATGGGTTTTTGTTTCCCTTATCAGGACCTTGGCCAGACTCACCTGATAACAGGTTCTTTGTAGTGTTCAGTCTTTGCAGCAATGGGTCCAAAGCATCTGGTTGTCTGTTCATTGAATACTGGCTTTTAAGCCACCTTGTATTTCTTAACCCAACAGGAGGTTTTACAGCTGGTTTTTTATATTATGAATTATACATATCAGGGGTTGGAGAGAAAAGGGAGAGGAGGCAGAACGTTCCTGTGTGCCACAAAGAACGTATGCACAAGTTTCTGTCTGGAGAACGATGAGCCATTTACTCAGCTGCTTTCAAAGGCTGACAGAGGAGAAGATCACACACCTCTAGATACCTCTGCCAGGTTGCTCAAAACTGCTGGCAGTAAAACTCCATAGCAGCAGGATCTGGCAGTTCTTGCATCATTTAGAGTCTGGTGAAAAAAAGACAAGAGGACAGAGGTGCCCCATTCTAAAATCTGCATCTCAGGTAACTTTTCTGGAGGGAAACCCCTCAGGTGAGACTTCGCTGATTGGTCTGTTCAGAGGGAATGTTTGGGCCTAATGAGCCAGGTGAGCCTGAGCATGAGGTAGTGAGTGTGTGTCAGGGAGACAAGCTCTGGTTTTATTGAGTGCTCTGTCTCTCTGGCACACTCCGTTGTGAAGGTGAACTTTTCATCCTGGCAGGTATTTGGGCAGCACTGATGTCTTCTGTCTGCTCACTGAGCACAAAAAAGGATTACAGATGCTGCAGCTGAGAACATTATTTTACAGTTCCATGGCAGGCAGGAATGTGTCATCAAGTATGGGTGATTTAGACATCACCTGACCAAAAAAATCCCTCACTGATCCTGCTAAATCATTGCCATGGCTCAGTGCAGGCAGGTCTGCAAACCTTTTCCCTGCTGTGGAAGCAGGTTTCCTTTGGGGCAGGTGGACAGTACCAGTGTGAGCAGCTGTTGGTGCAGTGGGAGCATAAACACGAGGCAGCAAACGGAGGGGCTGGATGCAGAACCTGAGTGCCCTCTGCCCTGTGGAGGAAAGGGGACCAAGAGCACCCCGAGGGTGATGTGTACAGTCGGCTTTCCTAGGCTAGGTGGGGTTTAGGAGTTAGGGATCAGGTTGGAGATATTTCTTCTAAGTGGCTGTCAAATGCAGTGATGTGATTGGGATCCCAGTGATCATTTCCATGCACTGAAGCTGTGGGTGTTTGGCAGCATCAACCCCACCACGTGTGCTCAGATCCACGCAAGGGATTCACAGGCCACGGGCCATGAAGTCGGAGCACTGGATCACCAAGGTTTTTGGTGTCTATTCTGCACTCCCGGAATTGGCTGAGTGACTGAAGGCCAATCACTTCACCTCTCCGTGCCTCGTCTTCCCTTTCTATCTAAATGGGGATAGTAATACTTACCTACCTACCTCACAGAGGTGTTGTGAGGCTGAATTCATTAGGCCCTGAGTTTTAGCTGGATCTTAAGTCACCTTCCAGTCTTGCAGCTGACGACCTGAACAGTGAGTGCAGGCAGCTCTGTGGACGTACCAGGGGTACGTTCCTGATGCAGAGAATTGTTGCACTTAGCGTGGCTGGATGCTCTTGTTGAGAATGTGGATCTGATCATTTGTAATTTTCTTAGGGATCTTGGAGGAAAAGCATGATAGCAGGGCAGAGATTCAGCTCTGATACCGAAACATGAAATTGCTTAGGCTCAGCTTGCTCACAGGGCGTAATCAGATGCTTATTGTGAGAGTATTCTGGAATCTACTGGTTTTGGAGGAGTGTTTTCCTTTTTGTCGTCACAAGAAATGAACACAAGGACTAAAGGTGAAGAATGTTGGGCTGGGTTGTTACAGCCAGCTAACAAGGGAGGGGGAATCACCAAAGTTTCAGTGCAGAGAGACAGAAGGAGTAGTTAGTTACTCACCTATTCATATGCAATGTAGCAGAACAGTTGAGTTAATCTGTTCAACTCATATAATGCAAGTTATTTGTCTGTACATGACATCCTCCTGTGATGGTTTGGTGCTAAACATCACCTTCGTGTCATTTGGCAGGAAAAATTTGAATAGTGGTCCAAAATGAGTCAGTACAGTGTCTGCCCCTTGTGGAGACAGTGATGCTGCTGATCGTGCCACTTGCTGTGGTCATAGGACTGCTGAGAGACTTCATGTGACCTGCTCTGTTCCTAACCAGCATAACTGCTTTGAAACAACATCCCAGGAACACCCAGGATGGAAGTGGGCAGCTTTTTGTTTATAGCAACAGCAAATACTCCCTGTAGTGCTGCATAACATGCCAGAAATAAGCCTCTTTGTTGTAGTTTACTTCCGTAACTAAAGGATCTTTTAACCTGTAAAAATTCTATGCTGCCATTTTGGTACAACCCATTTCCATGCTCCAGCAAGTTTCATGCTGGCTTAAAGCTTTCAGACAGAGCTAAATCGGGGAGGGGGGCGTGGGGGGAGTGGTTCTTCTGTTGTTGTTTTTAAGGAGGGGGAAGCATTAGAAACAGGGAAGGGTTCAGATGTAGAGAAGGTTCAGTATTTGGGAATTTGGTGTTGTATAAATATGGAAGGTGAGTGTCACTAGAACAAGTCTTTTGGGAAATTGTTCTCCGTTGACTTGGCACAGGGCACTTCCATTGGCTTGCCATGAAATGCATGCTTACTCGTGGCTGGGAGACACTGCACACACCTTGTGCCTCACTCCTCCACCCCCTGAATGAGAAACAACCCCTTTGTGAGGAAAAAGTTTTATCAGGCTTGCCCAATATGTGGAGAAATTCAGGATATGAAAATCACGTATTCTCCGTTTGCTATTAGAATTCCTTCTGTGGAGTTAATGCATTTGTCGTTGTTGTATTTGTGCATGGTACAAGTGACAACACTGCATAATACAGTGAGCAATAACAATTAGGTATTAACCACTTTCACATTAAACCTGCCACGTGCAACCATTCCACAAGGCCCCATAGAGTATTTTGGTTTTGCCCCATACTTTATACTGTGTGAGATTTCAGATTTTTTATTGCCTGTCTTTAGCTCCAGCTAAATGGGAACAGTAAACAATCTCTCTGATCCAAATCTAGTTTAATTTGATTTTGTTGGTTAGCCTGTACCTCTGGCCTGGCATTGATTTTCTTTCTCTTTAATCCTACCTTACTGAACCAAGGAAAAAGCATTGAGGGGTTGCTATACCCATGCATATCACTCCAGGCCATATTTCATTAGGTCAAACTCGCTCCGTGAATATCTCTTCCAAGTTGCAGAACAGATCCAGGGGCGCAGGGGTGTCTGTGAATTCTGTTAGGAAACACTGGTAGTTTCAGCTCGATGGTGATAATGGGTTTGAGCGGTTCTGGGTTCATTGCATTGCCAGGCTGCCCAGAAGGGCTGCACATGTGTGTGGACGCTCGTCCCCTTGGCTACAGAACACCTTCAGAAGAGCGCTGGACGTGGTGACCCAGAGAAGACAGTCAGCAGAGACTTCCCAGCAGCAGCCCTTCAGCACTTGCTCTCCCTGTGTGCAGTGTTAGCCATGTTTGGCCTCTATGGACTTTCTATGTAAATTAAAACTCTGTTTCCAGACAGCATTAAACTTTTTATATTATGAAATTTACCATGTAAAAAGATTTTCATATTTTTATTGAAATTGCTAAGGCATTTGGCCTTCCTTCTTTGTGATTTCAGTGTCTATTAAAGCATGAGTTCTCTCAGTGCCTCAATCTCTTGGTCTAGGAGGGTGTTGGGGAAGGGTGTTTGTTGGCTCACTGCTCTCTGCCAGCACCCAGCTCTGTGCATCCCGTGGCAGACACACGGCAGTTCTCAGCTCCCTCTGCAACCTTCCTCCCTTTTTGTGCAGTGTAGTGTTCATGTTAATAGTGCTCATTGAAAATTGCTTTTCCTTTTCCTAACAGGTGGTGGGAGCATCAGTATTTGCTGGTCTCTGTCGTGTAGGCGGCAGCAAAAGGACGAAAAGGGCTGGGAGGAGCTCCAAGAGTTGCCCGGCTCCAGCCCTCCGGTGGGAGAACCCAGTGCTGAAGGGATGAGAGACTCTCTTTGTACTGATGCCAACTGGAACCTCCTGAGTTAAATCCTCCTTCTGCCCCTATGTGAAAGGTGCCCTTGTGCTTAGGGGAGGTGTTGGGGACAGATGAACCTAAACATGCAAACTTGCATTAGGGGCCACAGGAGGCTCAGCCTCTGACCGCAGCCAGGAGCCACCGGCAGCGCTGCTTGTGCCGCAGGGGGAGCCTGGGCTGGAGCTCTGCCAGGAGGAGCAGCTCCTGGGGGAGCGTCCCCTCCACAAGTGGAGCCGTGCAGGCTGGTCTGAAGTGGTTTGTCTGTGCAGGGCCTGGGGTCAGTGGCTGCTCGGTGACGCTGCCGTGTGTGGCAGGATGCAGAGAGCACACGCTGCAGCTGGCTGAGCACGCACCAGACAAACCTTGTCCATATGGGGAAGAAGCAGCAGCAGGGGCTGCATGCTGCCAGTGTTTTGAAAAGCCAAATAAAGGCAAATCCTGAAGGCTTGAGAACTTAGGGAAGCAGAGGCTCACAGCCTCCACCCCGAGGCCCCGGCACAGCCCTGGTCACTGCCAGCCAGCCCTGAGTCTGGAAGTGTGTGTCCATAGGCAGGGCTGCTGAGAGTTTTCCATACAGCTGTTTATCGGTGGTGGGGGCAACATGGAATTTTCTTAACCTGTGGATTTCTGCTCTCCATTAGTGGGCTAGTTTGGATCCTGGGAAAGGAAGGGTGGGGGATGATGCCTTTTCCAGGGAAAGAGGGGCCAGAGGTGGTGCAGGAAGGGTCATGAGGCACCTCTGGAGAAGAGGATGTGCCATGGGAACACGAGTGTGGTGCTGAGGCCGAGGCTCGGACAGGAGGCTGCAGCTCCCCAGGAGGCAAAGGCCTGCCCTGGCCAGTGCTGGGCACCAGCAGGTACCACACGAGAATTTAAATGCAGCAGCCACCCAGAAATGAAAAATGTGCAGTTGAGCTGCTTATGGGGCAAAAGTTGACCACAAGTGTGCCTTTGAAGTTACACCTTTCTCTTGCCAGTCCTGGGGCAGCACTATTCACCAGAACTCCCAGGTGGGAATGCTGTGAGGTCCCACATCCAGGCCCATTTCCATTTCCCTTCCGCAGCACCCAACAACAAAGTTCCACCCTCCCCTTGACAGGCCTGGAAATGCTGTGGTGTTGTTTTTCCTTTCCAGTTTACTTGGTTTTACATTTGTGTGAGCATTTCAAACAGAGGAAAGCAGATGTGCTCTCTCTGCATAGCTGTGGAAAGTATCTGGGGAAAAAATGAAAGCCAACACTCAGAAACCAGAAAGGAAATCAATATATTTAGAATATGTTAAGTAAATCCTTTAGTTCTACCTGAATTACGATTTTGGAGAACCCCAAAGTGGAAGTATTGTTACCTAGGTGCTTTGTTCTTAGGGCGACATTTTGCCACAGGATAAACTTCAGTCACTATGGAAACCAGGAAAAAGCCAAATACAACACACAGAACCTGCGCTGGGTGGTCCCACCCCTCTGCTGGAGCCTGGAGCCCCGGTAGAACTTGTCCCTGCCACCCACAGTCCTGCTCTGCCCGGTGTCACTGCCTAGCACCCCTGAGCTACCACGGGAATTCTGCTCCTCGAGGACCAGTGTTCCAGGCTCCTCACAGCCTGGAGGGGCTCCACGGAATGTTCTACTTTCGAGGCTGAGTTCACCCTTCTTTCAATGCCTGTGAGCTCTCAGGCCTGCAGGCTCCTTTCTTTTTTTTTTTT